>CAUYUJ010007657.1:100044-125044 GCA_963575745.1 Prorocentrum cordatum
GGTATCCATGGCCGATCCACGATTGGAGTTTCACTGGCTTTCAGACCTTGGATTCCTTATCCAAGAGTTCCTGGGAGAACTCGGACACCAGCTGTGACAGGGCTGCGTACCTCCACAACCTGTACCTCGGCCTGGCGCGAACCCGAGGGTTTGACGGCGCCTCGGTTTACTTTGACACCAGCAAGTTCTACCAGTGGATCGACCACGAACTGCTGCGGGACGCCGCCCAGGCGCAAGGCTTCAGTGTCGGCCTGGTCAAGGCCTTGTGCGTGGCCTATGCGGGGCCGAGGCGCGCTACCGTGGACGGCGCGGTCAGCGAGGAGATCTGCGCGGCAGGTTCGGTGATCGCTGGATGTTCTTGCGCCACGACCCTCGCGCGGCTCATGCTGTATGACTTGCTGCTTCGTGGACGTGCACTCCTGCAGGTCGGCAGAGTGGTCAACGTGATCGACGATGTGGCGGGCCATGGCATAGGCTCGAGGGGTGTCCTGGTTCGCCAGATCACCCAGTTCGTGGAAGGGGTCGTCCAGATGCTGTCGGACAAGCGGCTCCCCATCAACTGGGCCAAGACGAAGGTGCTGGTGTCCTCCGCTGGGCTGCAGAGGGACTTGCTGGCGCAGTCGCGCTGGCCTCAGCCGGCGGCCGCCTTCGTGTCAGGCCGCCGCGACCTAGGGGGCGATGCCATTGCTGGAGGCCGCCGCCGTGTGACGACGCAGGTGGCGCGGGAATTGGCCGCCCTGCGCCAGGCCTCCCGCCTTACGCGCATCTTCGGCCCTAGCCTGCGGCAGTCCCACGTGATTCGAGCGGGGCCGACGGCCAAGGCCCTCTGGGGATCAGCCACCTCAGGAGTGCCCCCTGGCAGGATGCGAGCCCTGCGAGTGGCGGGGGCCAAGAGCGCTGGCAGGCTGCGCCCTGGAGCGGCGCTGAGCTACGTGCTACAGTGCGCCCCGCGCGGCTGGCGGCAGGACCCGCCGGTATTGCAGAATGCGGAGCGGCTGCGGCACTGCCAGAGGCCCTGGGCTGCGGTGCGGGATGGATAGCGGCGCTGGTGCCCACCCTTCAGCGCATCGGTTGGCAGCTGACCGCAGGAGGCGCCCGCCTACAGGACGAGCCATGATGCGAGTTCGACGTCGCCTCCTACTCCCCCTTCTTCCTGGCGGAGCGGGCGCGCGAGGCGACGCGCAGGCCTGCAGCTCTTGAGGAGGCTAGAGCCCGCCCTGGGTCTCTCTGGCCTTGGAGGCTGCCGCCCGCCTGGAGGCCCATCAATGAGCTTCTGGGTCGCGCGGGCTCCGAGGCCTGGACTAGCCACCACAAGGGTTGCCTTCGCTGGCTGGTCTCGCTGGCGCACTGGCCCCAGGCGCGGCTGGCTAGGCGCAAGGAGGGCATCAACCCTCTCTGCCTGCAGTGCCAGTGCGACGAGGGCACGATGTTCCACAGGCGCTTCGTTTGCCTCGCGCGGCGCAGCATGGGGCCGCTCTTCGGCGAGCTGTTCGCCCAGGGCCTGTTCGTGGACGCCTCCAGCCTGGTGCAGGGGCCGCGCTGGCAACCGCTGTGGGCTTGGCGACGCATTGGCTGGGAGAGCCCCGTGGTCGTTCCAGAGGGCACGATGGCGTTCACCGGCGGCTCCTGCATCCACGGGAGGTACTGGTCGGTCATCGTGATCTCGCCCAGCGGCCAGGTGATGGCCCAGGCGTGGGGCGCCGTCTCGCCTGAGCTGCTGCCGAACCAGTCGGCGCGAGCAGGCGAGGATTACGCGGCGGTGCTGGCGCTGAAGGACATCGTGGGCTCCTACGCGATCTACTGCGACTGCAAGCGCTTCGTGGACTGCATAAGGGGGCCTGGCCGGAGCCTGCGGCCCCGCCTCCTTGCATGCCCACCTGGGCTCGAGTAGGCGACGCCGTGGAGGGGGTGTCGGCCAAGCGCATCCCTGCCCGCGCCTCGGGGGCGGCGGTGGCCGCAGGCAGGATCACCGCCCTGGAGCGCGACGGCAACGTGATCGCTGACGAGCGCGCCGAGGAAGGGGCGGCCCTGCAGGCGGCGTCGGACGGCGATGTCCTGGTGCTGGAGGGCTTGCAGGCGCGGGCCCGAGAAGCCGCTCGCTTCGCCGCGGAGATGGAGGTCCACATCTCGGACATCGCGTGCCGCGACTGCTGGCCCGTCGAGGCGCTCGGCGCCCTCGACCTCGGCTTCGAGGGCGACGGCGGCTTTTTTGTTTGGCTCCACGCCGCCGCCTCCAGATCCCAGCAGAGGCTGGGGACAACTCGAATGCTACGGGGGGAGGGGCATCCGAGTGCAAAAGGCTCAAGCTGCTACCTGCACGAGACTGCACAACGCGAAGCTACCAGCGGCAGGCGGAGGGAGTACAAGTACTCCCTCCCGCACAGACCTTGCCCCTGAAAACAGAGAAGTGCGAGCGAGCGACACGCGGCGCGAGAGAGGGCGAATCTCCTGCCCGCTCGAGCAATCCCCTAGCAAGGGGAAAACCACAGTACATATACACACGCGCCGTCCGCGCGAACACCTGCAACGCATTCCGTGCACAGAGCAAGTGCTAAGACGCAGGGGATGGCCGTCTCCCCTCTCCCAGCTTGAAATTAACTGCCACGGGCGCAACGCTGCAGACTCGTCACGGACGGCGCGCCACCGTGAATAAAAAGAACCGCAGACACTAGATGGGGCCGATTCGACTTCAGGCGTGTGGGTGTTGAAGCAATCAATAACACGGCCAACATTCTCCTTGACGCCTTTTGAGCGCATGCCATAGTGTGGGTGCTGACCTTTACAAAGATACGACCAGCCTTGCTTAGCAGCCCTGCTAGGTGGTGGTAAACATTTGCCCCCCAGACCCCTGGCCGAGGCTCCAGGCGAACGGCATTTACATCTGACGCAGATAAACAACGCGGAAGAATCGCTACAATCGAAAACAATGGTCTTATGACCTAGATTGTCGAGCTTCGTCACATGCAGCTTAGAATCCTGTGGGCAGCGTCCACCTGGGGGCCGAGAGCTCGCTTTGCAACCCCGAAGACAGACAGCGCACCTCCAGATGCCAGACCAGTGCTGCCATTGGTGACCGACATGGGAAGACCCATTGGGCCCTGGGACAATCCTGTCAACATCCGACAAGTCCAAAGGCGGCCAGTGAAACAGCACAGAGGCGTGCTTGACCAGACGGTCAGCGTCCTCCAACAGGCCCGCAGGCTGCGGGTGGAGGTGGGCAGCAAATTTGGTGGCCGCGTCAGCATGTCTGTTGCCAACTCGAAGCCACCTTTCACGATCAGAAATACTTGGCTCGTCGACCGACAAATTGGCAGCAACCTCGCTGCAGCAGGCCAGCGGCTGCTGCTGGGCATAACGCTGCAGGAAGGCTCTAGAATACATTCGCTTGGCCGACAGCTGCTCGGGCTTCGACCTGGCGGCCAACGTGACCGCGTTACTCAATCAGAACGCCTCGAAGGAACATTCGCCCACGTGAAAGCGGAGAACTCAGCCCCTTGAGCGGTCTGGGAGTGAGGGCCCCAAGCGGGGGCCCTAAACTCGGCCAGAAGCTCCCCGAAGGCATCGACCGTGCACGCCGAGCTGGCAGCGCGAGAGAGCTCCCTGACAGGATGGCGAGTGCAGGGCCGTCAATAAAGAGGTCCCAGGCGGCCCCGCCTCGACCCGCTGGCGAGGGCGTGGCGCTGGAGGCCCAGACTGCTGGCGTCCATTCGGCGGCGCGCCAGCCTGCCGCGGTTGCGCCAGCCTCGCCCGCGCTGGGCGCCACCGACAGCATTCCAGCAGGCCGCCTCGGGCCGTGGGAGGTCCACGGGCACGTGCTGATGCAGGGCCCGGTGCTCAGCATGAGCAGAGCCATTCCTGGTGTGCACCTCGTGCTACCAGTGCGGGAGGGCGCCCAGGGTGGCGCGGCGCGGCCTGCGAGGCCCGTGCAAGGGCGCCGACAAGCGGGCCAAGACAGGGTCGCGGGCCCAGGCGCGCAACGACCGGGGTATGAGCCTGCTGCCTGGGACCAAGGAGCCCATCGGCGCCCTTCAGGCGCCGACGGCGGCCGCGCGCCATCGCTGGGCCGAGAAGCTGGGCGCTGGCGCAGGAGCGGGAGGCGCGCGAGACCGCGGGCGCCTGGCTCGCGAGCAGAGGGCGGCGGCGGCGCGCGGGGAAGTCGGGCCCCAGGAAGACGAGCCCTAGGCGGTGGGCTTGTTCCTGGGGGCCCCACCCGCGCCGCTCTGCGTGATATTCGAATCGCGGGTGGGTCCGCTCGCCCTCGAAGAACTTGAACATGCCTTCGCTGTATTCAAACTATTAATAGTGGTGCGACGTGTGGTATTTCTCATTTCACTCATAATAATATTGCTTAAGTTATGAAAACTCGACAGGAGACGAGTGATATGGATAAGAATACGAAGGTGACCATCAATACTACAATAACTGATCACACGAAGCATGCGATCATACGGCTGAGAATCGCACGAAGACATCCGAGACGAATGACAAGACTACTAACAATAAGCAAAGCCATAATACGACACGAATAACACATCATCATGAAAATAATATTTCGACGACTGGGAGTAGTAATACGCACACGAGACATAAGACAATTATGAGTTAGACGAAGACTAGACATAAGCATAGTAGTATTGCTCATATTATTAATAATATTGATACACTTAATCATATAATGAATAAGAATAGCAGCTGTACTACGAATGCTTGGACTACTACGACTACTACAAATGATGACACTGATAGTACTAGTACGTATACTAATATTTATAGTTCTAATGATCAGACGGATACTCCTACCAAGGATACTGACATTAAGCAGACGAGCGATCATACTAAGGCGAAGAGTTTGAGGAGGAGGAGGAGGATGAGGAGGAGGGGGAGGGGAACGGGGAGGGGAGGGGGTGGGATGAACTTTGCGAAGGGTTTTTGAACCTCTCATAGGCGTGAACGGATGTAGGGCCCGGGGGCGGTGCTCCGGGGGCATGCGTGGTGTGCCCCACAGGAACGGTGAGGTTGACCGCGCGACAGGGGACATAACATACTATGATGAGGGGGTGGGGGTGGACATGGAGGTGCGCAGTGGGACGATTATGATGCTGGAGATGCTGCTGATGCTACTGATGCTGCTGTGCTGGTGATGATGATGGCGGTTATGATTATCACGTTGTGTTCGGCGGTGCCGATTGTGACGGCGGTGGTGGTGGTGGTGATGATGATGGCGACGCTAGTTGCTACGATAATAATGTCTGTGGTGACGACCCTGGCGAAACTGAATATGTTGTTACTGATGATGATAATGAGCTGCTGGTGATAACGGCCAGCATGATAGTCATACTTTCAATTCTGATGACGATTGTGATATGACGATGCTTCTGCTGCTAATGCTGATGCTGATGAATATGGTGATGGTGATTTTAGGAGGATGATGATACTGATGATACTGATGCTGATGCTGATGCTGCTGCTGCTGATGATGATGGTGGTGGTGATGCTGAGGAGGAGGAGGAGGAGGAGGAGGAGGAGGAGGAGGAGGAGGAGGAGGAGGGAAGAGTGATGGATGACGGACCAAGGAGGGCAGGGGAAGGGGCGGAAGACGAAGAGGACGAGGAAAAGGAGGAGGAGGAGGAATAGGAGGAGAAGGAGGATGAGGAGGATGATGAGGAGTAGGAAGAGGAGGAGGAGCGAGCGAGCGAGCGAGTGAGCGAGCGAGCAAAGGCCTAGAGGCGGTCGGAAGACAGACGGGCTCACAAGTTCCCCAACTTGGAACACCATCTCCACAAAGTCGTGGCTCGAAGCCACCCGCTCTGCTGGAAGCGGTTCTCCGGGCGAGGAGCCTGTGAACGCCGTGGCACAGGGGCCTCGGCCGTGGGTCGCGGCAGGGAGCGCAGAGCCTGCGCCATGCTCGTGCCCACCGACATGAAGCCGTCGCTCGCAGGGGAAGCGACGGAGGGGGTCCAACGGTGCTGGCGGCGCCATGAGGCCCAGCACCCCTCTGTTCACCATCGCACTCGTGAGGGGCAGGGCCGCATCGGCGCTGTCGGCGCCACGGCAGTGCAGCTCATCCCAGCGAGCTGCCGTCCAGGAGAAACAGGCTGTGCGACCCCAACACACAGGAAATCCCGGGCGAGAAACTCACCACTCCCTAGGGCCCAGGAATGGACACCTGCCGCGACACGAACGTGGCCAGCGGTCAGGATTTGAAGCGACGCTGACTCACCCCCTGCCCTGGCGGAACCCCTCGGCCCGAGTTCCAGGGCTGGCTGCGTGTCACCAGCACCGCTAGGCAGGACAGGCAAACACAACTCAACTTCCGAAGGAACACCTGCTTCATGAAAGCTCTCTTCTGCTTTCAGCCGTTTCCTTCCTCCTGAGTTCCACAGGATTCGAGTCTCAGCCTTCTCAGGCGCAGGTGAGTCTCTAGCAACGGAGACAGAGTACGCTGCCGCCGACCACTCATTGGACATACTTGGCCAGGGATCAAACACCGCACCAGCTCTAAAGGATGCCCTTTCCCGAACGTACTAGGGTCCAGCTGCCGAACATGAACGCACTCGGCTAACCAACATCGTAGTCAGCGTCCTGAGCATCGTCGGACTGACGTGTAGCTCCCAGCTCGAGCGCCTTGTCATAGGTGATACCGTGATCCAGGATAATGGCAGCAGTGTCACGGTGTCTCATCGGCTCGACCTTCCTCCGCCTCCGCTGCGGTTGCACGCAGTCTGGCACGTCACAAAGAGGGTCTCGACACGTCTTCTGCCTGCAGACTGCTGTGCGCACCGCAGCAACAGGTCTCCGAGGGGCAACAGCCGCAAGTGCTTGCGGAGGGCCTGCCGGTGGCACGGGTTCTCAAACTGTCTTGTTTCCTTCACGCGCCCACTGCCACTCTCTCTGCCGCAACCTACTAGGTCTGGCCCGTGGTGGGTAGGAGGAGTAGGAGGAGGAGGAGGAACAGGAGAGACACAATATTGACAATCATAAGGTGATGATGCGGGAGAAAAACCCAATCACAGTTTTTTTAGGGCTATAGGGCTATGGGGCTATTGGGCTGTAGGGCGATGGGGCTAACATGGGGCTATAGGGCTATGGAATTGTAGGGCCATAGGGCCATAGGGCCATAGGGCTATAGGTCTACAGGGCTATAGAGCTATAGGGCCATAGTGCTATAGGGCTGTAGGGCTATAGGGCTATGGGGCTATGGGGCTCTGGGGCTATGGGGCTATATGGCTATAGGGCTATAGGGCTATAGGGCTATAGAGATATCGGGCTCTAAGGCGATAGGGCTATAGGGCTATAAGGCTATACTGCTATGAGTCTACTGGGGTTCAGGGCTATAGGGCCATAGGGCTATTGGGCTATGGGGCTATTGGGCTATACGGCTATAGGGTTATCGGGCCATAGGGCTACAGGGCTATAGGGCTACAGGGCTATATGGCTATAGGGCTATAAGGCACCCGGGCACCCCGGCACCCGGGCGGGTCGCGGAAATCGGCGGCAAAGCTCACCAAACCTTATGAATCCGCTGGGACCCCTACAGGGGCAAGCTCTGGTTGGGGAAATGTTGACATTTAGTGAGAAGAAGGAAGAAGGAGGAGGAGGAGGAGGAGGAGGAGGAGGAGGAGGAGGAGGAGGAGGAGGAGGAGGAGGAGGAGGAGGAGGAAGGTGAGGAGCAGGAGGAGGAGGAGGAGGAAGAGCAGGAGGAGGAGGAGGAGGAGGAGGAGGAGGAGGACGAGGAGGAGAGGAGGAGGAGGAGGAGGAGGAAGGTGAGGAGCAGGAGGAGGAGGAGGAGCAGGAGGAGGAGGAGGAGGGAGGAGGAGGAGGATGAGGAGGAGGGAGAGGAGGAGGAGGAGGAGGAGGAGGAGAGGAGGAGGAGCAGGGAGGGAGACATGAATACGTAGGAGAAGAGAGGAGTGGGGGAGGAGGATGAGGAGGAGGAGGAGGAGAAGGAAACGAAGGAGGAGGGGAGGAGGAGGAAGAGGAGGAGGAGGAGGAGGAGGAGGGGAGGAGGAGGAGGAGGAGGAGGAGGAGGAGGAGGAGGGGTGAGGAGGAGGAGGATGAGGAGGGGGAGGAGGAGGAGGAGGAGGAGGAGGAGGAGGAGGAGGAGGACGAACGATGAGTAACAGCGAGGAAAGGGGGGAAGGAGGAGAGCGGTAGGAATGGAGGAATAAGGAGGACATCTCATGGTTGAGGCGTTCGTCAAGGAATGTGCCGAGGGTGCTTCAGACCCTGGAGGATCCTTATCTGATGCGGGCGGCGGTGAGGTCCATGGTCACTCCACGGTTGGAGGCTTAGAGCTCTACCCGGCTTTCAGATCCTGGGGTATTGATCAACTTTCCCCTAATACAGTGCCTTCACCGTGCTGAGGAGGACGATGGTGATCAAGATGATCGCCATCGTGGTGCTAATTGTGAGATGGCTGATGCTGCTGTTGGTGGTAATGCCGATGCCGACGCGTTTTAAGATGAGCATGGCGATGACGATGACGATGATGACGACGATGACGATGACGATCACAATGCTGATGATGATGCTGATGTTGGTGATGATGCTGATGATGCTGATGATAATGATGATCATGCTAATGATGTTGGTGGTGATGATGATGCTGATGATGATTGTGGTGGTGGTGGTCGTCGTGGTGGTGGTGGTAACGCCGATGATGATGCTGATGACGCTGATGATGATGACGAAGATGATGATGGTGGTGATGATGTTGATGACGACGATAATGGTGGTGGTGGTGGTGTTGACGATGATACTGATGCTGACGATGCTGATGATGGCGATGACGATGATGATGATGAGGATGATGCTGATGATGCTGCTGCTGATGATGATGATGATGATGATGAGGGTGGTGATGATGATGATGATGATGATAATGTCGGTGGTGGTGGTGGTGGTGGTGAACATGGGTGACGATCGGTGATGATGCTGCTGATGATGACGATCATAATGATGATGACTCTGATGATGACAATGATGCTGATACTGCTGATGCTGATCATGATGATGCTGCTGATGATGATGCTGCTGCTGATGATGCTGTCCATGATGATGATAATGATGTTTGTTATTCTGATGGTGCTGCTGATGATGCTGTTGATGATGATGCTGCTGCTGATGATGATGCTGATTGTGCTTATGATTACTATTATTACTGTGAGTATTGTTGATACTTTATTCATACTAACGTACGTACATCTTATCTTAATGATGATGAATATTGTGATGATGATGACGATGCTGATCACGATTATGATTACGATTATGCTGATGATGCTGATGATGACGATGATGACGATGATGATGATGATGATGATGATGATGATGATGATGATGATGATGATGATGATGATGATGGTGATGGTGATGCTGATGATGATGATGATGCTGATGCTGATGCTGATGAGGATCATGAGGTATTATTGCCACTACTACTACAATTATCATTATCATCAGCATTATTACTAGCGTTATGATTACGATTATGATGGTCGTGCTGGTGGTGGTGTTGATGATGACAGTGATGACGACGAAGATGATGATGAGGCGGAGCAGGGCTACTGGAGGCGGGAGATGAGGATGATGATGCGGAGGTGGAGGAGGAGGCGGATGGGGTGGGGTGGGTTGGGAGGGAGGGAGGGAGGAGGAGCGGAGGAGCAACGATGGAGGATAATATAGTGAAGGAGAAGGGGAAAGAGAGGGAGGGATGTACGAAGGGAGGAGGAGTGGGGACGACGACGACCACCACAACGACGACGAGGACGATGACGACGACTACGATGGCAGCGACGACGGTGATCACGGGGACGCCGACGGTCATCACGACAAAAGCGACTAGGAAGACGGCGACGACGATGGAGACGATTACGGTGGCGATCGCGACAACGACGACGCTGACTACGGCGAGGACTACGACGACAGCGCTTACGGCAACTATGTTGACGCTGACGCCGACGACGCCGACGCCGACGCTGACGACGACGGCGGCGACGGTTGTGGTGACGACGTGAACGACGCCTGGCGACCGACGGCCAACGCTTGGCGACCCAGGGCCGACCGACCGTCCGACGACCGAGGCTCGCCTCCCGGGTCTCCAGAGGCCCCCGCGGGCCTGCGAGAGGCCCCAGAACAGGCCGAGAAGCGCCCCGGAGCCCCGACCCGCGAACCTCGATGCTCGTCGCCTCGACCCTCGAGCCTTGATCCTCGTCGTCGTCGCCGTCGCCCCGATTCTCGAGCCCCGATCCCTGTTGTTGCCTCGATCCTCGCAGCCCCGGTCCTCGTCGTCGCCGCCGGACGCGCGGCTGCCCGCTCGCCGCGGGACGCCGAGCGCAGAGGCAGAGGTCGCTCCTGGAGAGGGCACTGGCCGTCGAGGAGAGGTGCTACGGTGACGCCCACCCGGAGGCCTTCGCGCTCCGCCGCCGCCGCCGTTGTCGTCGTCGTCGTCGTCGTCGCCGCCGCCGCCGCCGTCGTCGTCGTCGTCGTCGCCGCCGCCGCCGCCGCCGCCGCCGCCGCCGCCGCCGCCGTCGTCGTCGTCGTCGTCGTCGTCGTCGTCGTCGTCGTCGTCGTCGTCGTCGTCGTCGTCGTTGTCGTCGCCGTCGTCGTCGTCGTCGAGCGATCGATCGACCGAGAATCGACCGATCAAGAACGGATCATGGATCGATGGTCGAGACAGCAGGGTGCTCTTGAGCCAGAGGGCCCCGTGGAGCCTTCCAGCGGCCCCTTTGGGGCCACTGGAAGCCTCGGGGGATCCCTGTACGCCCCTCGCATGATTGCCCCTCGTCCCCGCGCACTGCATCCTCGCACGTTCACTGAACAATTTGGAGGACTTGTGTACCAACCCTCCTGTTCTTGGTTGTCGTGTTGAAAGAGCGCTGCAGCTCCTCCTCTCCTCCCGCATCCTCCCTCCGTTCTCCTCCCTCTTGCCCCGTCGCCTACTCTTCGCTTCGTCGTGGGCTCCCTTGGTGCTGCCAACTGCGCCACTGCTGGCGCTTTTGTGATCGCCTGGGAGGCCACCGGCGGGGCTACGGGGACCCACACGAGACCTCGCGTTCCTTGGGTGCCTGAAATTGCGTAGCAGTCGCCGCCGTTGTGATCAGCTGGGGGCCCAGGTGGGTGACGTCCTACGCATGCCCAAGCGGGTTCGCCCCCCTGGGTGTTGCCACCTGCGCAACTGTCGTCATCTTTGTGGGCTGTACCTCGTCGCTGGAGGGTCATCTTCGGCGCCGGCTATACGACATGGACGGGCGCTGGTTGCACTTGGACGCCGTGTTTCCCAAGGCCACGACCTCGAGCAACTTGCTTGTGATCCGCGACAGGGGGCTGAAGTTTCTTTCCCGAGGTCCGCCGCGGATCTGGCGGCGCACTCGCGGACGTTCAGTGCCCACGCAAACAATAGCAGTAAATAAGCCTAGACGTGCGCGGGCGAGCTCGACGTGAGTAGGCCCTCCTGCGCGGCTGGGTCGCCCGCGGGCGCACCAGCGCGCTCATGTGCTTCTCTGCGCGCGTCGCGCCGACGCAGGGGCGCGCGCGGCTGCGATTTTTCAGTGACCGCACGGATTGTCGCAGGTTGAGGCCGCGATGGTGCCTGTAAGCTTCGGCCCAGGGTGGTTGCTTCAGGGTGCGTGTGATAAGACCACGTCCGCCTGCGCCGATCGCTGGCCGTTCGTCCTCGCCCTCCGCGCCGTCCTCTGTCTCCTCCTTGTGGTGGTGCTCGTCCGCCGTCTTTGCCCATGTCCGCCCATCTTCTCATGCCGTTCATTTACAGTGGAGACCCATGCCAAGAAACGCCCTGCTCGCCTCTAGGATGCCATGGTTTTTTTGGGTTTCAATGGTTTGGCTATGGAGGGCTTGGCGTTCCCACGCCGAAACTCAATGGACGTCCTGGGGTCTCAGTGGAAGGCTTCTTGTGGACTCGCCTCCACTGTAGGAGGATCGTGTTTCTGTCTTTCGTCGCCATGGCCTCTTTGCCTGCGTCGCGTCATGCAGGCCATGCGGGGCCGCCTCCCTCCATCCCCTTTTCAGCCAATCTCCCTCCCAGGCTCTTTCCCTCGTCTCGGGGTCCCCGTTCTTCGCTCCTGCTCCTCTTTCCCCCTCGCCTTTTACCGAGCCTCCTGCCTCCTGCTTGTCGCTCTTCCTCCTCCCCCTCCTTGCCTCCCCTACCTCGTGCTGCCTCTCTCCCCTCGTGCCCCTGCCCCCTCCTCGTCCTCCTCCTCTTCTGCCCCTTCTTCCCTTCCCCTCCCGCCACCTCCCTCTCCTGGGTGACGTGCGCACGCCCTTTCCCCCGCCCCACCCCCCGTGCGCTTCCTCGCGCGCAGCAGCGCGCGCGCGCGTTGAGGGCCCAGGCGAGGATGATGCTGCTGCTGCTGATGATGATGATGATGACGAGGATGATGATGATGATGATGATGATGATGATGATGATGATGATGATGATGATGATAATGATGATGATGATGATGATGATGATGATGATGATGATGATGATGATGATGATGATGATGATGATGATGATGATGATGATGATGATGATGATGATGATGATGATGATGATGATGATGATGATGATGATGAGAGGATGAGGAGGAGGAGGAGGAGGAGGAGGAGGAGGAGGAGGAGGAGGAGGAGGAGGAGGAGGAGGAGGAGGAGGAGGAGGAGGAGGAGGAGGAGGAGGAGGAGGAGGAGGAGAGAGGAGGAGGCGGAGGAAGAGAGAAGAGGAGGAGGAGGAGGAGGAGGAGGAGGAGGAGGAGGAGGAGAAGGAGGAGGAGGAGGAGGAGGAGGAGGAGGAGGAGGAGGAGGAGGAGGATCAGGAGGGAGGAGGAGGGAGGAGGAGGGGAGGAGGGAGGGAGGAGGAGGAGGAGGATGGATAGGAGGAGGTGGAGGAGGGAGGAGGAGGAGGAGGAGGAGGAGGAGGAGGAGGAGGGATAGGGAGGAGGAGGAGGGGGAGGAGGCGGGCTCCAGAGGTCCCCAGCAGTCTCCAACACGTTTTTTTGTTTGCGTGTCGCAATTTCTTTGAGTAGTGCCACAGGCCTCGTGGACCAGCATCCTTGAAACCTGTGATTGTCATCGAAGAAGGAATCGAACCCAATGGGTAACCAATGATCCTTGCGACCCCCCCCAAAACAAAAAGACAAACATCCTCGCTCGCAGGAAAGGCCGTCCCCTTCCAACACCTCTCTCGTATGGGCGTATGGTTGTCTCGAAGTAGGTTTCTCTTCTCCCCCCGCTTGCATCCAATCCAGCAGCCCGACAACTTATGACTTACATGGTTTTTGGAACCCTCACAGGGGTTACGTAACCCTCACAGAAATCGTCGGCTTACTATTTGCCGTTTTAAGTGTAAGCTGTTTGTTCACAATGTGATATGTTTGTTTTCAGTCGTATGTATGTATGGTTGTTTTGAACTGTTGACGCTGCGCATAACCTCACCAACCCATCCAGAAACGATGTCCATGGGAGTTGAGGTGGTCAGGGAAGTGGGGGAGCATGCAGAAGAACAGAGGGCGGGGGAAGCCGTCGGATACCCCTAAGAGGGGGAAGATGGAAGAGGAATCGTCGTCGTCGTCGTCGTCGTCGTCGTCGTCGGGGGAGGAGGAGGAGGAGGAGGAGGAGGAGGAGGAGGAGGAGGAGGAGGAGGAGGAGGAGGAGGAGGAGGAGGAGGAGGAGGAGGAGGAGGAGGAGGAGGAGGAGGAGGAGGAGGAGGAGGAGGAGGAGGAGTAGGAGGTGGGGGCGGAGTAGGGCGAGGACGAGGAGGACGAGAAGGAGGAGAAGGAGACGAAGGAGGGAGAGTTGGGTTTCTCGGGGATCCTCTTAATGCCTGTATGGGCTCTCTTGGAGGCCCCTTGGGCGCCTCTCGGGGCTGCCTGGGCGCCTCTTGGGGCCCTCCTGGGCCGCTCTTGGGGGCTTTATGGGCGCTCTTGAGGCCATCTTGGAGGACATCGATCAACCACGAGGGGAGGTTCAATTAGCGTCCCCCCTCGGGAGCACCGACAATCGCCTCCTGGACCCCCTCTTGGAGCGCTCGTGGGGCGCTCTGGGGCGCTCTTGGGGCCGTCTTGGGGCTCTCTTGGGCCTCTCCTGGGGCACTCTTAGGCCATCTTGGAGCCATCTTGAGGCCTCGGGAGGCCATCGGAAGCGAACAGGCGAGACAGCAAAACATATTAATGGTTCTTCGGATTTGGACGGATTTTGGCTTCTTGGAGGCCTCCTGTAAGTATTCTGATGCCTTTTGAAGCCGTCTTGGAGCGTTCTTGGGGCCTCTTGGAGCATCTTGGGAGCCGACTTGAGGCATCTTGGGCTGTCTTGAGCCATCTTGAGGTCATCTTGGGCTCTCTGAGGCCCTCTTGGAGCACTCTTGGGCGAACACGTACCCTCTGACACCTTGCGGAGCGCCCCGTCCAGGTCCGGGGGAGGGGGTATGGGGGAGGGGTGAACCCCTCCCCGAAGGGGAAGAAGGGGGTTGGAAGAGGAAACTCCCTAGACCACCTACGCCCAGAGGGCTGGTGGGATTCTGTGGATTTCGGAGGGCCTCCATGTTCTCATGGGTCTGGATTCCTCGTTGTTTTCCATTCATTGTTTGTGAAACTGGCGTTGGTCTCAATCGTATGGGTTTCTGTTTTGTTTACGTGTTTGGGTTTCTGAGTCTTTGGCACTTGTATGTTTTTGCTTGTTTTGCAGAGTATTGATATATTATTGCTTGCAATTGTACTTCAGTGCGTGTAGTACATAGATCGGCATAACTGTAGATGTCTCTCTCTCTCTCTGCCTCTCTCAGTCTGTCTGTCCCTCTCTCGCAGTCTTTCTGTCTCTCTCTCTCTCTTTCTTTCTTTCTTTATTTATTTCTCTCTCTCTCTCTCTCTCTTTCTTTATTTTTTCTCTTTGTCTCTCTCCCTCTCTCATGATTGCCCCCCCTGGGGGGGGCGCGGGGGCGGGGGTGGGTGGGTGGGTGGGTGGGGTAGTATATACATGTATTATACCTATTTTTATACACAGATGTATGCATGCATATATGTATACATGTATGAACGTATGCATGCATGCATGCATGCATGCATGCATGCATGCATGTATGCATGTACGCATGCATGCATGCATGTACGCATGCATGCATGCATGCATGCATGTATGTATGTATGCATGTATACATGTATGTATGTATGTATGTATGTATGTATGTATGGATGGATGGATGGATGGATGGATGGATGCATGTATGTATGTATGTATGTATGTATGTATGTATGTATGTATGTATGTATGTATGTATGTATGTATGTATGTGTATACATATTTATATATGTGATCGTATGTATAGCTGTCTGCATGCATGTATGACTATATGTATGTCTATATGTATGTATAGCTATATGTATGTCTATATGTATGTATGTATGTATGTATGTATGTATGTATGTATGTATGTATGTATGTATGTATGTATGTATGTATGTATGTATGTATGTATGTATGTATGTATGTATGTATGTATGTATGTATGTATGTACGTATGCATGTATGTATGTATGCATGCATGCATGCATGCATGCATGCATGCATATATACACACGCGTGTGCGCGTGCTTTTTTTTGGTGTTTCGTTTTGTGTGTGCGGGTCTCTCGCTCGCCGCCCACGCCCGGGTGGCCCACGGGCGGCTGATCCCATGGGGCCCCGCGTCTGAGGGCCTGGCCGCGAGCGTCAGCTCCGTGCTGCTCGCCCGAGCTGCTTCGCCCCCGTCGCTGCGCGCGAGGCCGCGATCGCCCAATGTGTGCGTGTCCTTCCGTGCATTGCGGACCTCATTTCGGAGGAGGAAGAGGTACCCATGCCTCCACTCCTTCGCCCCTTGTCCCCTTTTTCGGGGCCTCCTGGGAGGCCCTCGTCGCCACCGCTGGATCCGCCTCGACATCCTGGTCAGAGCGCACCCCGGGAGATGTCCGAGGAGTAGCAGTATCGGTACCTTTCGGGGGCGGCAAAGAGGGGGGTGATGACCAGGGGGGGGTGGATATCATGGCGGGAGCCATGATATTTCCACAGATGTCATGGCGCCTCTTCTCATTTCATTACGTCCCTGGCCCCCCCACTGGGCCGCGCACATGCCGCCAGTCATGATTTGCCCCCCCCCTCTTGGACGCCCCCCTCTTGGCCGCTCCCGACAATGGGGTCCCCGGATCGCCGAGCGCGATGCGACAGGAGCGTGTGTTTGGTCACCCCGCGGCCCCCACAGAGCCGCGCACCAAAGGTCACTCTTACCCAGGGTCACTCTTGCGTGTAGCCCATATCCGCCAGAGCAGTCGCCCTCTGCCCAGCCGCCGACGCAAAAAGTGCGTGTGTGTGTGTGAGTGTGTGTGTGTGTGGCTGCCCATATTGGGTTTCGTGGCCCTCGTGCCTGTTTCACAGCACCACCTTCTGCCGCCCCTGGTCGTCGATGCCCGTCGCCACGGCGGTCCTGACCTTTTTGTTCTCGGGCTCCGGTCCTCCTTCCTCTGGCCCCCTCGCCGCCCTGTGCGCTGGCCTCCTGCCTGTTTGCTCCTCGACCTTTCCCTGGGTGCCCCTGGCTCCGGCTCCTTGCCAACGGGGCCCGAGGGAGGGGGAGGAGGAGGAGGAGGAGGAGGAGGAGGAGGAGGAGGAGGAGGAGGAGGTAAGGGGAGGAGGAGGAGGAGGAGGAGGAGGTGGGGTGGGAGAGGAGGAGGGGGAGGAGGAGGAGGGAGGAAGGAGGTAGGTGGAGGTGGAGGAGGAGGGAGGAGGGAGGTAGGGAGGAGGAGGGGGGAGGAGGGAGGAGGAGGAGGGAGGAGGGAGGCGCACGCAGCGGCGCCTGCGCCGCGCTTCGCGCAAGCCCTGCGCTTCGCGCACGTCCGCGGCTGATCGAGCGAGGTTGCATTGGCACTCCGCCCGTGACTCTCAAGGGCGCTACCCGACACCCTGGACTCGCGTCCGTGGTGCGGGCCGCCCGTCCCCGCGACGCCTCCTCCCTCCTCCTCCTACCTCCTACCTCCTCTTCCTCTACTCCTCCGTTCCTTTCTTTCCCATCCTCTCTCCTCCCTCTCCTCCTCCTTCTCCTCCTTCCTCCTACCCTCCTCCTCCTCCTTCCTCTCCTCCCTATCCCTCCTCCTCCTCTTTCCTCCTCCTTCCCTCCCTACCCCTCCTCCTCCTTTCTCCTCCTCCTCTCCCTAATCCCTCCTCCTCCTCCTTCCTCCTCCTCCTCCTCCTCCTCCTCCTCCTCCTCCTCCTCCTCCTCCTCAGTCTCCTCCTCCTCCTCCTCCCTCCTCCTCAGTCGCCTCCTCAGTCTCCCTCTCCCGTTGCTCGACCCGACGCCCGCGTGCGGGCGTCCGCTCGCTTCGAAAAAGTGCTGGGCCGCGCTCCGCGGGACCCTCCCAGAATCCGCCGCAGTGGCGGCAGATGCGCAGGTGGCAGCATCCAGGGAGCAACCACGACCCCCTCGAGGAATGAAAAAATCAGGACGGGAGGTTTTTCCTAATTTTCGGCCTCCGGGGGCCCTCGCCGGGCCTCGGGAGCGTCAGGAAACGACTCAGGATGAAAAGCCGGTCATGGGAAAAGGGTCGGGACCTCTGGGGGTCGACGTGATGAAAATCATTACGTCGGGGGTCTGGGTCCTCAGGCTTCTCAAAGGGTTCGGGGGTGGGCAGACCTCCTACCCTGACACGTCGATCAGTGAATCGGCCGTTTTCGGTTCGCGGCAGGGCGTCGCGGCCGTCATTTTTGCGGGTCCAGGTCCGTCGGTTTCGGCCCCAGGCCGTTTCCACAAAAGGGAGGTTTGCTAAAGGGAGGTTTGTCCACCGCCGATAAGTGCCTGCCTGGCTGCACTTCCCTGGCCCTCCTGGGAGGGCTGTGGTGAGACTTCCCTCTCTGGCCTTCGGCGTGTGTCCTTGCCATCGTCGTCGCAGCGTTGGACCCCCTGCGCATGTGCACACATGCACACTCATTTGGTCGTCGAGAGCCGGGGCGCACCAGATCGCAAACGCGCGCGAAGCGTGCGCGTGGTTCCAGTGCACATGTCGGGGGGACCAGGGCCAGGGGTCCCCCGGGCCAGAGCTTCGACTGGAGACTGGTGCTCCGGGGGTGTCGTCGAGCTCCCTTGGAGCCACCGGGTGTCCTCACAGAGGCCTGCGAGAGCCCCAGGACTGTTCAAGAGCGCTGCAGGACAGCCCGAGGGGGCCCGAAGAACCCCCCAAGGGAGCCTCAAGAGGCCAAACTTGTACATTTCCTTTCGGTTTTTGAGGTTTCCGGCGTTCTCGCTTTTTCGGCCTCCTGACCGCCCACAGCGGCCCGAGGGGCCTCCCGCGTCGCCCCAAGACCACCCCCAAATCCCCCAAGAGGACCCCAAGAGGATCCCAAGACGACCCCAAGGCGGCCCAAGAGAGCCCCGAGGCGGCCCAAGAGGGCACCAGTAGGGCGTCCAAGATGGCCCCCAGGCGGCCCCAGAGCCCCCCAAGACAGCCCAAGAGGACCCCAAGACGGCCCTGGCGCCCCGAGGGGCCCCCCAAGTCGCCCCTCTTTTGTCGAAGTGGCCCCTAAGAAGGCCCCAAGGCAGCCCAAGAGGGCCCCAAGACGGCCCGAGAGAAGCCTACGGCGGCCCAAGAGAGCCCCAGGAGAATGTGCAACACATTTCTGCTTCCCCAATAACCCTGCTTCCAGAATATTCGCCCGAACAGTTCGAAGAACTCATGCGACGGCCCCCCCTCACCCGAGGGTAGCCCCGAAGTTCCGGAAGCTTTCCCTTATCACATTCATCAGGATCGATGATCCCCAGGACGTGTGTTAGCCCAATGTATGTTTACCCCCTTCAGCCCAACCAGTCGATCATTACATCGCCTGCGTCGTATCGAAGGGCCTCGGTGGACAACACACACGTTGGGGCTAGCACACGTTCTGAGAACCATCGACAGGAGCGAGCGCGCAGTGCGTTCTAGCGTTCGGGATGTGGGGATGGCAATGCAGTCAGTGGTGGGTTGCTGCAGGAAAGAGGAGGGAGGGGAGGGGCAGGGAGCCTACCGGGCTCCTCTGTCATCCTTTCTGCAATCCGTCACCTCGGAGGACGAGTGTCTTGATGGCGATGATCAGGGTGATGCAGCTAAGGATATATACATATATATATATAGAGAGAGAGAGAGGGAGAGAGAGAGAGAGAGAGAGAAAGAGGGGATAATAAACACAAAACAACGTGGGAGGTGGGATGCGATGGCGGCGGAGGATGAGGAACGAGAGAACTAGATCTGGGGAAATTGAACAAGACTGGGGTGGATGATGAATGATGGAGGGAGGGGGTGAGAGAAAGAGAGAGAGAGAGAGAGAGAGCAAGAGAGACCGAGAGAGAAAGAGAGAGCGAGAGGGACATATATATACACACACATTTATACATATAGCGATCGATCGATCACGGAGAAAGAGGATCACATGAATATGAGCAGAGGAAGCATTCGACGAGACATGGTGATGAGAACTGGCCGGAGAAGAGGGGACTGAACAGGATGACGGTCATGCGCATGGCGAGGTCGATGACGGCCCTCGCTCTGGCGATCTGTGGCGAGTGGGCTCCGAGATTTGGCTCTGACCCGTCCGTCGTTGAGCCGCTGCCCCCGTCTGCGCTGATACCGAAGCGCGCGCGAAGCGCGCATGGTTCTAGCGTGAGTATGTGTGTGTGTATATATATATGTGTGTATGTGCAGGCGCACAAGCTTATTTTTGTTGGCGATCATTCGTATGTGTGTGTGTGTGTGTACCGCCTGATCCCGAGGCTTTGCCTCCTCCCGGCCTCGTTCTGAGGCTGCGCCCCCTTTTTCCTCCCCCATCTCTGGTCAATTCAAGCTTCGCGCGGCCCGCTTAGCTTCGACCGGAAGAGGTGCGTCTCGACCCGCGAATCAAAAAAGTGTATGTGCAGGCGCACAAGCTTATTTTTGCAGGCGATCATTCGTGTGTGTGTGTGTGTGTGTGTGTGTGTGTGGGTGGGTGGGTGTTTTTTGGGGGGTGGGGTGGTGGGGGGTGGGTTCTCTCTCTCTCTCTTTCTCTCTTTCTCTCCCCTTCTCTTCTGGTGGTGCTCCACAGAACGGGTTGCCGCTGGGCATGTTTACCCATATTTTGTATCAGGGCCGACGGGGCGTTGCGCTGCGGAGCAATCGGCTCCTCCTTGGGGACGGGTTTGTCATCGTGGTCTATTTTTTGTTTGATCCCAGAGCCGGAAACTGCCTCCATGCGCCAGACATGGCAAAACACGCCCGCCTCGATTTTTCCATGACGTTGGGGTTCTAGAGGTGAGGGGGTGTAGGAGGAGGAGGAGGAGGAGGAGGAGGAGGAGGAGGAGGAGGAGGAGGAGGAGGAGGAGGAGGAGGAGGAGGAGGAGGAGGAGGAGGAGGAGGAGGAGGAGGAGGAGGGTCCCTTCTCTGAGGTCGCGATGACACTCGCGAACCTCGGGGTCGCGTGCGGCGAGCTGGGGGACCACTGCCGGGAGAGGGAGCTGCTGGAGATCAGCATCGTCTAACCAGTCCCTGTCCCCGCTGGCCCATGGCATTTCAGCGCCCCGCGAAATCCCAAGGAGAAAGCATATGTCTTCACCCAGGGAGGTTGAGTCGGCCAACTGGGCCAGGGTCATCCCCAATCGCCCATTCATAGCCGACAGGGGCCCGCTAGCTGACCCCGCCCGGGAACGTGCGCATTCGCTGTCGGGGGCCTATCGCCGATGCATCGGCGATGTACCGCCGATTCCAGGTTCATGCTCCCCTCCTTGAGCCGGGCCCCCCCCCCCCCGAACATTGCCCCTCCCCAGACCCCCGACGTAATGATTTTATCATTGCGTCGACCCCCAGAGGTCCCAGCCCTTTCCCCGTGACAGGCTTTGCATCCTGAGTCGTTTTTGGACGCTCCCGAGGCCCGGTGAGGGCCCCCGGAGGCCGAAAATTCGGAGAAACCTCCCGTCATGATGTTTTCATTGCCCGAGGGGGTCTGGGAGCATTGCCCCTCAGGAGAGGGCCCTGGAGATCCAGGAGCGTGCCTACGGCCCTGATCACCACGCCGTGGGCAC
Organism: Prorocentrum cordatum; assembly: GCA_963575745.1. NCBI lineage: Eukaryota > Dinophyceae > Prorocentrales > Prorocentraceae > Prorocentrum > Prorocentrum cordatum. The sequence continues at coordinate 121,077 of CAUYUJ010007657.1, forward strand.
CACGCTCGCCAACCTGGGCAACGCCCACGGCCGGCTCGGAGACCCTGGCCGGCAGAGGGAGCTCCTGGAGCGCGCGCTGGGCATCCTGCAGGCGTTCCACGGCCCGGAGCCCCGAGGAGGAGGAGGAGGAGGAGGAGGAGGAGGAGAAGGAGGAGGAGGAGGAGGAGGAGGAGGAGGAGGAGGAGGAGGGAGGAGGAGGAGGGAGGAGGAGGAGGAGGAGGCGGAGAGGAGGAGGAGGAGGAGGAGGAGGAGGAGGGAGGAGGGAGGAGGAGGGAGGAGGGAGGAGGGAGGAGGAGGAGGAGCGAGGTGCTGGTAAGTACCCTGGTGGGGGAGAGCGCCTTGGCCAGAGTCAGGGCGGGGGTTCTCCGCCGCGTTCGGCCCCGGGGGGGCCGTCGCCGGACCTGCAGGACCGTGAAAGAACGACCCAGGGCGCCACGCGGGTCTCGGGGGCCCACGTCGGAAGGGGCCCTGGGACGCGCAAATAAATACACACAAATAAAAGGATTCCCCATATTTTCCTACATCTTCTGGGTTTTTGCCTTCCCCCCTCTTCCCAGATGTTCCCATTTTTTCTTGGGAATGGACGATTACTTCTATCTGTGTGTGTTTTCCCCTCCTGAACTTCAGGGGTCGGGGCTTCCGGGGAGCGCGTGTTGAAACGGTTGCCTCAGTTCAGCGAGCAAAGAGCGGTATAAAATAAGCTTTTTCGCCGTCGGGGGCGCCTGTCCCAGGGCGTCTGGAAAGTTTGTACCCCTACGGTGCCACCGTAGGTGTATAAACTTTCCAGCCGCCCAGGGACAGGCGCCCCCGACAGCGAAACAGTTTATCTTGTACCGTTCTTCGCCCGTTAATCAACGGGCCCCCCTCCGAGTAATAGCCCCAGCTGGCCTCAGAAGGCCCCTCGAGCAGGCCAGGGCGGTCTTAACGTCCCGTCGCCGCCTCCAGTGGCGCCCCTGGGGTGCTCCGCGCCCCAGGGCTCAAGTCGGGCCTGTCCCTCTAAAGGAGGAATATTCAAAAATAGTCAACAAGTAGTCGGGGGACGATTTTTTCGGGAGCTTTTTGAAGTGTATGCTTAATTTTTCGTCCAAGATCCCCCTGTAGGTGGACATGCCCGACATAACCCAAGGCTGGGGTGTTGAGACCACCCTGGACCACTCGGGGGCGAGACCAGCTGCGACACAGGGGGCCTGTCGAGGCCAGCCGCGACTACCTGGGGGGTCTGTCTGTGCGCAGCCCGAAGCCTCACCGCCTCGTTTTCTGCTTTTTGGCCTCTGGGGAGGTCCTCGTCGCCGCGGCTGGATTCGCCTCGAGATACCGGTCAGAAGGCACCCCAAGAGAGGTCCAGGGAGTAAACTGAGATTGGACGTCACGCAAACACCGCGAAACAGCTCGCGACCAAAGCCCTGGACCCCATCTTTTTGCTGCACTTTGCGATACCGATCGTTCCATGAGGGATCCTGGGCCCGAAACACGGCTAAATCGCGCGTTGCGATAAAATTATCCCGGCAAAGCAACCTAACAGCGATGTGTATAAGCATATCTGGAAGCATTCCCCTTAAGATTCAGGTGAGGATCCAATTGTAGAATTCTGCTGTTCTCGCAGTCGCAGTCGCATTCGCAATGACAGTCGCAGTGGCAACGGCCTTAGGATCCAATGAAATCCTAAGGATTCCTAGGGATTCCTAAGGCATCCTTAGGCATCCTTAGGAATCCACAGGAATTCTCATGAAACCTTAGGAATCCTTAGGAATCCTGATTCCTAGGGATTCATAGGGATCCCTAAGGATTCCTGAGGAATCCTAAGGGTTCCTAAGGATTCCTGAGGATGCTTAACTATGCCTACGGATTCCTAAGGATGCCTACGGATTCCTAGGGATTCCTAGGGATTCCTAGGGATTCCTAAGGATTCCTATGGATTCCTACGGATGCCTCAGTTTCAGCCTCAGCCTCAGCCTGCCTCGGCTTGCCTCAGCCTCAGCCTCAGCCTGCCTCGGCCTCAGCCTCAGCCTGCCTCAGCCTCAGCCTCAGCCTGCCTCGGCCTCAGCCTGCGTCAGCCTCAGCCTCAGCCTGCCTCAGCCTCAGCCTCACTCAGCCTCAGCCTCAGCCTCAGCCTGCCTCGGCTTGCCTCAGTCAGCCTCAGCCTCAGCCTGCCTCGGCCTCAGCCTGCCTCAGCCTCCCCTCCTCCCCCCCCCTTCCCCCCCCCTTCCCCTTTCACCCCCCCCATTCAGCCTCACCTTGTCTCAGCTTCGGCCTGCCTCGGCCTCGGCCTCAGTCTCAGCCTCAGCCTGTCTCGGCCTCAGCCTGCCTCGGCCTCAGCCTCAGCCTGCCTCAGCCTCAGCCTGCCTCAGCCTCAGCCTCAGCCTCAGCCTGCCTCAGCATCAGCCTGCCTCAGCCTCAGCCTGCCTCTGCATCAGCCTCAGCCTTCAGCCTCAGCTTGCCTCAGCCTCAGCATCCTACCTGCCTCCAGCCCTCAGCCCTCATCAGCCAGCCTCAGCCTGCCTTCAGCCTCAGCCGTCAGCCTGCCTCAGCCTCAGCCTGCATCAGCCTCAGCCTCAGCCTCAGCCTTCAGCCTCAGCCTCAGCCTGCCTCAGCCTCAGCCTCAGCCTGCCTCAGCCTCAGCCTCAGCCTCAGCCTCAGCCTGCCTCAGCCTGCCTCAGCCTCAGCCACAGCCTGCAGCCTCAGCCTCAGCCTGCCTCAGCCTCAGCCTGCCTCAGCCTCAGCCTCAGCCTGCCTCGGCGTGCCTCAGCCTGCGGCAGCCTCAGCCTCAGCCTCAGCCTCAGCCTGCCTCGGCCTCAGCCTCAGCCTCAGCCTGCCTCAGCCTCAGCGTCAGCCTCTCAGCCTCAGCCTCAGCCTCAGCCTGCCTCAGCCTCAGTCTCGGCTGCCTCAGCCTCAGCCTGCCTCAGCCGCAGCCTCAGCCTGCCTCGGCCTCAGCCTGCGTCAGCCTCAGCCTCAGCCTGCCTCAGCCTCAGCCTGCCTCAGCCTCAGCCTCAGCCTGCCTCGGCGTGCCTGAGCCTCGGCCTCAGCTTGCCTCGGCCTCAGCCTGCGTCGGCCTCAGCCTGCTTCGGCCTCAGCCTGCCTCAGCTCGGGCATTCAAAATATGGCACAGGACTTGTGTTCTGGGAACACGAAGATCACGAAATGGCCCACAGTTGGCTCCGGGCAATCAAAATATGGTACAGGCATGGTGTTGTGGGAACACGAAGAACACGAAGTGGCCTAGAGTTGGCTCTGGGCATTCAAAATGTGGCCTGGGAATGGTGTTTTGGGAACACGAAGAATACGAAGTGGCCTACAGTTGGCTCCGGGCATTCAACATGTGGCCTGGGAAAGGTGTTCTGGGAACACGAAGATCACGAAGTGGCCTACAGTTGGCTCCGGGCATTCAAAATGTGGCCTGGGAATGGTGTTCTGGGAACACGAAGAACACGAAGTGGCCTACAGTTGGTTCCGGGCATTCAAAATGTGGCCTGGGAATGGTGTTCTGTTGGCTCCGGGCAGTCAAAATGTGGCTCCTGGCAGTCAAAATGGGGAGTCCCCGGTTTTCCCCGGCATCCCCCGGATCCTGCCCAGACCCCCCTGGGGAATCAGGATGCTTTCTTTTGACCCCACTAGAAACCTATCAGTCTTCGCTGTTAGGTAAATATCACGCCAGGATTTCAAGGCAGAAGTGCACCCTGAGATGTATCGACCCATTCCCCAGGACCAGGTTTTCATCCTCAGTGGGTTTTTTGATGGTCCCCAGGCCGGCCGAGGGTCTCCAGAGGCCGAAAATATCAACAAAAACACCAGCAGTGTCTTCACGACGCGAGGGGGTCTGGGTTCCCTGAGATCCGACGTTGCAAAACAATTGCAACATTTCATTTCAAAAACTTACCACCAGAGCCCCGGACCCCATCTTTCTGCATCATTTTCCGCGCCGGATCGATCTGCGAAGGCCCCGGGGCCCGAAATCGAGCGAAGACGCCCCG
>CAUYUJ010007657.1:130044-145044 GCA_963575745.1 Prorocentrum cordatum
CTGCAGCCCCCCGCCTGCCTCCGAAAGACGGCGCTGGGTGGTCATCACCTGCCAGGACTTGAGGGCTTCTCCGCAGGGCTTGGGCGACTCCTCCTCCTCCTCCTCCTCCTCCTCCTCCTCCGCCCTCCTCCTCCCCTGTCCTCCCTCTTCCTCCCTTCTCCTCCCTCCTCCTCCTCCTCCTCCTCCTCCTTCTCCTCCTCCTCCTCTTTCCCCCCTCCTCCTCCTCCTCCTCCTCTTCTCCTCCTCCTCCTCCTCCTCCTCCTCCTCCTCCTCCTCCTCCTCCTCCTCCTCCTCCTCGGGTCGCCTACGGCCCTGGGGGAAACCGTGCAGCTAGGACCAGTCGCGAACCCGTACCTCGGCGGGTCCAATCGGCGCTGGGACATCGGACGCCCTTGCTGGGGTTCACTTGGCCACGTGGCGTCTCAGAAACCTCGCCTGCAGGGGCAGGGTCCGCATGTGGATCTTGCTTGCCTGTGATCTTCACCCCGAGGACCTCGACGTGGCCCACGATGGTGGTGGGCTCGATGCCTCTGTCGCGCGTGGCCCGCCGACCCTCGGGGTTCCTGTGCGCCCGCTGGGTCTCTGTGTGATCTTCCTGCAGCGGCGGTGCCGCCACCTCTTGGTGCGCGCGCTGCCGCTCGACAGGCTGGAGGCTGGAGCGCGGGAGCCTCCCGAGGTGCTCGTGGCGGGCCGCTTGGGCGTGGGCCGCTCTCGGCGGCGCTCCGGGGCTGCAGGCGCTCGCGGGCGGGAGTCCCGCGGGCCTCCGCATCACGGTGGGCGAGTTTGTTTTTTCCTCGAGGAGCCCCCGCGCGGTCGGAGGAGGGCAAGGTACCCTTCCCTCGTTTTCGCAATTTTGGGCCTCCTGGGAGGCCCTCGTCGCCACCGTTGGATTCGCCTTGAAATTCTGGTCAGGACGCACCCCGGGAGCAGGCGTGCACCATGGCCGCGACCCGGCGCCAAGCGAGCGATGGAAGATCACGGGGTCGACAGCGCCGACGTTGGCGCGTGAGCTTCCCGCGTCAGGCCGCGCGTCAGCGCGTCAGCGCCTTCGTTTCCAATGCAGTGTGCCACGCTGGCGGCCCGCGTACGCCGCGCCGTAAGCTCACAGAATCATCTCGCGTAGGGCCCGTTTCTTCGCGTCGCCCAGTGGCTGCGCTTGTGGCCGCCCGCGTCCTGCACGCCGGCTGCCTGCAGGACCTCGCCCTGGCGGCCGCGGCGCCCCCTCCTCTGCCGAGAGCGCTGCGCGCCACCGCGGCCTGCTCCTCGAGCCCGCGGCGGAGGCGGCCGCAGCGGTGGGCGTCGATGGCATCCGCTGCGGCCGCCTGCAGAACCTCGCCCTGGGCCTGCCCTGGCGGCCGCAGCGCCCTCCTCCTCTGCCCTGGGGCCCCCATCGCGAGGGGCTCGCGCGGCGGGACGCCGAGAGCCCGACGCCCGCCCGCCGGCCTGCCGCCGCCGCCGCCCGTCGCTCCCCCTCCTGGAAGCCTTGGCGCGCCGCCGCCGCAGTCGCCGTCGTCGTCGTCGCCGCCGCCGTCGTCGCCGCCGTCGTCGTCGTCGCCGTCGCCGTCGCCGTCGCCGTCGTCGTCGCCGTCGCCGCCGTCGCCGCCGCCGCCGTCGTCGTTGCCGTCGTCGTCGTCGGCGGCGGCGGCGGCGGCGGCGTCGCGGCCGGCAGGCCGCCGGCGCGCCCGCCGACGGCCCCACGGCGCGGCAGCGTGCGCGCGCAGGGCGCGCGCGGGGCTCCGCGGCGGTGCGCATCGCGCAGCGCGCGCGCGGTCGCTGGCGGCCGCCGCTGCGCCGCCCGCAGGAGCCCGCGCCTGCCCTGCCGCCGGGCCGCGCCGCCGCTGCCGCCGCGGGCGTCGCCGCCATGGCCGCCGCCGCCGCCATCGTCGCCGCCGCCGCGGTCGCCGCCGCGGTCGCCGCCGTCGCCGCCGCCGTCGCCGTCGGCGGCGTCGTCGCCGTCGGCGCCGTCGTCGCCCTTGCCGTGGCCGCCGCCGTCGCCGCCGTCGTGGTCGCCCCCGCCGCCGTCGTCGTTGCTGTTTTTGTCGTCGCCGCCGTCCTCCTGAGCTTGTGCTGCTCGTCCTCCCATTCCCCCTGCTATTCCTCATATGCCTTCTGGTCTCCTCCCTGCTCCTTCTGCTCCTTCTGCGCCTACTGCTTCTCCTTCTCCCTCTCCCTCCCTCTCTACTTGCGGATTCTTGTGCCTTCCCCTCGCCCCCTTAAGCTTTTTCCCTTCCCCGTCCCCCCTTCACCTTTCCCCTTTTCTTACCCTCTTGCCATTCCCCTCGTGCTTCCACTTGCCCTTGCTTGCCCACTTCCTTATGCCCCTTCTCGTCCCTGCCTTTTCTCTTTTACCATTGCCCATACCCTTGCCATTGTCATTCGGCTTACCTACTCGTCCTGAATCCTCATCGTCATTCTCACTGTTCATGCTTAGCCATTGGCCATGCCTAGCGTTCTCATGTTCGGCCGTGTTCTTGACATTGTTCCTGTTATGTGTATTTGTTTTGCTCTTGCCCGAGCCCTTCTTCGTTGTTCACGCCCTTGCTCTTGCTGTTCTTATCGCCATGGATATGCTATTCAGTTTTTTTTGCTGTTTCGCATTCTCCTTCTCATCGTCGTGGTCCGCACACGTGGAATGCAGATGACGCGTACGTACCTGCGCTTCACGGGGTGGCTCCTCCTGCAGCGCAGAATCGGGGAAGGAGAGGAGGCTGGAGGGAGAGGGTGGGGGAGAGGGCGATGCAGAGAGACGACGGGAGGGGAGCCGGAGGAGCTGTGGGAGGAATGGGGGGGGCGAGGGGACGAGAGGGAGGGAGGGAGAGGGTCAGGGGGGCAGAGGGGCACCTCTTCGCCCCCCCCCCCCCTCGGCGCTCTCCTCGGCGGCGCCGCGCGAGTCCGCCCGCGCCGCCCCCCTCCGGCGGCCGCGCCTCCCCGGGCCCCCCGCGCCGCCCGCAAGCGCTCGCCCGTGATCGCCGCGGCGGGCGGGCGTCGCCGAGCGCGGTCCGCTTCTCGCAACGTGCCCGCTCGCAAGCGCCGGAGAGCAGCCAGAGCGTGGCTTCCTCTGCGTGTGGTGCATCGTGGATCCCCCGCGGCGGACCCAGGCCACCTGCGGGCAGCCACCCCGCGAGCAGCGGAGCGCGCCTGTCGAGGGGGCCTCTCCGCTTCCGCCCCCCCGGGGCTCTCGCCCCCGATTTTAGCCTTCCCAGACGGGGTGCCGGTGGATGGGGCCGGAAAACCGGGCCGCCTCGCCGACGCGGCGGCGGTGCGGCCCGATGTGGAGCCCGATCGATTCCCTCCACGCCACGCAGATGGCGCCGAGGCATCGCCGAGGCATCGCCGATGCATCGCCGATGCGCCGGCGATGTGTCGCCGATACATCGGCGACTAGGCGCGATCCTCCGATAGGGGGCCAGATGCGAACCCTACCCCTACCCCCCACGATTTCTGAGGGCGAGGGTGGGGTTCACTTCGTCTGGGAGCTCCCGAGCGAAGTGAACCCCACCCTCCCCCTCAGAAATCGTGGGGGGTAGGGGTAGGGTTCGCATCTGGCCCCCTATCCGACCCCATCTGTCGCCAGTCTGAGTGCCCCGACGCGCGGCCATGCGTCTTGGAGAGAGCGCCGCGGGCGCCAGGGCACTTCCGCCTCGGGCGCAGGGCTCGCCGTGGGGTCTGCCGCGGCGCCGGCCTCGCCGCCTTGCGCGCGGGGCGCAGAGCCTGCCGTGGGCTTGCCGTGGTGTCGGTGTCCCCCACTTCCCTGAGATCCGACGTTGCAGAAAGAGTGCGACACCGCAAAAAGCACGACCCGGAGCCCCGGACCCTATCTTTCTGCGTCACTTTTCGAGCTTGATCGACGTGTGAGACTCCCGGGGTCCGAAATTGAGCGAAAACGCCCGGCGCGAAAAGATTACAACGCCAGGGTCTCAGGGTTGGGCGCGTCGAGAACGAACGGGGCGGCGACACCTACTCGGACCCCATCAGGGGGGCCTCCATCCTTGGCCTCCGCCCTCGCAGCCGTTCGGCCCCGGCCATGGCGAGCGGCGCCGCCGCCCCGGCGCAGGCCGCCCTGGACGAGCCGCAGGCGCAGCGGGCGCCGTGCGCGGGTGACCTGGAGGCCCGCGGGGCGGCGGGGGGGGCGCCCCGCAGGCGGGAAGGAGGAGGTCGCAGGGAGGAGGAGGAGGAGGAGGAGGAGGAGGAGGAGGAGGAGGAGGAGAGGAGGAGGAGGAGGAGGAGGAGGAGGAGGAGGAGAGAGGAGGAGAGGAGGAGGAGGAGGGAGGAGGAGGAGGAGGAGGAGAGGAGGAGGAGGAGGAGGAGGAGGAGGAGGAGGAGGGAGAAGGAGGAGGAGGAGGAGGAGGAGGAGGAGGAGGAGGAGTAGGAGGAGAGGAGGAGGAGGAGGAGGAGGAGCTGGCTTGAGGATGCTTCGGGCTTTCTGTCCACAGGTCCTGTGTGCGGACGAAGGGCGGTTCTCCGTCAGAGGGGGTCTCTCGCCCGAGGAGTCCTCCGAGTCGGTGTCCACCGGCCCAGCGTAACAACAGGTGCGCGGATGGAGGTCGACCTTGCTTCAAAAACAGGGCTCTTGCTTCACCCTCTCTCTGGAGCTGTATGGCAAGTTTTCTTGTTATGTCTAGATATCTGGTATTACACACATGTATGTATGTATGTATGTAGGTAGGTAGGTATGTATGTATGTATGTATGTGTGTATGTATGTATGTATGTATGTATGTATGTATGTATGTATGCATGCATGCATGCATGCATGCATGCGTGCATGCATGCTGCATGCATGCATGCATGTATGTATGTATGTATGTATGTATGTGTATGTATGTATGTATGTATATTTATATATTCAAGGCATCTACAACATGTGTTGTATGTATGTATATATGTATATATGTATGTATGTGCATGCATGCATGCATGCATGCATGTATGTATGTAGTATGTATGTATGTATGTATGTATGTATGTATGTATGTATGTATGTATGTATGTATGTATGTATGTATGTATGTATGTATGTATGTATGTATGTATATATATATGTGGAGGTCTGTATATTTGTATTACTTTTCACATGTTTTTTACAGCCAGAAGCTGGACGGATGGAGGGTGGCGCCTGTCTTGACGCGGGGCTCGCGCCTGACCGGCAGGCCCTCGGGGTGCTCGTCTCTTTCAAAGGGGCGCCGCCCGTGGCGAACAGCAGTGCTCGTAGGGGGCTCGTGCGGCGGGGTCCGGGGGGCGGCAGGGTGCATTTCAGCATCGTTGATGCATCCTCCTCGTCCTCCTCCTCCTCCTCGTCCTCCCTCCTCGTCCCCTCCTCCCCCGTCCCCTCCTCCCTCTCCTCCTCCTCTCCTTCCTCCTCCTCCTCCCTCCTCCTCCTCCTCCTCCTCCTCCCTCCTCCTCCTCCTCCTCCTCCTCCTCCCCCTCCTCCCCCTCCTCCCCCGTGCTCCCGCTGCCGTCCACGGATGGAGCTGGAGAGCGTGCTGCGGAGGTGCGCGCCAGACGTGCGGGGCTGCACGGGCGGGGTGCAGCCACGGTCCCCGCACGGAGCGGAGCTCCCGCGTGGAGCATTCCGAGGGTCTGGTGCGCAAGTGAGCTGGGCTGCCTTGGTGGCCTGCTCCCTCGCGCGGGGCCTCTTTGAGAGCCGGGGCTTCTTCTTCTTCTTCTTCTTCTTGTTCTCCCTCCTCGCTCGTTCGCCTCGGGTTGTTGCCCTCGTCGCGCACACTATCGCTGCCTGTTCGACGTTCGGCCCGTCGAGCGTGGTCGCGTCGTTGTCGCAGCCAGCCCCAGCGTGGCCCCTTTGTCGTCGCCTGGCCGGGAGCCAGGAGTCGATAACAGTTGCCAGCTCACCGACCGCTGGGAAGGTGTACCCAACGACGACGGTTTCGGCCAACGGTGGAGGGGAAGAGGAAGACGGTCGCGGTCACTTGACAGTCAGCTCCGTCTCTGAGATCAGACGTGTTGCGAAGCGCATGCAGCATCGCGAAAAATCACAGCTGGAGCCATCGACCCCATCGTTCTACTGCCTTTTCCGAGCCGGATCGATCTGGGATGGCCCTGGGGCCCGAGGCTGGGCGAAGACGCCCAGGGTGAAAAAAGGGCGCCGCCCGTTGGCCTGCCCGTGGCGCGCTGAACTGTGGCGCTCCGCGCTTTTCCGGAGGGCACCAACTATACACCAACACCGATCCTGGCCCAGGATCACCCTGGGCCCAGGATCGGTGTATATGCCTTCTTGCGCAAGGCAGGAGGGCGTATACACCGATCCTGGGCCCGGGGTGATCCTGGCCAGGATCGGTGTTGGTGTATAGTTTGTGCCTTCCTACTTTTCTGTCGGGCATTGAGTTGAGAGAACACCTACCCAGACAAGGCGACTGAGGAACTCTGCGTGGATTCGCCTGACGTGGGCACGAGAGTGTGCTGGTGCAGTCCCCAGTCGGCTTCGCCAGTCGACGTGCGTCTCGCCGGACACACTCGGCTGTTTTCGGGCGTCGTTTCGCTACCCCGCTGGGGTCCACTCGGAATGCGGTGCCGTGCGCACGTGGAGTGGGGAAGGGAGGATCGGCTGTGTGGATGATGATGCGCGCGTGCTTGGCGGCCCAGTGTCTCCGCCCGCGCTGCGTTGCAGGGCACTTGTCAATACCCAAGTGTGCCCCTTGACCGTTTCACCTCTTTCTTTTCTTCGCGTCCGAACGGCGCCTTCGGACGGCCCCCAGGCGGAATCCCAAACAAACAACACGTGTTCTTATCTATTGTTTTGCCGGTCGGCGCGGGCTCTCGCACCCCCCCTCCCCCCCTCCATATGGAGTAGATCTTGGCTGTTTTGGGCGCTTGTTTTGAGCAGGTGGGGTCTCCCCCATGGGACGCACGGCCGCAGACAGTCGCACTAAACAGAGGCCCAGAGCCAGACCCCCCTTCCCCCCCCCCGCCTGCCCCCTGTCGAAACGCCGAATGAGAAAGGGCCGAACGAAAGGGGGGGATCGGGAAATGAGGGGGTTACAAAATCTGCTGCAAGCAGCTGGTTTCGGCCCCGCCGCCGGGCCCATTCCTCGATACATGGGCGCCTCCCGGCGCCGGGAGGCGCCGGGAAAATCAGCTACGTGAACTGATTCTCTACCCTACCCTTTGCTATCCCCCCCTTCCGCCCCCTGTCGAAACGCCGAATGAGAAAACGTTCATATGCCGAGTGCCCCCGGCAGCCTCCGCTCAAGTGTTGTGGAAGTCGATTAATGGAGAGGAAGCATGGTGCCAGATGTCTAAAACATGATTCAAGCATGTTTAAACTATGTAAGAACATGTTTGAAACGTTTTTAGAACATCTTTTAAAGAACACATTTTAAGCACCTCTTTAATTCAACGGTAGAAGTTGTTAGAGTGTCCATTGTCGTGGCATCCACAACTCGAGGGCGTTCTGCCAGACGGAGCCCCCCCGCGGCGCCGCGGCTCCTGGCGGCCGCAGGCCCAGACGGCCAGCAGGCTGGTCGGCGTCGAGGAGCTGCTCCGCAGGGTGAGCTCCCGGCTGGAGGCCTTCGAGGCCAACCTCGCGGGGCTCGGCCCAAGCCTTCGAGGCCGCAGGGCGGGCGCCGCTGTCGTTGCCGTTGTCGTCGTCGTCGTCGTCGTCGTCGTCGTCGTCGTCGTCGTCGTCGATGTCGATAATCGATGTCGATGGCGATGGCGATGGCGTCTTCGTCGTCGTCGTCGTCGTCGTCGTCGTCGTCGTCGTCGTCGTCGTCGTTGTCGTCGTCGTCGTCGTCACCAGAAGATGGGCTGGATGGGTGAGGAGGGTGCGGAGGAGGAGGGCGAGGAGGAGGAGGAGGGCGAGGAGGAGGAGGAGGAGGAGGAGGAGGAGGGGGAGGTGGAGGACCCAGGCATCCAGCGCCGCAGCAAGATCGTGGCGGCAGCGTTTTTTTTTATCCCTTCCACCGTCGGCCACTGGAGGCCCGTGTGGGGCCCCGAACGCCAGGATCTTAGGGATGAAAACCGTTCCAGGGGCAGGGCCCCGGAGGATCTATGCAGGCCTGCTTCACGAACATATCCGTGACGTCGGGTGCCTCGGGGGAGGTGGAAGGGAGAGAAGCAAAGGCGGGGTGGCCCGACGGACGCGTCCTGGCCACCATGGGGTTCGGAGAAGGAGGAGGAGGATAACCGTAATGACCGTAATGATGATGATGATGACGATGATGACGATAATGACGATGATGATGATGATGATGATGATGATGATGATGATGATGATGATGATGATGATGATGATGATGATGATGATGATGATGATGATGATGATGATGATGATGATGATGATGATGATGATGATGATGATGATGATGATGATGATGATGATGATGATGATGATGATGACGACGACGATGACGATGATGATGATGATGATGATGATGATGATGATGATGATGATGATGGGGATGATGATGCTGCTGATGCTGATGCTGATGCTGATGCTGATGCTGACGATGATGATGCTGATGCTGATGCTGACGATGATGATGCTGATGATGATGATGATGCTGCTGATGATGATAGCGATTGTGATTGTGATGGTGATGGTGGTGATGATGATGATGATGACGACGATGCTCGTGTTTTTGTGATTGTCGTGATTGTTGTGGTTGTGGTTGTTGTTACTGCTGTTGTTGTTGCTGTTGCTGTTGTTGTTGATGATGATGATGATGATGATGGTGGTGAGTATACTGATGTTGATGATGCTCCTGTTGTTGTTGATGATGATGATGATGATGGTGATGATGGTAATGACGCTGATGATGAGGAGGAGTAGGAGTAGGAGTAGGAGGAGGAGGAGTAGGAAGAGGAAGAGGAGGAGGAGATGGGGGAGGAGGAGGAGGAGGACATGGAGGAGGAGGGGGAAGAGGAGTAGACGGGAAAGCGAGATGAGGATTGTTTCGTGCCGTCTTCTTTCTCTTGGTATTCCTCTTCCTCCTCTTCCTTCTGTAGGCGTTTCGTTCTGCTCGTCCATGCCCATTTTGCGAGCAACTCAAGCTCGCCTGGGGCAAACCAGAAAGTTAGACGAGCCTCTCCACGGATTGTCATCCCCATGTTCTTTCGCTTGCCCGCCCCTGCAAATCGGACTCTGCTTTCGCGCAATGTCACGTTTTTGTGGTTGAGGTCTCCCGACGAACTCGTAATGCTAATGAGCGAATGTGCGCTATGTTTACGAGCATCAGCAGAAGCCGGCCGCTCATGTGTTTTCGTGGGCCCGTGGCCACTCCCAGCAAAATCGAGGGACTTCGTTGCCGTGGGGTTCTCGCGCTCTTTCCCCTTCTTGACTGGCAGTGAATTTAGTGGCGAGTCCATGTTCTCCTCCTACGTTCAGGATCGCTTAACCGATCCCCATCCGCATCCTCATCCCCTTCGCGACCCCCACCAAATTACCGCCCCAGTTGGGGAACAAAAACCCTCGAAGCCCGAAGGGAACGGCCTATATGTCCCCATCCAGGGGGGTGGATCGGCCAGTGGGGCCCAGGCCGCGCCGCTGGGGATGGGGGTCGGATCAACGATGCTCATGACGAGCGAACAACTCACACCCATACCCATAGGAGGGTCGAAAGGAAGGGAACTGGCTATGGGTATGGGTGCGAGTTGTCGGACCCTGGGGGAAGCTCCTGTTCGAGCGGGGACCCCCATCCGACAACACGCACCCATAGCCTCCTCCGTCCCCCCTATGGGTATGGGTGCGTTTTGTTCGATCGTCATGCTCATACGTCCTCTCCTGGAAGGCCCAAGACGCTCCCCGAGGCCACCGCGGCGACACGATAGAGAGCTTGCATGGGGGCCACGGGGTGCCCCCCCCCCTAAGACGGCCCCGAGCGGCCCCGACGAGAGCTCCGGGGAGGAGGAGGAGGAGGAGGAGGAGGCGGAGGAGGCGGAGGAGGCGGAGGCGGAGGAGGCGGAGGAGGAGGAGGAGGAGGAGGCGGAGGAGGAGGAGGAGGAGGAGGAGGAGGAGGAGGAGGAGGAGGAGGGGGGTCGAGGAGGGCCCGAGAGGGCCGCACGAGGCCCCGAAGGCAGCCGACGGCTTCCCAAGATGCCCTGGGAGCGCCGGCTCCCATGTGTCCGACGCCGGCGCCCTTCTCTCCGACTCCGGCTCCCAACTTTCCGACTCCAGCGTCCATCTCTCCGGCTCCGGCTCCGACTCGTCTCCTGAGGGGCCCCGGCCCCCCCGCGCTGCCCTCCTAGGGCCGGTCCCCCGCCGGACCGACATCGCGCGCTCGCCTCGCCTCGCCGAGAGGGTCGAAGGGGGCCCGAGAGGGCCGCACGAGGCCCCGAAGGCAACCGCGGCGGCTGCCTCCCAAGAGGCCCTGGCGACGCCCCGCGGCAGCCCGGGAGAGGCCAGAGGCGCCTCCCCCCCCCTCCAAAGAGGAGTCCAGAGGCCGTCCATCGGCAGCTCTCGCACGGCCAGCAGCACAGTCGGGGCCCTGAAGAAGGAGCCCTGTTCGTTGGGGAGGGGCTCCTCGGGGGCCGTCTGGGGGGGCACCCCGTGGCGCTCTGGAAGCTCTCTCTCGTGTCGCCGCGGTGGCCTCGGGGAGCGGCTTGGGCCTGCCAGGAGAGGACGTATGAGCATCCCAGACCCCCTCGAGTGATGAAAGAAAAAATCAGAACGGGAGGTTTTTCCTAATTTTCGGCCTCCAGGGGCCCTCACCGGGCCTCGGGAGCGTCAAAAAACGACTCAGGATGCAAAGCCGGTCATGGGGAAAGGGTCGGGACCTCTGGGGGTCGACGTAACGAAAAAATCATTATGTCGGGGGTCTGGGGTAGCAGAACCAGCGGCAGTTTGGTAAAACTCGCCGGCCCAAAGGGCCAGAGGCGTGCTAAGCTCCACGGTGGCAGGTTTAGAATAGTTCCAGTTCGCGCGCGCGGGGCCGCCCCTGCGGGTCCTCGGACGAAAAGTACCCGGGGCGACTCCCGGCAAGGTGGTCTCAAGGACGGCAGAACTCCCGGGGGCGCTTTTCGGCGCCCCCAAGACTGCCCCAGGAGCGCCCCAAGAGACGCCAAGGGAGCTTCAAGAGGGCCCAAGAGTCGGGATCAATGGGTGGTACGTCTCAAGATGGCCCGAACATGATCCCAAGATGTCTCAAGATAGGCCCAAGATGGTCCCGGACAAGCCCAAGAGGGCCTTCCGCGACCCTCCAATAAGGCCTCAAGAAGCAAACACTGATACATTTCAGTTGAACGACGTATCTTTCTAGTTGCTTTTTGCATCCAAGACGACCCTAGAGATATTAAAGATCGCCCCACGACGACCCAGAAGGCTCCCAGATGGCCCGGATAGGGCCCCGAGAAGGCACCCAAGCGGCCTCTGCGAGGCCCAAGGGGCCCAGAGATCCCCCAAAATGCCCCCAGGGAGCCTCCCAAGATGCCCCCGGGGAGCCTCCCAAGAGACCCCAAGTAGTCCCAAGAGCTCCCAAGACACCCGAAGTAGTCCCCTGCAGGCCCCCAAGACACCCCCAAAGTAGACTTCTGCAGGCCCCGAGAGATCCCCCAAAGACCTCCGAAACGCCCCGAGGGGCCCCAAGAGGCCCCCAAAGGCTCCCGAAACCTTTGCCAGAGGCGCCAGGGGGCCGCAAAAATACCACCCAGAGGCCTCCGATAAGCCTCCCAAGAGAACCAAGCGGCCCTCCAGAAAAGCATCTGAACGCAAACTCGGCCCCGAGGCTCTTTCTCCTACTCCCCGTCCTCCTCCTCCTCCTCCTCCTCCTCCTCCTCCTCCTCCTAATCGCCCTGAAGCTGCTCCACGAGAGCTGCTTCAGCCCAAACATTCACCATTCCGAACGCAACGACTCAGCTCCACACTGCAAACGACCGACCACTCGGCCAGCCGACAGCGATGCGGCAATATGGGTCGGCGGAATGAATGAAGCGATTCAATGAGCCGTCATGAACAGGCCTTCGCACAGGAGACTTCCAGACGCCTCCAGGCGCCGTTCGGGACCTCTCCGGAAAATTCTCCTGGCCAGTCTTCGGAGCCTCTTGGAGCCTTCTTGGGTTCCTTGGGCCCCTCATTGGGGCCCTCCGGGGCCGTCTCGGACCCCTCCGAAGCCCTTTTCGGGGCATGCTGCGCCGAAAAACTAAGGAAGCCAAAAACCTCCAACAACACAAGGTGTTTGGATGATTTTCGCTGTTTCGGCCTCCTCTTTGCGCCTCTTTGAGCTCTCTTGCAGCATCTTGCGCCACTCTCGGGGCCTCTCCGGCCACGTTGGAATCTCTACAGGGCTTCCCGGGCCGTTCTGAAGGTCTCCCGGACCCATCTTCGGCCGTCTGGGCGCCCTTTTGGAGCCTTCTTGGGCCGTCTTCGCCGCGCCCAGGGGCCCCTGGAGAGCCTTCTGAGGCCCCCCAAAACTCGTCGGAGTGCTCCTTTCTGCCTCTCCGTATCCCTCGTCGGCTCGCTCCGCCGTTTTCGGCACAGTCGGGTGCCTTTTTGGGCCGTGCTCCGAGCCTGTTCGGGCGCTTTGGTGACCTTCTTGGGCCCTTCTCCGCGTCTGTTTCGACCCTGGGTGTTAGTTCGTCGACTTCGACACCGCCTGGTTCCGAGGCTTTGCCTCGTCCCGGCCTCGTTCTGCGGCTGCGCCCCCCTTCTCCTCCCCCTTCCTCTGCCTAATTGAAGCTCCGCGCGGCCCGCTTAGCTTCGGCCGGAAGAGGTGCGCTCTCGACCCGCGGATCAAAACTGTGTCGACCCTGGGGGGCCGTCTCCCCTCGTTTCTCCTCCTCCTTCTCTCCTCCTCCTCCTCCTCCTCCTCCTCCTCCTCCTCCTCCTCCTCCTCCTCCCCCTCCTCCTCCTCCCCCTCCTCCTCCTCCTCCTCCCCCTCCCCCTCCCCCCCCTCCTCCCCCTCCACCCCTTCGGGCCCGCTTGGGAGCCTATCGGGGCGCCGTCTCCCCTCCGCCCAGGCTCCGCGCCCAGGGTGGAGCACAGGGGCCGCCTCGGACCCCCCCCCCTCTTCGCCCTCGGGTGCGCAAGCTCCGCGGGGCTTCCCGAGGCCCGCTGGGGCCGTCTTCGATCCCCGCCCCTCTCGCACTCTGATGCTCCAGATTTCGTAACAAAGGGAGGGGGGTCTCATTTCGGGGGGTGGTCTCTTCCGGGCTATCTTGGAGGGCCTGGGGGGGTCTAGGGAAGATGTTTCGGAGGGTTCTCCCACGGGGGAGGTCTGAAATGGCTTGTCTTGGAGGGTCCAGACCCCCTCCCTTTTATTACGAAATCTGGAGTATCTTCTTAACTCCCCTCCTGCCTCGGGGTCTTCAGACGGCTGTCTTCCAAAGAGGCAGGTCCTTCAGCAGACATGAACCGTTGCAGGGGCCTGTGAAAGAGGGAGCTTGGAGGGAGGGCTTATTCCGACATCGTTGATGGCTCTTGGGTTCGCACTGGATTCCCCTCCCTCTCCTCCTCCACGCCTCCCAAACTCCCCACGTTCCCAAAATGCTACGGCCGCCGGCCTGAGGCAGCAGCAGCAGCAGCAGCAGCACCACCACCACCCGCGCCCCTAGCGGCACAAGCATCTGCCCAAACAGCTGCCCAGCCCAGAGTTTCTAGTTCCCCGCCCCTTCCTGCGATCCTCCCTCTGCCCTGTGCGCCTCCACGGATTCGGCGTCAGCATCACAATTCTTGGTTCCGTATCTTGTCTGGCCACACCGGAGACTCTTGCAAACACGCGCACGCGCATTCGATACCCCGCGCAAGCGTACCGCTAACGCAACTACTGCCTCCGACAAGCAAGCCATGTCGCTTACAAGCCACAGTGACTACACATCCACGACTAAGACCCGCCTTCAACCACGGCACTGAGACGTGCACTTACATGGTGTCCAGGCCCTGCGAGCCTCCCGAGACCTCCAGGGGGCATTCTACCATAACCGACCCGCCTCAAACGTCACAGAGAAGCGAGCCCAATGAGGCCTGCATGGCCTACCCCGATGAGAGCCGTACGCTCGATGAGGCCCACGAGCCCCATGACCCAACGATACCTGCAAAGGCTACCAGGTCTCCCCTGGAGAGAACAGCACGCTTCAGAAGGCCTCACAACCGCACGAGCCCTGTGAGACCTGCAATGGATATAAACCAACCATGCCCGTCAGCGTACAACGACTACCTGGCCTGCGGAGCCCGGGAGCCCCCTGAGCCCCCCAAGGGGAGCTTGCATGCATCCTGTGTGAGTACACGTCTGCACCAGCCTCTTTGTTCTATCCTTGCAGCTAGGGCAGGACTGGAAGCGAAGATTGACGAGAGGTTGGAGTCACTGGAGTGCAAGGTCCGCGTCGCAGCTGCAGTCTCGAGCTGATCCTTCTGCTGCGTCATCTTGTGTTGTATACCGTCGTCCTGCTCACATTGGTGATGGACACGTTTCTGCGAATGCTCGTAGTCATGCGTTGGTCGCTGACTGGGAATGTTGTTCACGTTGTGAGTTTCACCTTCTCGAGTATGTGACACATTGGATTGTTGGACGATCTCACTCTCCCCTCCTCGTTGTATTGCCCATGCGTTCCAGAGTTTTTTTGTTTTCGGTGGCAGCGGATCTCAGTTGTCATGTACGTGCGTGTTCTCGCAAGCATAATTCTGTGAATCACCCTTACATAATGACCCTGCTCATCACGCCCGCGATGATATCGTTCAGTCGCCCAAGTGGACGTGTACCATGCTTCATTTTCTCCCCATTTTTCGTCTTTCACCATCCTCCTAATATTCCGTCTCTTCCTGCGCCACCTTCACTTCCTCCTTTGTTTCCTATCCTTCGTCCTCTTCCTCGTCCTTCTTAATTGGCTGGAGTTTTTTGTTTGTTTCACTGGCCTGCTTGCCCCGTGCACGCTCGGATCTGTCTAGTGCTCAGCTTATGGGGGCCTGAGAGGAAACCTGGCCCTGTCCCCCTGGCGGAAGGGACGGCAAGGGGTGGGAGATGGGGAAGGCGGTCCTACGCACAGAGGAGCAGGATGCGTTTGGCGGATGAGATGGATGGGGGGGGTTATGATGAGGATGAGGAGAGCCAGATTT
>CAUYUJ010007657.1:147544-157863 GCA_963575745.1 Prorocentrum cordatum
AGACCCCCTCGAGTAATGAACAAATCAGGACGGGAGGTTTTCCTTCATTTTCAGCCTCGGGGAGCCCTCACCGGGCCTCGGGAGCGTCAAAGAACGACTCAGGATGCAAAGCCCGTCATGGGGAAAGGGTCGGGACCTCTGGGGGTCGACGTCATGAACAAATCATGACGTCGGGGGTCTGGGCCCCGCGCTCCGGGGGGGGGGCCCAGGAGCAGATGCCCGCCCGCTTCCGCCGGCCCTCCGCGGGCCTCCGCCCGCAGAGGGCATCACCAGAACATCTGGACCCTCGGGGAGCACCTTGGACCATCTTGCGAAGCCGACGCGTGCGAGACCGTCCGAGCGACGGCAAGTCTCTTGGGATCGTTTTCTGATTCATCGTTTTGCCGAGGCGGGAATTTATCCATGTGTCAGTCAGTTTTCCGAGCCTCGGCAGGCGGTGGATGTGGACATCTTCGGGCCCCCCGGGGGCCGAAACATATCCATATCCACCGCCCGCTGGGGCACCAGGACGTCGGCTCCCAGGCGGTGGATATGGATAAATCCCCGCCTCGCAGTTTTGCCGGTCGGCGCGGGCCCCCCAACCCCGCCCACCTCCCCGTGGAGCAGCTCTTGGCTGATTTTTTGGGGCGCCCGCCTCGAGCGGGCGGAGGCTCCCCCAGAGGCAGCGCTCCTGCAGGCAGTCGCACCGAGCAGAGGTCTGGAGCCAGACCCCCCCCTCGGAGGGCACCAACTATACACCAACACCGATCCTGGCCCAGGATCACCCTGGGCCCAGGATCGGTGTATATGCCTTCTTGCGCAAGGCAGGAGGGCGTATACACCGATCCTGGGCCCAGGGTGATCCTGGCCAGGATCGGTGTTGGTGTATAGTTGGTGCCTTCCTACCCCCTCCCCCCTCGCCCCCTCCTCGCCCCCCCCCCCCCCTGTCCGCCCCATGCCGAAACGCCGAGCAAAACACGTCTCACCTGGAGCCCCCCGCGCTCCCAGAGGGGGCCCTCTCTTCTGTGGCCCCGCGGCCCATCTGCACCCTGCTGGTTTGCTCTGGCCCCCCCACCTTCTGGGACGGTGGACCGGTCGTGGAGCTCCCTCCAAACCTGAGCGCCGAGAGCTACGGGCAGACAGCATTACACACATGCTGCTGCGTGCTGCGTGAAATGCTACTGTTAAGTCGGGCCTGTCCCCCTACAGGGGGATTTTCGACGAAAAAAAAAGATACCCCCACAATAAGCAAACAATAATCCAAAAATAGTCTGGGGACTATTTTTCGAATATTTTTTGACCCTTTTGGGGTATTTTTTTGGGTATTTTTTTTTTTTTCGTCGAAAATCCCCCCGTAGGGGGACAGGCCCGACATAATACTGCCGCATGCCCCGATCGCGAGTCTCTCGGGCCCCCCCCCGCGCTCCGAGAGGGGGCCCCGGGAGCAGACGCCCGCCCGCTCCCGCCGGGCCCTCCGCGGGCCTCTCCGCCCGCAGAGGCAGCCCGCCGCCCCTGGGCTTTTCGCCCCCGGCGGAAGACCTACAGTGCCGTTTTAAATACATGCTCCGCGTGCGGATCATGTATTAAACAGTCAGGGGTTGAGCATTAAAAGCAACGATGAGTTCATGCATGAATTTATTCATACCTTAATCATGTCTTACAAATCATGCATTTCAAACATCCTATGTATTAAAAACTGCCCTGTCGAGATCCGACGTTGCAGAAATCCCATCGGCGTCAGCCCAACATGCTTCTGCTATGCTGACGTCGGGCCTGTCCCTCTACAGGGGGAACATTCAAAAGTAGTAACAAGATAGTCAGGGGACGTTTGTTTTTTACTATTTTTGATCGTTTTTTGAAGTATGTTTGGTGTATGCTTGGTGTTTGCACCGAGCGCGCTCCACTTCTCGCAAAGTGCCTACTCGCAAACGTCCGAAAAACACCACACGACTGCTTCAATGCCATTTCTCGTAGAACCCCCCCCCCCCGCGGATCCGGGCCCTTTGCTTGGCATCGCTCGGACGTGTGCATTTCTCCTTCGGCGAGGGCCATTGAGAAGCATCCTTGATCATTTGGCGAAAAAAACACGCACGAAACCGAACAAAAACACAGGGAATGGACGTCCGAGCGATGGCCAGTTTGCGAGCAGTCACTCTGCGAGCAGTGGAGCGCGTTTGTCGAAGCCCAACATGCTTATGCTGCGTGCGCGTCGCCCCTCCAGGGGCGACGCGCGCACCGAGAAATCTTGTAGGATATCCTCAGGAGGAGAAAAAACACACAGACACAATTAATCGTCGATTCCCCAGAAAGTATGGGAAAATATGGGAAGTGGGGGGGAAGACAGAAACCCAGAAAATATGGGAAAGTATGGTGAATCCTGTTATTTGTGTGTATTTATTTGTGTGTCGCAGGGCCCCTTCATGTCCGTCGTGGCGGGCGCTTTCTGGCCACGCCGCTCGGGAAACAATATAATACAAGACGGGTGTACTCTACGCTCGGGTTGGGCGCGCGCCTCCAAGGAGGACATCTAGTATTGGTTTCGCCTCTCCCTGTGCGTCCCGCTCGAGCGTCGCAGAAAGATCACGGCCGGAGCCCCGGACCCCCATCCTTCCTGCGTCCTCTCTCGAGCCGCATCGACCCGCGAGGGCCTCCGGGGGCCCAAAAACGGGGCGGTGGCTGCCTGCTGTGGCAGAAACTGCAGCGCCGAGAGCACAGGGAGGAGGTGGAGATGCAGGAGGAGGAGGAGGAGGAGGAGGAGGAGGAGGAGGAGGAGGAGGAGGAGGAGGAGGAGGAGGAGGGGAGGAGGAGGAGGAGGCCAGGATCTCAGGGTTCGCCGAAGGCGCAGGGGGCCTCCCAGAAGGCCTCTCGGGCTTCCGAGAGGCCCCGCCGGGCTTCGGAGCGGCGGCGGCGGCTGGGCTCGTTTCGATTCCTCCGGTTCGGTCCGCTTCGGCCTCGATGGCCTCGATGCCGGCTCGATTCGACGCGGGATTCCGGTGTGGGTTCCGATCTCTCGGAGGACGAAACCAACCTGCCGACGTCCACCGATTCGACTCTGCCCGACGCGGCTGCCGATTTCTGCCGATCCGATTCATGCCGATCGCCGATCCGACTCATCGATTTGATTCTGGGCTCTTCTGGCAACGGCCAGCAGCGGACGGCAACGGGCTAGAACAGTGGCTTGGCATCGCTCTGACGCGTGCTCGGCGAGGATCATCGAGGAGCATTTTGGGTCATCTTGCTAGCAAATACTTCCACGAAGCTGAAACATGCCTGGGGGATGGACGTCCGAGCGATGGCGAGGTGGGGAATCCCCGGGACACCCCCCCGCAGTGGAAGAGGGACAACGAGCGTAAACATGAACTTTTGGAGCTCCGCGCGGCTCTCTTGGATCGGCGCTGGGCCCCCTCGGCGGCGCCTCCGGAGCCGCCCCTGGCGCGCCCCGTGAGCCAGGGAGAGGAGCCCGGCGCAGATCCAAGGAGTCCGCGCGGGCCGTCGACGCTTTGTTTGTATATTGTGGTGGCCTCCGGCCAGTGCCGCCGATCCGGGGCGCTCCTGATGCTGTTGTTGTTGTTGAAATGGGCGATGACGACGATAACGGACGACCAGCGGTCGACGAGCGGGATAGTTACGACGACGACCGACGAAGGAGTTAATGACGACGAACCGACGACGACGACAGTTTGTGTTCATATTTGAGGCAGGTCCTCGGGACACCCCTCCAGTGCCTTCGAAGCGCAAGTGGGAGCACCTGAGTGCAATCCACCACACGTAAGAGTGGCCCTTCGCTGGAGTGACCTTCGGTGCGGGCCCACTGGGGCCCACTGGGGCCCTCCGATCGCTGAATGCCATACGACCCGTAGCGCCCTGCGCGCTCGAGCGTGGCACCCCCGCGGCCTCTCACAGCCGCGCACCCGAGGCCACCCTTGCCCAGGGCCGCTCGCCACGTGCGGCCGGTGCAAGCACTGTCTGGGGAGCGGTGCCGAGGTGGGGGCGGGCGTCGGACGGGGCCAGGGCGAGGATAGCTCCGTTCCCGAGCGTGCTGGAACGCCCTCGGAGCGTTCTGGAGCGCTCTGAGGAGGCCGCGACGCCCGGTGCATCCTCCAGGGCCGCCGGATCTCAGAGCTTCTGGGAGCTCGAGCAGCTCGCCTCCTCGCTCTCCGGAAGAAGAACGGGCGTGTTCGCCCGGTGGCGTGCGGGAGCGTCGTACGCCGTCTCGCCGCCAAAGCGGCGTGCGCAGTGCTCCAGGAGGAGATCAAGGCTGCGTGTGGCTCGCGCCAGTATGCGGTGAGTAGGCAGGCGGGCTGCGAACTGGTCCATAAGTGCGTGTCTGCGCTGGCTGAATCCCTTCCCTCGGCTGCCGTGCTCGCGTTCGACGCCTCCAACGCGTTCAACACGATCCCGCGCCAGAATGTCCTCGCCGCCGTGGCCAAGCGTGCCCCTGCTCTCCTCGGCGTGGCCAACGCGTGGCTCACCCGAGAAACGGCCCACACCTACTGGCCCCGCGACGGCGCGGCGCTGCCGGTGCGGGCACGGACCGGGGTGGACCAGGGCTGCCCGCTCTCCCCGGGGCTCTTCGCCATCGGAATTGCCGACGCCTTGTCCCGGGCCGACGCGAGACTGAAGCACCTGCACCCCTCGGCTCGCATCTTCTCCTACTTAGATGACGTGGTGGCTGTGGTGCCCGCGGGTCTGGCGGCCCAAATGTGCGAGATCGTGCAGGAGGAGCTGGCGGCGGCCGGGCTAACGTTGAACCCTGACAAAACGCAGGCGTGGACGCCCGCCCAAGGCACGGCGCTGCCGCAGCAGCTGGAGGCGCGCCGTGTCCCCGCCCTCACGGTGCTCGGGAACCCGGTTTCGTGGTACGACCGCGACGACGACGAGGACGGACGACTCCCTGTTCACGGCACGACCGACGGACGCGAAGTCCTCGACAAGACGCGGCGCTTCCTGCGGCACTGGCGACAGCTGCGGGGCAGCGGGCTGACAGCCGAGGGTGCCCGCACACTCCTGCGCACATATGCGCAGGGGTGCGCTACTCATTTGCTCCGGGCCAACTATGAGACCGCCTGGGCGGCGCAGCTGGATGACCTTCTGTAGGGCGCCTACGAAGAGTTCGCCGGCTTCACCTTCGACGCCTCCCAGCGCGAGCAGGCCAGACTGGGATTGTCCGACGGGGGCTGCGCCTTCCCGTCAGCGCGGGACACGGCTGCGCGCGCGTACCTGGGCAGCTGGGCCCTCGTCCTCCCCAGCGTTGCCGCTTGCCTCGGGGTCACCTCCCTCGAAGGCTTTCGGTACAGGTGCCCAAATTGCCTCGGACATGAGGAGCGCAGAAACCGAGCTGGGCGCCCAAGGGGCGAAGGGGGGCCCCATTAGCTGGGGGAACTACTTGGCAGAGCCACGAGCCAAGCTACAGGGCTACTGGGCCAAGCGCACTTCCGAGCACAGGCGGAGACAGTTGCTGCAAACCCTTGGCGAAGACGACCGGCTCGCCCTCCGTCCGCGAGAGCAGTGGGACCTCGGCGGGGAGTTGGCTTCTCCCGCGCCAGGAAGGGGACGCGCCGATCCCTGACGCCCACTTCCACGTGGCCCTGCGCAAGCGCCTCCGAGCTGATGTCTGCACACCAGGGGCGGCTTGCCAGCACCGCAAGCGAGACGGCACGATATGTGGTGCGCCCCTGGACCCCAAGGGCTGGCACCCCTTGAAATGCGGCTGCCGGGGCTCTCGCGACCACCGCCACGACAGCCTCCGAGAGTGGAGTGCGCCCTTCCACCAGGCGCAGACGGGCCACATGGCTGTCACCGAGAAGCGTGTCCCTGCGTGGGACCGTGTGGACCCAGTCACCAGGGAGCTGGGAGAAGCCCGCCTCGACGTGGCTACCCGCGACGCGACCACGGGACAGCCTATCTATGTTGACTGGTCTGTCACCTGCGCACGCTCTGACAACCTAGAGCGCAGGTGGGCAAGATCCAACAATGACGGGCTGGCCGCATCGCAGGCGGTGGGCGTCAAACGGAACCGCTACCCCCCCTCGGGCGGCGAGCTGGTCCCAGCTGTCCTGGAGACGGGGGGGCGGCCGGCGGATGAGCTCGTCTCATTTGTCCGCTCGTACGGAAAATATTTGCCTGAAGCAGAGCGGTCAGCGGTCATCGCCACCGCGTGGCGCCGCATCCAGCGCACGTTGGTTGTGGGCAACGCCGAGATGATTCTCAGTGCGTGCGAAATGACCCACCAGCACTACGACCACCGCAGCCACCACGACCACCACGACCACCACGACCACCACGACCACCACGACCACCACGACCACCACGACCACCACCAGCTGGGCCCTCTGGACCGCCACGGCCACGACCACCACGACCACCACGACCACCACGACCACCAACGACCACCACGATCACCGCGAGCACCACGGCCACCACCAGGCCGGCCGTCAGCACTAAAACCACGACCACCACGACCACCACGGCCACCACGACCACCACGACGACCAGCAGCTCGACCACTACCAGCTCGACCACCACGACCACGGCTTCCGCGGCCACCCTGGCTGCCCGCCCGCCCACCGCGACGGCCCCCGCCCCCCGGCCCCTTCCCCTTCCCCTCCCGGCCGCCCCTGCTGCTCCCCTCCTCCTGCTGCCCCCCACAGAGGGCGCGGGCAGCCTTCGGCCCGCGTCGCATCCCAGGGCCTGCCTCAAGACGAGGCTGGCCCGGGGGGCACTGGACCGTGGACGGTCCCCCTCTGGGCGGCCCCCAGAGAGCCAGTGGGGGCGCCATCCCCGCGACTGGCCGGAGGTGGACGAGGACGAGGGAGGAGGGAGGAGGAGGAGGGAGGAGGAGGAGGGAGGAGGGAGGGAGGGACGGACGGAGGAGGGAGGGAGGGAGGAGGAGGGAGGGAGGGAGGGAGGGAGAGGAATGAGAAAGGAGGAGGAGGAAGGAGGAGGAGGGAGGAGGAGGAGGGTAGGAGGAGGAGGCGGAGGAGAGCTCCTGGCGCGCCCTGGGACGCTCTGGAGGGCCTCCTCGCCCTGGCCTCGTCTTGGGGGGTGTCTCCTCTCGGGCCCCCCCCCCGCGCGCTCCGAGGGGTGCGCCATGGTCGCGGGGGTCCGGCCCGCGCCGCGTGGGCCCCGCCACCGGCCGCACGGCGCGGCGCCGCCGCGGGCGCCACCGAAGCAGCCCAAGGTCCCGCCCTGCTGCTGCTGCTGCTGCTGCTGCTGCTGCTGCTGCTGCTGCTAGGCTCGCCCTCCCTCCCTGCCTCCCTCCTCCCTGCCTCCCTCCCTCCCTCCCCTCCCCTCCCCTCCCCTCCCTCCCCTCACGTCCTCCTCCTCCACCTCCTCCTCCTCCTCCTCCTCCTCCTTCCGTAGCCATTTTGGCTCAAGGTTGAAACCTGCCCTGGGGCTTCAGCCTTGTCGCAGGCGACAGGGAGGCCCGAACCTTCCGAGGCCAGGACGCCTCTCTCCTTCCTGCCGTGCGCCACAGCACGCTCCCAATTTTGGCTACAACGACGCGAGCTGAGCCGCCATGGGCCCTGCCGCCTGCGACCGCCCTCACCATGTCGTGCATCGTCTCGATGGGGGTGAAGATATTGATACGGAGATTGCTTCCTCTGGTGGCCGTGATTCCTCTGAGGAACCCCGCCGCTCTGCCTCTCGGAGCGGTGGCAGCCGTGGTGCTCGTCGTGCAGCTCGCGCTCGGCCTTCCTCCCACGGCAATGCTGGCCCTGCTCCTGAGCCCCCTCGCCGTGCTCGCCGTGCTGGCCGCGCTCGTGGCGCTGGCGGGGACGTCCCTATGTCTCCTGGTGCTGCAGCCTCGCATCGGGGCCCCGACCCTGCGGCTCTGGGAGCATCTCGCGGTGCTCAAGCTATTCCCTTGGACGAATGGGACGATTCCAAGCGTGCACAGGTGGCTGCAGAGCTCGAGATGGCCGCTACCTTCCCGTCGCAGGAGGCGCGACCCGACCCGAACGCCACCCCGCAGGGCCCTGCTTCTAGGCTTTTCGACCCCTGGGCCGCGGCGGCGGGTGCGGGCGCCACCCCGCGGGCTCAGGCTGCTGCTGGTGGTGCTGCGGATTGTGGCGAAGAGGAGGAGCATGCTGCCTTCACTCGGGCCTTCTACCATGCCGACATCTCCGCGAGGTTCATGCAGCTGCGCAATGAGTTCGACAATATCGTTACTACGGCCATCACCAATTCTGTACAGCAGTCAAACGCTCCCATCGTTGCCACGCTCGCCACTCTTCCGAAGCAGCTTTCCTCGCAGCACACCTCCATTGATCAGCAGGTCATGGCATCGGTGCGTCCGCAGTTTGATACCATGCAGCGCCAGTTTCAGGAGCAGCATGACGCCCTATCCCGTCGTGTCGACTACACTGAGCGGGACATCGAGGCCCAGGCTGCCAAGCTGGCTGAGCTGCAGAAGCAGGTCGAGGAGCTACGCCGCCAGAGTGAGCTGGACCGACAACTTCCGTCGCGCCCCCCTGCACCACCTGGTTTCGACCGCGAGATCGACCCGACGCAGGTCATTGTGGTCTCGTCCAAGCTCGTCGGTCTGGCTGGCGTCCGTGAGGTGGTCAACTCCTTCATGGGCGAGCTCAACTTCTCTGAGGACGACACGTACACGATCAAAGCCCTCACGCCGCTCCCCGCCAAAAAGTTTGCCGTGTGCTTCTCTGGGCCGATCGGCCTGGCCTCCCGACGTGTGCAAAAGGCCCTCGCTAACCTCAAGTCGGACGGAGCATGGCGGGTCTTCCAGTGCCCAGCTCAAGGCGCGGACCCAGCCCGTCTTCACTTTGGTCCTGACAAGTCGCCGAAACAGGTTCGTGGTGAGATGCTCCTTCGTAAGGTCCGTTCTTCCCTCATGGAGCTCGACAGTCAGAGAAAGTGGTTTGTTGATCGGGAGCGGAGTGTTCTCAAGTCTGACTACACCGACATCCTGCGGCTTGTCCCCCGGCCAGGAGATGAACCCCCTGAGCTCTCTTGGAACGACGTGGGGATCCGCGCCCTCGGCCTGGACCGTCGCGACCTCCAGGATGCCATTCGGAACATCGCCGCCGCGCCGTCGGCCACCCAGTGGTGTCTTTGACGCCATCACTGATATGTTTGTGCTTCCAGTGGGGCAGGTCGGCGGAGAGATCACAGCCAGCCTCACATTCATGACTTGGAATGCACGCGCTCTTCTCCAATTTGGTGGCAAACCTCCCTAACTATCATACCAAAGCAATACTCAACTCCGAAGCCACTTGCTCTCCAAAATCACAGATCGATTTGAGCAACGACTTTTGCCAGCTTCCACCACCCCATTTCCACATAGTTTTTAAGATGTCACGCATTTCCCGCTCTGGGGGTTCATCATTCTTCCTTCCTTTCCATCCACGCTTCATACTGTGCGTCCTCTGATCAAGAAGCAGTTGCTTCTGTTGATGTAGCACTCAACACAGCTTATCTTCAAGTCACAATCACGCTTGAACCCAGTACATCTTCTGTAGCAATCATGTGCTCTGCTCGCGGCTGATAACCACTCTCGAATTTGGTTGTCTTGGGGGATCTCAACTACAGTTACGATTCTTCTCTCCTCTTTCACCGACCTACTGGAGTACAGCGCCAGTTGACTCATGATCATAAAGTACATGCTCCAATCTGGGCGGCTACACTTGGCAAGATGATGGAGATTAACTCTGAAGCGGCGACCCATTTCTGCAAGTTCACCAATTCCATCAACATCATCGACCGCTTCTTCTGTTCTGCCACAGGCTGGATGATGTGTCAGCTCATGACTGAGGTTAACACCGTGGACACGCCTGAGCACCTGTGCTCCATGGGCATCTCGGATCATGCTGCTCTCTCGATTCGGCTACGTCTTCGGGGTGTGCGTCCCGCTGCTGAGCGACCCATCCCCAAGCACATCTTCACCTCTGTTGCT
Source organism: Prorocentrum cordatum (assembly GCA_963575745.1). Taxonomy (NCBI): domain Eukaryota; class Dinophyceae; order Prorocentrales; family Prorocentraceae; genus Prorocentrum; species Prorocentrum cordatum. The sequence continues at coordinate 157,440 of CAUYUJ010007657.1, forward strand.
TTCCAGCGCCGACTCCGAGGAATGGTTGCTGATGGTGATGAGGATCTGCTCCGATGGAGCCCACCGGTGGCTACAGAGCACTACAAGTACATGATGAAGGAGGCCGCCAGGGAGGCCCGCGACATCCTCTTCTTCTCGGCCCCTGACCTGCCTGGGACGCTTCAGCTGGTTGCTCGTGGGATAGCACGTGCGGTATGGCGTCAAGACGCTGCCCTTGCCCTCAAGCTCATCGAGACCTCCCAGCACGCCGCTGACGCCCTGACGGTCGACGGCCAGGTCGTCTCGCTGCGCCACGCCCCGTCCTTCGAGCAGTGGGCCGCTGGAGTACATCGGCTGGTCTTTGAAAAAGAACTTGCTGCTGCTGCTGCTGATCGTGCTCCTTCAGGCTCCTCATCTGCCTGGCGGCCTCATTCGGCCACGCTCT
>CAUYUJ010007657.1:157963-162963 GCA_963575745.1 Prorocentrum cordatum
ATGCCGCCGCCCTTCCTCGTGCTCGCCTCTCTGGGCCTCCCGGGGGGCCCTCGTCGCCACGGCCGGATTCGCTCCCGAGTTCTGGGCAGGGAGAGGCCCAGGAGAGGTCCAGGGAGCAGCGGCATCGGCATCTTTGGTTGCTCCCGTCGCGGGCCCCATGGCACGCAGCCCAGAGGGGCTCGCGGTACAGTCGGCCCTGATTAGCAGGTCGACTCTGCCAAATCGAGGGTGTCCTTGCGTCCTGTGTTTCGCGACCTGTGCCTTGTGCTTTCCTATGGCAGCGCGGCTTTCGGAAGGGTCCTGTGGCCTCTCGCGTGCCCTCTCCCATCGAGTCCGACTGTAGGGAGCCGGTCCGGGAGGCGTTGTGGGGAGTGCCAGGGCATGCGTCCGCGAGGAACACGGGGCGCAGGAGGTCTGGAGGCAGGCGTCTAGGCCGCTCAGGTTCGAGTAGATGGGGCAGGGCGGAGTGTGAAGGGTTGAAGCCTACACCTCAGGCGATGCTTAAGAAAGCTTGAGTTTTCGGCCAGAGTCTCGATTATTCTTAATGTTTCCATGTAAATCCTAAGATGTTCATAGAAATTTTTGGTTTTTAGTAAATTTCTGAGACTGTGAATTTCTTAACCCATGATTTCTTAAGCATTTCGCAGGGTGTAGGGGGGCACGAGGGCCCTTGGGGCCCCCCTAGGGGGGCCCCTAGGGGGCAGGGGGCCCTCGAGGGCTTAGGGTGCCCCTTGGGGGTGGCCCATGGGCAAGAAAGGGTACTGGGGCCATTGGGGGTGGGCCCCTAGGGGTGGTGGGGGGACCCCATCTGGGCGGCCTCCAGGGCGTGTCAATTGTTTTCGAGGTCAGAAGGGCTGCGCCCACTGCCGCGGCGCACGCAGGTCGGGCCGTGCTGGGGTTGGTCGGCGAGGTCTTCCTGGGGGCCCCTTCGCGAGGGCCGTGGCGGGCTGGCCCTGGGGGTTCTCCTGGAGGCGTCGTGGGGCTTCTCGGTGGCCTCTCGGTGGGCTGCCTGGGAATCTATGGGCTGTCTCCTCCCCCTCCTGCCTCGGCCACGCGCAGAGGGGGGTACGGGGGAGGGGGGAAGGCTTCTTAGAAGCGCCCCCTTCTTCTTAGAAGGCGCGGGCCTGGTCTATATAGATGTAAGGCCGGGCCCCTGTAAGGAGCAGCCTGCTTCTGAGAAGCCTTCCCCCTCCCCCTACTCCCTTGTGCGTGCGCGCCGCCAACTCCTCCCCTCCTTGCTCTCTCTCTCCGCGGGGTGGATCGGGCTCGGGCTGACTCGCACGGAACGGGCCCCAAAACGGCCGCGCATCAAGGCAAGCGGGCGAAGCCAGAGACGTGTCATGGAGCTTGCCCGCGTGCAGCAGGGGCGATGGGGTCTCGTGAGCCCGTCGTGCCAGGCACATAGGTATTTTGCGACCCGTGGGCCCTCGGAGCCCCTCTGGCCCTCTCCTCCTCCTCCGCCGCCTCCTCCTCTTCCTCCTCCTCCTGCTCCTCCTCCTCCTCTTCCACCTCCTCCGCCTCCGCCTCCTCCTCCTCCTCCTCGGGGCCTCGGGGAGCACAGCGTGGTGCAAGCATCATGACAGCTCGGAGGTCCGCGCAGATCTTTCTCGGATTGGCGCTGGGCCCCTCTTCCCTGGCGCGCGGCGCGCCTCCATGGGGGGTCCAGCGCCGATCCAAGATATCTGCGCGGATTTCGAGCTGTTCTGTTTATGCCATCGTCTGGTATTCGAGCCGGGGATCGGCTGCAGAATTGATGTGCACCAAAATTGTATGCGTTCGCCGTGTCTACAAATGCGTAGAATGCTCCGTACAGCATACAGCATTATACGCATTCGTTCGTAGACTCGACGGAAAATCAATTCTGGAGTGAATCAATTCTGCAGTCGATCCCCTGCTCGAAGTATCTCTCAGGCCGCGGCTCGCCTCATGAGTCTGCCCATCGCAGGTCGGCTCATGGTCTGCACCCGGTTTCGTTGGCGATTCTTGCATCGCGTGGCAGCTGAGATTGTAGAGTGGAATTGGTGTTCAGTTGTTTGTGCGTGGGACGGGAACAGGTTTATGCTGTCGCCTCTCTGCCTCGGGCTGGCCGAGGAACGTGGCAGGATCGAGGGGCAGCGTTAGGGGGCGGTGGTAGTTTCGGTCAGAGGAGCAAGAGTCAGGAGGGAAAGAAACACACAGACACAATCAATCGTCGACTTCCAGTGAAAATATTGGAAAATATGGGAAGTGGGGGGGAAAACAGAAACCCAGAAAATATGTGAAAATATTGGGAATATTCTTATTTATGTGTATTTATTTGTGTGTCCTGGGGCCCCTTCAAAGACTCCCGAGTGCTCCGCACGGGCTGGCAGAAGCGAAGGCCGCTGGACACGCCGGAAGCCGGGAAATCGTGAGACGTGTCCTGAGCCGATCCTATCGAAGGATTGCAAAAAAACGAAGGATTGCAAAACAACGAAGGATTGCAAACAACGAAGGGTTTTTTTGCAATCCTTCGAAGGTTTGTTTTGCAATCCGACATCCGTCGGGCTCGAGGCTGGAGATTTTCGGGCGTTGCTCTCTGGCTCTCCGCGGCTTTCCAGCCTCGGGCGTGCTCGCGGCTGGCCGCTCCCTCCGGCCTTCCCTCGACGCCCAGAGGCCGTGCCGGGGGCGCCCACGGGGCCGGGGCGCGTCGCTCCAGGGCGTTGTTTCGGAACGCTCTCGGGCCCAGGCCTCGAACGTGCCGGCGAGCTCAGCACAGAAGGCTTTCCGCAGCTCTCGGCATCTGGGGGCCCTCGCTGGGCCCTCGGGAGCGTCAGGGAGCGGTCTGGGGCGAAGAGGCAGCCCCAGGAGGTGGCCCAGCCTGCGCTGCGGCGCCGCCGCCCCTCGCGCGCGCCCGCCCGCGAAGGCGGCCCCCGTTTTCCTGCGGCCTGGGTCAGGGGCTGCGGCTCGCAGGCCGCAGGGGGGTTTCAGCCAGCGTGCCATAGTTGGACCGGGCGCTGCCCAGCCCCTCTCCGCGCGTGCACAGTGCTCGGGCGAAGAGAACTATGCACATGCACCGGCCCTGGCCAGGCCCCTCCTGGGCCCAGGATCGGTGCATATGCTTTCCTGGCCAAGGCAGGAGGGCGTATGCACCGATCCTGGGCTCAGGATGGGTCTGGCCAGAATCGGTGTATGTGCATAGTTCTCCTTCCTCTGAGTGCAGGCGTCGGAGGCGGTCCGGAACTCCCGGGGCCCCGTGTCGAGAGAGGCACGGCTCCTCTCGGAGGTCCGGGGGGAGCCTTCTGGAGCGCCTCGGAGAGGCCGCGGCGGCCGACCAAGTGCTCCAGGGCCGCCGGATCTCAGAGTTCCCGGGCTTACCACCCCTGGCTTTTAAGTCGGGCCTGTCCCTCTACAGGGGGAATCTTCAAACATAGTCGCAGAATAGTCAGGGGATGATTTTTGAGTATGTTTGAGCATTTTCGGGGTATCTTTTGACTGTTTTTCATCTTTTCTGTCAAAATCCGCCTGTAGGGGGACACGCCTGACCTAACCCTAGCTGTCCTGGCCCTGGCTTCGTCTTAACCTCACAGGGTTTTTAATGCCAGCAGGACCCCCCCCCCTAAGCTCTCGGCTGGCAGTAGAACTCGTTCTTCCCCTCTCCTCGTCCTTCCCCTCGTCGTCACCATCACTACCGTCAGTACCATCAGGGACCTTCCCTCCCCCCTCCGATCTTCAGCGGTGGCCGCCGCGGGGGAATCACCATTTTCCCAGCACTGTTGGGGCCACAATCCGTCAGCCGGCCCGCGCAGCAAAGAGCTCTTTTCCCATCCCTGGGACGGGGGGGGGCTTTACAGCAGGAAGGAACGCTGTGAGCACTTGAGGGGGGAATAAGGTGGTAAACGTTGTGGGCGCTACAAGGCGCTACAAATGCTTGAATGGTTTAGCATGGCAAAGCACAGCATAGCATGGCAAAGCGAGAAGAGGCTAGGCTTTCGTGCGATTGCGAATGGAATTCGTTCTTTCGTGGGGAAGCCGAGCCCCGATCGGAAAATCCGAAAAAACTGAAAAACAAAAAAAACATAAAATCAGTACAACATAAAGAAACCATTGGTTCTTCAAAGAAAAAATTGAAAAATCCAAACAAAACCTATTTATACTGATTTTTCATAAAAAATCAATGGTTTTTTTTTTTTTTTTTTTTTTACTGATTTTCTGAATTTTCTGGTTTTTCGTTTTTTTCGGATTCTCCTCCGCCTTTCTTTCCCTTAAAATCTTTTCCTTCCGAAACAGAAAATCAAAAAAAAACTGAAAAACCAGAAAAACCAGAAAATCAAAAACAAATCAAAGAAACGTTCTGTTTTTTTCAAGAAAAAATGCGAAAAATCCAACCGAACCTTTTTTTATTATTAAAAAAATATCAAAACAAAAAAGATTTTTCTTGGAAAACCAAGGGTTCATGGTTTTACGTTATATATATATAAAACAAAAAACAAAGATCCTTCGCCCTTCTTTCCCCCTTTCTTTCCTTCCTCTTCCCTCCCTCTTCAGCATTATCATCCTCTTCCTACATCTCCATCTCTCTCTCTCTCTCCCTTTCTCTCGCTCTATCTATCTATCTCTCTCTCTCTCTTTCTCTCTCTCGCGTTCTCTCTCTCTCTCTCCCTCCCCCGCTCTCGCTTCCTCACTGCCCCCCCTCTCCCGTCGATCGCATTCCTCCCTCCTCCTTCTCCTCAGCTTCCTTATCATTCTCCTCCTCCCCCCGTCCCCACCGTTCTACCCCTCCGCCTCTCTCTTCCTTATCTTCCTCCTCGCACCTGAGAAGTAGGATGAAGAGGGGGAGGGTGAGCAGGAGTTGCAGAAGGATGATGAGGAGGATGCAGACTGCTAGGAGCAGCAGCAGGAGGAGGAATGACCCCTGAGCCTCCTCCTCATCATCCAATTCCTTGTGTTCATCATGTCATTCCTCCTTGTCATATCATCCCCCTCCTCCGTCCAAATGAAAGATTGCAGGGGGAGAAAAAGAACGACGACCAGGATAAGTG
>CAUYUJ010007657.1:167963-185463 GCA_963575745.1 Prorocentrum cordatum
CCCCAACCTCATCCTTACTCTCTCCCCCTCCTCAGTGCCGCTATGTGGCTCAACGCTGATACTTAGGCCGTTGGCTCGTATTCTGGGCCACCTTTGGCAGGATGCACTCGGGGGAGCCCTCGGTGAAGCTTTCATTCGGTCCGACGTTCCGGTGGGTGCCTGGCCCCCGCCCGGGGGCTCTTGCGCACGCGTTCGACCGTCGAGTGGTATCTTTACTTCGAGTCAACTATCTCGATGGGTACCCAGAGGTCGCGCAACATGGAGCTCGCATTGGTGGTCGGAACATGGACGCATCCACCTGGCGATCCCGCTCAGAAGGCAGTTTCGAGTTCGAGGCGTCCGCCCCGAGGTCTTCATTCGAGGGTTCCCCCTCTAGGTGCTTCACCGCGAAGCCGCCAATTGCCGAGGACTGCTTCGTTCCGGACAAAAACTTGCCGACAAAACCAGCGTCCCTGCATGCTGCTACTTTTCTGGGTTGGTCGCGAGGCAGCTGCCTCAAGGACAGAGCTAGGCGGCAAAGCCAGTGGTCCCGCAGTCGCTACCTTCTGGCATTCGGCTGGCGGGAAGACCGGGGCGCGTGCGTCCACTGGTTGCCCATTCGTGCCATCGGCGCGAGGCAGCTGCCTCAAGGACGAAGCTTGGCGGCAAAGCCAGCGGTCCTGAAATCTCTCACACTCTTGGGCTGATCGTTATCTTCTGGCTGTAGTCTTGCGGGAAAATTGGGATGCGTGCGTCCATCAGTTGCCCATTCATGCCATCGTCGCGAGGCAGTTGCCTCGAGGACAAAACTTGGCGGCAAAGCCAGCGGTCCTGCAAGATCTCGCCCTCTTGGGTTGAAGGATACTTTCTGGGTGCAGACTGGCGGGGAGACTGGGATGCGTGCGTCCACCAGTTGCCCATTCAAATCATCGTCGCGGGGCAGTTGCCTCATGAACAAAGCTAGGCGACAAAGCCTGCGTTTCTGCAGGCTTTCATCTTCCCGTGCTGATCGCTGCTTCTTGGCCGCGTCCAGGCGGAAAGGCCTGGGTGCAAGCGGACGCACGTGTTCAATGACGGGTTTTCGCGCGTCCTCAGATCCTGCACGATTGCCCTCGTCGCGAGGCAGTTGCCTTCAGGACGCACCCGGCGGCAGGGCCGGTAGTCCTGCACATTTTCGTCATTTCCCTCTCCCCCCTCCCTGTTCCGCCGCTACCTGGCGGTAAGGCCGGTTTGAGTGAATGTTTAGAGTCGGCACTTTACCTCAGTCGCGAGGCAGTTGCCTCAAGGACGCAACCGGCGGCAAGGCCGGTAGTCTTGCGCACCCATACGTGTCCCCCTCATCCCCTCTCCTCCCTCCATCTTCCGCCACCCCTTGGCTGCAAGACCAGGCCACCTGCATCCTCAGATCTTGCACGCTGGCCCTTGTCGCGAGGCTGTTGCCTCAAGGATGCACCCGGCGGCCAGGCCGGTAGTCCTGCACACTCTCACGTGCCCCTCTCACTCCCCCCCCCCTTCCCATAATTTTCCCCAGCGAGTTTGTGAAGTTTCACAGCTCCTGCCTGGAAATTTTGCCACTGCGCCGAGCTGGCGCCATGCTCGACCGACATCCGACGCTCCCTGGCGGCAAGACCGGATTGCGTGCAGCGTCAGATTCTGCACGCGTGCCGCTGTCACGAGGCATTCGCCTCAAAGTCGGACCCTGCGGCAAGGCCGGTAGTCCTGCACATTTTTTCGACTCCGCCCATCCTTCCACTCCCCTTCCATCCTCCGCCACTCCCTGGCGGCACGCTGGCCCTTGTCGCGAGGCAAGTGCATGAAAGACGCGCCCGGCGGAAAGGCAGGTAAGCCTGCACTCTCTTACGCGCTTCTTCATCCCCCCCTCCTCCTTCCCCCTTCTTCTTCCCGCCGCTCCCCGGCGGCAAGACCAGGATTCGTGCATCCTTCGATGTTGCACGATTGCCCCCGTCGCGAGGCCGTTGCCTCAAGGACGCACCCGGCGACAGCTGGTAGTCCTGCACAAAAGACGCCTCACCTCATCTCCCTTCACCCCTCCATCTTCCGCCAGTCCCTGGCGTCCCTGCCTTCTCCCCTCCTCTCTGTTTCCTTCTCTTTCGTCCCTTCCCATCACCCTGCTACACATCCAGCTGCCGCTGTTCCCTGGCGGCAAATGCCCTGGGCCCTTCCTCGGGGGCTTAGTCCGAGCCAGAATCCCAGGGCACGCGTCGAGCTTAATCCCAGGCACCTGTTCAGGGGGTTCGATCCGAGCAGGCACCCTAATGAAAGTCTGAGCTCAAGTTCCACTCCACATGTTCTCTAAACGTGGCCCTCGCAGTAGAAGCAAAATTGGGTAGACTCGAGTCCACTAATAGCCTTGTCGACCCTGCTGCCCAGCACCTCGAGACCCTGCCGCAGTTCTCAGTGTCTACGGCACGGCATCATCGGGGAACCTCATTTCATTGATCCTTTTGCACAGGCGCGAGATTGGCAGTTATTGACTCGCCTCTGTCGGCTCTCGTTACGGTCATTGCTCCATCCGTAGCCTGAGCCCCCCGCTCGAAGGAGGGGGGGGTGACTTTGTTAACATCTCTGTCTCCCTCACGTCCCCACGAATGGGCGTCTGAGCTGGCCAGGGCATGGCCTGAATCCCCCGCCCGAAGAAAGGGGGGCACTGACCTATTCCCCATTCTAAAATATTTTAGAATAGGTCCACACCCGAGCAGAAGATAATAACGGATGGGCCGGCACGCCCTTCCAAGCCGAGTGCGGCCTACGGCACCATTTTGGCTCTAGCCATTGGTGCTGGATTTGCTCGGCCTTTTGCCCGCTCCCACCCTGGCAACATCAGGGAAGCGAGGGGGAGCGCCGAGGTGGTCACCTCTGTAAGGGCAGACGGTTGCCTGTCGGAGGGGCCCTCGCGTCGGCGGGAGGTCTGCAGCTGCTGGGGGGCTCGTCGCATTCCCCAGGCCGATCCCCGACATCAGCAGCTACGCTCCAGAAAAGGAGTAACCGGGTTGTGCCGACCCTTAAGAGCATCTGTGCTACACTACAGTCCTCCTCCTCCTCCTCCTCCCTCTCCTCCTCCTCCTCCTCCTCCTCCTCCTCCTCCTCCTCCTCCATCTCCATCTCCTCCTCCTCCTCCTCCTCCTCCTCCTCCTCCTCCTCCTCCTCCCCTCGCTCCTCCTCCTGCTCCTGCTCCTGCTCCTGCTCCTGCTCCTCCTTTTTGCGTTGGCCAGACCTTGTGTGTGCATGTGTGGCGTTCTTGCGACTGTAGGGAACCGGCTCGGCGCAAAAAATCCCCGGCGGGCGCCGCGGAAATTGAGCTAAGAAGAGTAAGGGGATAACAAAAAAAAAGCAGGCGCCCGCCAGGTCCTCGGTCGGCAAACACCTTAGTTAGTACCGCCAGTACTAAGTTTATAAGAACTAAGATAAGCATAGGCCTGTCGATCAGTTGGTGGTGCCGCCTCGGTAGGAACAGCAGTGGCTGGCATGCACATTGGCGTGCATACAGGCTAGCAGCGTCCAGCATGTACCTTGGAGTGGTAAGCAACAGTCCTCCTCCTCCTCCTTCTCCTCCTCGTCCTCCTCCCTCTCATCCTCCTCCTCCTCCTCCTCCTCCTCCTCCTCCATCTCCTACTCCTCCTCCTCCTCTTCCTCCTCCTCCTCCTCCTCCTCCTCCTCCTCCTCCCCTCGCTCCTCCTCCTGCTCCTGCTCCTGCTTCTGCTCCTGATCCTCCTTTTTGCGTTGGCCAGACCTTGTGTGTGCATGTGTGGCGTTCTTGCGACTGTAGGGAACCGGCTCGGCGCAAAAAAGCCCTGGCGGGCGCCGCGGAAGTTGAGCTAAGAAGAGTAATGGGATAACAAAAAAAGAGCAGGCGCCCGCCAGGTCCTCGAGGTCGGCAAACACCTTAGTTAGTACCGCCAGTAATAAATGAATAAGAACTGAGATATGCCTAGGCCCGTAGATCAGTTGGTGGTGCCGCCTCGGTAGGTACAGCAGTGGCTGGCATGCACATTGGCGCGCATACAGGAGTGGTAAGCAACAGTCCTCGTTCTCCTCCTCCTCCTCCTCCTCCTCCTCCTCCTCCTCCTCGTCCTCCTCGTACTACATTGAGATGGAGGTTCTTCGATCGCTTCGGCCTCTGACGGCTCTCGTCGGGCCCCGGGACCGTCAAGAACGGCTCGGGATGCCAGGCCTCTCGAGTGGCGCCCGAGCCGCTGGGCTCGGAGGGCCGCGCCGCACCGCTGCAGCGCATCGACGACCCCGCCCGCTTCGGTGCCCAATGCTCTCTGTCCCGATGCCGACGTCGCCGATGCGTCGGCGATGCGGCGGGCTCCTCCGACCCCACCTGCTCGGACCCCGCTGGCGCCCGGCCAGGGCAGGTGGAGGGCGTGTGGCCGGCGCCCTCCCAGCGAGCGCCGCTCCCCCCACCAGGTTTTTACACCGCTCGGCCAGCGCGCGCCATCCCAGCGCGGCCGAGGCAGCATCAAGTCGGGCATGTCCCTCTACAGGAGGAGTGTATGCACGAGTAGTTTGAAAATGGTATGGTACCCAAAGGCCGCAGGGGTGCACGCACAGCGAGGCCGGGCCGCTGTCCCGCCCGGGCCTGTCGCCCGGGGGGCCTTTGAAGGCGCCTTTGAACTTTTAAGCGGCCGGGTGCTGCCGGAGGTGTCCCTGGCCCAGGGTGTCCCCAGGGTTCCCCGAGGAGGCCCAGCTGGAGGGTTTCTCCCGAAGGGCTTAGGAGACCCGTCCTCCTCCTCCTCCTCCTCCTCCTCCTCCTCCTCCTCCTCCTCCTTCTCCTTCTCCTCCACCTGCCACTCCTCGCCCTCCCTTCCTCGGGGCCGCCTACGGCCCCGGGGGAAACCGTCCAGGCCCAGCTGGCCTCCAGAGAGCATCCCCTACGAGGCTCAGCCCCAGAGGGGGCCTTCCGCGAGTGGCGCAGGAGGGTCTGCTCTGGCAGCACCCGGAGCGGGCCGACTGCCCTCGGCAGTGGGCCCCATGCCCGCCTCTCGCCCAGCGCGGCGCCTCTCTGGTTCTCGTGCCCGCCGTCGTCGTCCTCCTGAGCCCCCTCCGCCCCCTCGTCGTCTGCCGTGCTCCTCCTGCTCCTCTTGTTCCTCCTGCTCCTCCTGCTCCTCCTGCTCCTCCTCCTCCTCCTCCTCCTCCTCCTCCTCCTCCTCCTCTTTCTTCTCCTCCCCGAAGCTCGAAGCTGCGTGCAGGTTCGCGCGGGTGCTCCTCCTCCAGCTCGTCTTCCTGCGAGTTTCAGCAAGTATTAAAGTAGGAATGCGCTGCCGCACAGAAATGGGTGCATTGGATCGCAGTCGTTCCGTTTCGTTCTGCGCCTCGTTTTCCACTCATGCCCCATGCCCCCCTCTTCCCCCTCTTGCTCCTTGCCTCCTCCCTCGTTCCCTCTTCCCGTCGCCCCCGTCCTCCCCTTCCTCCTCCTCCTCCTCCTCCTCCTCCTCCTCCTCCTCCTCCTCCTCCTCCCAACCTTCCCCTTCCTATCGTCCCCCCCCCTCCTCTCGGAGCTCTCGTGGGGAGTTGCTGCGGACTGCCTGTGGCGGACGTGCAGATGTCCTTGGCCGTCCTTGACCGTCCTCTGTCGTCGTCGTCGTCGTCGTCGTCGTCGTCGTCGTCGTCGTCGTCGTCGTCCTTTCTCGTCGTCGTCCTCCCTGTCTTCGTCCTAGTTCTCGACGCCCTCCATGCCGTCGTCCTCCTCCTCCTCCCCCCTCTCCCTGCTGCGGCTGTGCCTCATTCCTGCCCCCGTGTCCTCGCCGTCTTCCTCCTCCGCTCTGCCCCTGCTCCTCCTCTTCCCCCCGCGTCGTCCGCCCCGCTCCTCCTCGTCGTCCCCGTCGCCCTCGTCGTCCTCGTCGGTCTCCCTCCGCTTCTCTCTGCTGCGCCTTCTCTCTGAGCTGCTCCTCCCCCGCCTCCTTTCTCCGACCCCGTCCCCTCCTCCTTCTCCCCTCCTCCTCCTCCGCCTCCTCCTCCTCCTCCTCCTCCTCCCCTTCCTCTGATTCTCTCTCTCTCTCTCTCTCGCTCTTTTTTTTTTTTCTCTCTCTCTCTCTCTCTCCTCTCTCTCTCGTTTACTTATCTTTGTAGTTTTCATATTTTCTTTATTTCTTTATTTCTTTTTTTCTTTCTTTCTTTCTTTCTCTCTCTCTCTCTCTCGTTTTTTTGTTTGTTTCTCTCTCTCTCTCTCTTACTCTCTCCTTGTCTCTCCTTTTTTCCTCCTCTCTCTCTCTCTCCTTTTCTCTCTTTCTCTCACTCTCTGCTCCTCGGCTCGTCGGGCAAGCAGGTGCCAATTTCAAGACGGCTGCAGCCTGCAGCACGCAATACCCTGCCTGGTCTGTGAAGCGTGCGCCTGCTGTGCAGGAGGCACCTGGCATCCTCGCCCGCGCCCTCGCAGAGACTGCGTCTCGCCCGCCCCGTGGCCGCTCGGAGGTGTCTCGCCGCGGGCGAGCCCCACGGGTCGGGACACGCCCCGCGTCCCTGGACGGGCCGCGGAGCGACGAGGCTCGCCATCCCCGAGGGGTGCCGATGCGTTTTTTTAAGCGCGAGGGGGCCGGGGCCGACATGCGGTCTCGGTCGAGCCCTCTGACCTTCCCCCCCCCACGGCTTTTCTCCTCCTTCGGGGGCGGCCAAGAGTCGGGTGTTGCTAGAAGTGCCTCTGGCCCAAGGTACCCCCAGCTTTTCGCTCCACTTTGGAGCCCGTGGGGCCCTCTGGGCATCGTGAGGGGTGCCCTGGAGGCCGCCTGGGCCACCCCGAGAACCCTGGGGGTGCCTTGGGCCAGGGGTACTTCTAGCAACACCCGAAAGAGGGGGGTGATGAACATGGGGTGGGGGGATCTCCTGGCTGGGGCCGTGAGGTCGTCTTGTCTCTCCCCGGACAGTACGTCTGGGGAGGAGGAGGAGGAGGAGGAGGAGGAGGAGGAGGAGGAGGAGGAGGAGGAGGAGGAGGAGGAGGAGGAGGAGGAGGAGGAGGAGGAGGAGGAAGAGGAGCAGGAGGAGGAGGAAGGAGGAGGTGGTCGAGGAGGAGGAAGAGTAGGAGGAGGAGGAAGAAAGAAGAGGGAACAGGGAAGAGGGAGGACGAGGGAAGGAGGAAGAGGGAAGAGGGAAGAGGGAGGAGGGAAGGACGAGGAGGGAGGGCTGCGGGAGGAGGATGCGGGCGAGGCACGTAGGCCGAGCGCCCGGCGGGCCGGGGCGGCATCGAGGCCACGACCTGCGAGCCCCTCTCTCGGACGCCCCCCTCTGTGGACGCCCCCCGGCCTTTCTTGGTGCGCCCCCCTTGCGCGGTCGGCTCGAAGCCGTGTACAAAGCTGTACAAAGCATTCCACGCGGAGCCGCCTGCTCCAAGAGAGCGGGGCTCCAAAACAGGGCCTGCGACGCCGTCGAGATGCCCCCTCGGGCGCGCGGGCGACTCCTCCTCGTGCTTCTCCTCTCGCGCTCCTCATCGTCCTCGAGAGGGTTGGTCGAGGTTCGACGATAGATTTTTTGTTGGCATATTTTTTTCCTGCCCTTGGAGAGCATGTGGCGGCCTCCAAAGGCCTCGCGGGCCCCTGGGGGCCTCCAGAGACTTCGGGAGACGGCGTTCCCAGCATGTGAAGCGGCCGTCTGGTTCTTGTGGGTTTGCTGTGAGATTTGGTTTGGAGTCGTCCCCGAGAGAATCGCGGAGCCTCGCGTGCCGCAATTACGAGGGGGTCGCGTGCAGTGGGCACACGGCAATTCAGCTGTGCTGCTCCCTTCACCTCCTTCACCCTTTCTTGTTCTCTTTTTGCCCTCCTCAAGACGGTGCTTTGTCGCTGGAAGATGACCCTGTCGTGGCCATGTCTAGGCACAACCGGGATCCAATGAACCTGGGGATGCCGGGGAACCCCGGGACACCGCGGGAGTTCGCTGAGGAGGAGGAGGAGGAGGAGGAGGAGGAGGAGGAGGAGGAGGAGGAGGAGAGGAGGAAGAGGAGGGGCAGGAGGAGGATAAGGAGGAAAGGGGAGGAGGAGGAGGAGGAGGAGGGAGGGAGGAGGAGGAGGCGGAGGAGGAGGAGGAGATGAGAGGAGGAGGAAGAGGGGAAGGGGGGGGAGGAGGAGGAGGAGGAGGAGGAGGAGGAGGAGCGAGCGAGCCGCAGGAGAGGCGTCCGAGTGACGAACACCAACCGCGTGTGAGACCTGAGAGCCACAGGGGTGGCGGAAAAGGCGAAAGCCTGGGAGAGGGTGGGGCGCCTCAGGAAAACCACACCCTAAAACCTCCCAGGGTCCAAAGAGCAACTCTAGGGGGCAGGGTTCGGGCCAGAACGCGCCGCACCTGCCCCTCGCTGGCGGGGCTCCAAGCCACGGGTGATTCTGTCGATCGCCGTGTGCTGGTTAGCCCGAGTCTTTGGATTCTCCGAAAACCCTTCACAGCGCCCGCAGTTTGCGGGCGGACCTGAAGGACTCGGACCCGTTGAAATTGCCCCCGCACTTGCGGCAGCAATAAACGGAATTAACACAGAAAACGTCATGCCCCAATTCAGCGAATTCGGCAAGCACTGGTTGGGGAGCGTCGGCAGAGCCACTGGCAGCATTCGCCTGCTCCAGCGGCTGAGGAGGGACCGCGCCCAGTCCCGAGGAGGGCTCCCGAAGCCCAGGCGTGGACCCCAAAATCCTATCGGCCGCCTCGATGGCAGCCGTGACTCTAGAGTCCGAACTACTAAGCCACGCCTCAGAATTCCGCAGGAAGAAGTCATCGGCCAAGCTCTGGACCAGAGGCGTGGGAGCACACACTCGATCAGCTCCCGAGCGAAGAGTATGGAGGGTACTCGCACTTCGAGCGACTCGATTGCACCGACGACACCGATACTCAGACAACCTCTGGCAGAAGAGCAACTCATGGTCCTGGGGCCTCTCGAAGACCACACGCTTGGGCACCTGGGCAAGCTCTGGGTCCCGCTCCGCGATAGGATCCGTTCCCCACTTACGAAACTGAACCACCTGGAAGACCGCCCAAGACACATAATGCAAGACCTGCTTGTGCTGCTTCAGCGCCGCGGCCAAACTGTCAGCCACTGTTTTAGACACCATATGTGCAGCACTGCCGCACTTCGCGAAGAAGTCGGTCCAGCTCGTCTGGCGTGGCCCACTCGATGATGTCCTCCAGCTTCCTGTGAGCTGGAGCCCACTGAAACCGCACTGGTGGCAGACGTGGATCACGTGCTCTGGCAGCAGAAAACATGTCTCTCCAGACTCGGGCGTGCTTCGCTTTGCCAAACTCGAGCTTCTGGTCCCAGGACGTGCCCTCCTCAACGAGCGATTTCAGATCCGAAATGAAAACCTCATGCCCTGGATGCTTCTGAAGTCCCATCTTCATGGCATAGCGCTCAGCACGGCCTACCGTCTGCACATAGTAGGGCAAGGGCCCATATACAGCTCTGGCGGGGAGCCACGTGACGGGGTCCAACTGGCAGACCGACCAACCACACCTACGTACTTCAGGAATGCTGGCCGAGAACCCAGAACCATCAGTATAGGATGTAGGCCCCCAGGAGCCTGAGACATCTCCCCACTCAAAAACTTCGTTGGAGACCGTAGTGTAGTGCGGCACAGCCACAGGCTCAGGAACCCCATAGATCAGGTACCTCTGGTCCCAGTCGGTGCACCCCAGCAGCTGCCCAGACGCCTGAAGCATGTCTCGAACCTCCTCAAGCTGTTCTGGAAACTCATAATATTCCTGGTCGGGGTTCCCTTCGAGGAGCGGCGGGCAGTCGTAAAAGATATGACCCCAACAGGAGTCGATAGCCTTGCCACAGGCCTGACAAGGCCTAATGGGCCTCCCATGCTTCATGTTCCGACGCGGTGGGATGGGAAGATTGTCTGCCCACAAAGCCTGCAGCGCTCCGAGGCGCCTGTGACACTTTATCTTGGCGAGCGAGTGGCGTAGCGCACGATGCCACACATCCGCCTGCTCGGTGTAAAATGCTGCTGCAACCTATGGTGCTGCCAGCGCTGGATGCCCTGATGCAGGAACACACGCAGGTCTGCTGGACATATACGGTATAATTCAAAACTATTTCCCAAATCGTCGACCAGGATGTGCTCAGACGACATAGTCCAGGAGATACGCCTCAAAGTAAGCCAAGTGGCCCCGAGGGGCCCTCGCGCTTTAGACCAGGAAGGTGAACTCCCAAACTTAGCACCCAGACTGACCCAAGCCTCCCGAAGTCTGCTAGGTTGTACTCGCCCGTCCCAGATCCAGGAGGCATATTTGAGCACAATGTCCGTGGTGGCGTTATATATGGGGTCATAGCATTCATCCCGATGCGATATAAGATACGCTGTTACCCCAACCATCGTCTTACCTGGAGCACCATTTAGGACCGCAGCACAATGTCGCAACTCACGAAGGGCGCTATCACTAACTCCACCAACTGCTCCGCCATGCGCCACTGATGGAAGGGCGCCCGTGCGCCACAGGCTGGTAGCACTCCGCCCCACGGCGGACTTCAACATGCGAAAACGATGCTTGCGCTCACGAAACTGCACCAGCCTACGCTTCTCCATACGCCGAAGAACTCGAGGTCCTGTGAGCTCGTGTCCCAGATTCCTCATGTGGGCCCTGTACGGGATCTTCAAGGTTCCCAAGTGCCTCTTGAGCTGCCCCCAAACCTTTTGGGACCCAGGGATACATCCAGACTTCGGCGGCTTCAGGACCATCCCGAGATCACCAGCATCAGCCGTGAACGCCTTGGCCGCTCGGGCCAGGTTGGACACCTCCCGCAAGACGGGCGACACGTACTGCAGGCCCACATCGTCCATGAGCGTGCGTGGCGTGATAGTAGGTGCAATACTAGCCGTGCGCTGGACCGCTCGGTACGTGAGGAGATATAAAAGATAAGTGGCGTGCGTGCAGCCCGCAAGAATACCCTGATGGGCCACCAAGGGCCTGGAGACGGACCCAAAACACTTGATCCTTCCCGGCTGGCGGTAGGAGCCCAGGAGCAACCACAGGAGCCTCAGCGGGTACCCGAGCTCTCTGGCTTCTCGGAGAAGTGCACTGTGACTGACCCTATCGAAGCACTTTGTCATGTCCAAGAGAATAGTGCAGGTGTGCTCACCTAAGAGTTCTCCTATCTCCTGGCTCAGGTTGTGGTCGAAGGCTGAATCGGTCGAAGTCTGCCCAGCCCTGGACCCCCACATATGTTCGCAACTGTGAGCCTCTTGCCGATCCGCTGAAAGCGAGGAGGAGGAGGAGGAGGAGGAGGAGGAGGAGGAGGAGGAGGAGGAGGAGGAGGAGGAGGAGGAGGAGGAGGAGGAGGAGGAGGAGCGGAGGAGGAGGAGAAGCTGGAGGAGCAGGAGGAGGGAGGAGAAGGAGGAGAGGAGCTGAGAGAGGGGCGGAGGAGGAGGGAGGTGGCGGAGGAGGAGGGAGGCAGGAGTAGAGGAGAGGAGGAGGAGGAGGAGGAGGAGGAGAGGAGGGAGGAGGAGTGAGAGGAGGTAGGAGGAGGAGAGGAGGAGGAGGAGGTGGAGGAGGAGGAGGAGGAGGAGGGAGGGATGGAGGACGGAGGAGGAGGAGGAGAGGAGGAGGAGAGGGAGGAGGAGGAGGGGTGGTGGAGGAGGAGGAGGAGGAACAGGAGGACTCCCACTCCGCATTTTTGCGTTGGGCAAGCGTTGGCTTGCGTGACCCGTCGCGTCTTGATGGCCACGCTCCGAGACAAGCCGATCGCAACGCGGCCCTCGATCGACCTCAAGGTCGTGAAGCCAGCGCGTGCACGACGGGACGCAGAGGGGCGAGCTTCCCTGGACAGGGGGAGGCGCCCGCTGGGGCACAGAGCAACTCACAGCGACAAGGATGGCCCACAGAGCCTCCCAAACCAACCCCCCACCTCCTCCTCCTCCTCCTCCCTCCTTCCTCACCACTCCATCCTCCTCCTCCTCCCCTCCCACCTCTCCTCCTCCCTCCTCCTCCGCCTCCTCTGCCTCCTCCTCCGCCTCCTCTGCCTCCTCCGCCTCCAGTCAGCTTCACGCAGCAGGGCGCCGAGGCGCCCTCGCCGCGCCACTCGTGGGCCGTCCCCCCCCCCCCCTGTGGGACGACTGCCTGCGCTCTGCTCTGCTCTGCTCTGCTCATGCTCTGCTCATGCTCCCTCTCGCGGGCCCAGAGGGGGCGGATCTCCCTCCGAGTCCTCAAGAGTCGGGGGTTGCTGGAGGTGCCCCTGGCCCAAGGTGCCCCCAGCTGGTCGCTCAGTTTTGGAGCCCCTGGGGCCCTCTGGGCCTCGTGAGGTGTGCTCTGGAGGCCGCGGGGGCCTCCTTGGACATCCTGGGGGTTTAGCGGGCCCTGGAAACGACAGGGCCGTTTTTTTACCGATTCCGTTTTGCCGTTTTTCTGCGGGCTCCGTCGCCGTTTTTTGCCGGTTCCGTCGCCGTGTTTTCTCCGTTTCTGCTTCCATGTCCAATCCCGGAGCCGTTTTTGTTGATGTTTGCGGCCGCCGTTTTTTTACTTACCGTTTCCATGTTCAAGAGGCCCTTTGTCGAAAACGGTGAAAACACAGCCCCGCCGTCTCCGGGGCCCACCTAGCCTTGGGGGCGCCTTGGGCCAGGGGCGCTCCCAGACCCCCGACGCCATGACTTTTTCCATAACCTCGACCCCCGGAGGCCTCGACCCGTTCCCCCCGGCCGGCCTCTCTTCCCGCGTCGTGTTCCCGACGGTCTCGAGGCCCAGTGACGGCCCCTCGGGGGCCGAAAGCTGGGCAAAACCTCCCGCCCTGATGTTTGCATGACCCGGGGGGGTCTGGGCTTCTTTCAGGAGGGAAAGAAGCACACAGGCACAACGAATCGGCGATTCCCCAGGAAATATGGGAACATATGGGAAGTGTGGGGGGGAAGACACAAACCCAGAACATATAGGAAAGATATGGGGAATCTTTTCATTTGCGTGCATTTATTAGTGTGTCCCAGGGCCCCTTCATTCTTGGCAGCACCCGGCAGAGAGGTCCTGGCACCGCCCCCGCGGCGCCCCTGCGCGGCAGGCCCGCCGGGGGCGCCCTCGCCGCTCCGCGTGGGGGGCGGGGGGGGCGCCCCTCGCAGGCGGCTGCGGGGGAGACCCTGCCCGCGGGGACTCCAGGGGGGCGGGGGCGGGATTTATCCTCCTCCTCCTCCTCCTCCTCCTCCTCCTCGGCCTCGGCCTCGGCCTCCTCATCCTCCTCCTCCTCGGCCTCGGCCACCTCGGCCTCCTCCTCCTCCTCCTCCTCCTTCTCCTCCTCCTCGACCTCGGCCTCCTCCTCCTCCTCCTCCTCCTCCTCTTCCTCCTCCTCCGCCTCCTCCTCCTTCTCCTCCTCGGGGGAGACCCTGCCCGCGGGGACTCCATGGGGGGCTGGAGCTTCCATGGGGGCCCAGACCCCCTCGAGTAACGAGAAAATCACGACGGGAGGTTTTTCGCTATTTTTGGCCTCTGGGGGCCCCTACCAGGCCCCGGGGCCGTCAAAGCAGGACTCAGGATGAGAAGTCGGTCCCGGGGAATTGGTCCAAACCTCTGGGGGTCGACGTCGTGACAAAAATCATGATGTCGGGGGTCTGGGGGACGGGAGGGTATCGCCGATTCATCCTGGGCTCAGGTCCGAGGCGGGGATTTATCCACAACCACCGCCTAGGGGATCGATCTTCGCGGACTTCCGTAGGCGGTGGATCTGGATAAATTCGGGTCCCCAGGGGTCAACATAGGTCCATATCCACGTCCCGCTGGGGCACCATGACGTCGGTTCCCAGGCGGTGGATATGGATAAACCCCCGCCTCGCACTGGAGGACGAGAGGGTGCGTTGCAACATCGCCGATGCATCCTGGGCTCACTCTGGTCCTCCTCCTCCTCCTCCTCCTCCTCGGCCTCCTCCTACTCCTCCTCCTACTGCTCCTCCTCCTCCTCCTCCTCCTCGGCCTCCGCCTCCTCCTCCTCCTCCTCCTCCTCGGCCTCGGCCTTCTCCTCCTCCTCCTCGGCCTGCTCCCCTCCTCGGCCTTCTCCCCTCATGGCTCTGCAGACGCACTCAAACCTGCGCACAGAAGACGTCGAACCAGCCGAGCCAGAAAGACACCGCCGCGGCGCGCTCGACCTCCTCCCCCCTGGACCTCCGCCGTGCCGCTGGTTCCTCTCAGTGCGTGGCTCCCGGACCCCTCGACCCCATCCTGCACCGGGATCGCCTCGCCATGCAGGATGGTCTCTTCTTGGCAAGCTCGGGATCGACACGGCAGGTGCCCAGGAATGGGGCCATTGAGGGCGTGAATTACCTACCCCGCTTTCGCTTCCAGACAGCACCAAGTCATACCACGTGCCTCCTGGTCAAGCGACCTGACTGGTGCGGGCAGTAGCCTGGTGTTGTTTGGTATCGTTTGGAAGCGAGGGTGGTCAAAAGCGAGGTAGGTTCTTTTGCCTCCTAGCCATGGCCCCCCCTGGAGCGCCCCGAGGCGCTCCCGGAGCGCTCCGCGGCGCGCCCTGCGGCGGCCGCCGTGCCCGCTGCACTCGCCAGGCGTGTCCTCCCACCAATCCTGCGACAACGCCACCTGGACAGGCATCCAGGGCGCGGAGAGCCTGTGTGTTTTGTTGTCTGTTGTCTGTTTTTTTTGTTTTTTTGTGTGTGTGTGTGTGTGTGTGTGTGTGTGTTTGTGTTTTTCCCATTTTTTTTTTTTTTTTTTTTTTGTGTGTGTGTGTGTTTCCACAGTGTGTGCGTGTGTGTGTGTGTGTGTGTGTGTGTGTGTGTGTGTGTGTGTGTGTTTGTGTGTGTGTTTTCCCGAATAACTGCTCCTTCTCCCCCCCTTGACAGGCCTCTGGCCTCTCGCCCAGCCCTCCCGGGCCGTCCGAAGCGCCTCTTGGGCCGCCCTCTTGGGCCCCTCTTGGGCCCCTCTTGGGCCCCTCTTGGGCCCCTCTTGGGCCCCTCTTGGGCGTATGGCTGTCTTGGGCCCCTCTTGGGCCGCTCTTGGGGCCATCCGAGGCCGTGTTGGGGCCTTCGTCAGGGTCGTCCAGGAGCTCTCTGAAGACAGCTTCGAGGACCTCCCAGGGGCTGCTCCGAGACTGCGCGGGGCTTCCTGGGGCCAGCCGCGCGGGGACCACGGCGAGGCGACCTGGAGGCTGCGCACGTCTCGTGGATGCCGTCGGGGCCTGTCCGGGAGCAGGGCCAAGGCCGCCGGCACCGCCGGTGCCGCCAGCATCCAAACCGGCCGGACCGAGCTCCTGGGGGAGGGGTTTGGGGAGTGGCAGCAGTTTCAAACTCCGCAGACCCCAAGGGGTCGGCGGATCTTCTCCTCCTCCTCCTCCTCCTCCTCCTCCTCCATCCTACCTCGCCTTGGAGGCTGTCTGATGCCCCAGGTCTCTTGTGCTGGCGCTCCCTGGATGTGCCCGAGGCTCTTTGAACTCTCGTCGGGCTTCCGCCCGAGTCCGCCTGCGTGTTGGCGCCCGCTGCCACGCTCTGGGCCGCACCTGGATAAATACCTCACCATTCATGAGCCTGAAGCTTGAAATTCACAGCAGTTTTACGGACGGAGGACGGGTGGTTTTCAAAGTGTGGCTCTCGCCCTAGCGCCGCGCATATTCGTTCTGAAAATTCGTAACAGTTTCAATGATGGAGGTCGGGCCGTTTTCAAAAAGGTTGCTGTCGTCGCCCTAGCGCCGCGCATATTCGTTTTCGAAGCTTACAGCAGCACAGCAGCTTCGCGGATGGAGCGCGGGTGGTTTTCACATTGTTGCTCTCGCGTTAGCGCCGCGCGCATTCGTTTCAAGGATGGAAGGTGGGCCGTTTTCGCATTGTTGTTCCCGCCTTAGCTCCGCGGACACTCGTCTTAAAGTTCGCAACAGCTGCAAGGATGGAGGGCGGTTCCATCTCAAAATTTGGCTCTCGCTTCAGGGCTGTGCGCATTCGTCTTGAATATTTGCAGCAGTTTTAAGGTTCGAAGGGTTAAAGTTTCAGGAATAGTATCCTGACCCGATTTAGGACTGTCAGGGCGCAACGGTCACGTTGGTTCGTGGTGCTGAAGTCGCAGAAATGGTGTTCTGGATTTTTTTAGAACCGTCAGGACGTGACAGTAATGTTGATTCGCGTCGCTAAGAGTTCCAGGAATGGTGTTTTGACACGGTTGAGGATTATGAGACGGTTCTCTTCCAATAGGACACTTCCCACAATGAAGAACACATCTTGTAGGGACCTATGGAGGGGGAGCTTGGAGGGATGATTTTTTGTTTGTTGTTTTTTGTTGCTTTTTTAATTTGTTTGGGGAGGCAACATCCGTGGATGCTTCTTGATTTTGCAACGCTCCTCCTCCTCGTCCTTCTCCTGCTTGCTCCTCCTCGTCGCTCCTCCTGGCTTCTCCCTCCTCCTCCTCCTGCTTGTTCTTCCTGGTCGCTCTTCCTCCCTCCTCCCTCCTTCTCCTCCATCTGCTTGCTCCTCCTCGTCGCTCCTCCCTCCTCCTCCTCCTCCTCCTCCTCCTCCTCCTCTTCCTGCTGCTGCTGCTGCTGCTCCTCCTCCTCCTCCTCCTCCTCCTCTTCCTTACAACAGTTTCTTCCTGTCGCACCCCGATGCCAGTTTTTCGGGCGGGCCGGGCGTGACCCTGGAGCTTAAACATTGGCAACAGGTTCACATATGGAGGGCGGGTGGTTTTCAAAATGTGGCTCTCGCCTCAGCGCCGCGTACATTCATTGTAAACATGTGCAAGAGTTTCACGGATTGAGGATAACCCGTTTCCAACATGTGGCTCTCGTCTTAGCGCCGCGCATATTCGTTCATACAATTTGCAAGAGTTTCACGGATTGAGGGTCACCCGTTTTCAACATGTGGTTCTCGCCTTAGCGCCCCGCACATTCGTTCTAACAATGTGCAAGAGTTTCACGGGTTCAGGGCGGTTCTTGTTCGACATGTGGCTCTTGCTTCACGATCAGCGTACCAGATATTGTGTTTTGGAGGGATTCAGGATTTTGCGGGTGCAACAGTTACGTTGATTCGCGGTGTTGCAATCCCAAGAATGGCACGCAACAGTCAGGTTGATCCGTGGCGCTGGAATCCCGAGAACAATGTTTTGGCATGCTTCCGGGTCGTCAGACGGCTGTCTTCCAACGATGGAGATGAACCGCTGTATGGGGCCTATGAAGAGGGAGCTTGGAGGGAGGGTGTATTCCAACATCGTTGATGGCTCTTGGGTTTGCACTGGTCCTCCTCCTCCTCCTCCTCCTCCTCCTCCTCCTTTTCCTCGTAGTCGTCGTCGTCGATCCTCCTCCTCCTCCTCCTCCTCCTCCTCCTCCTCCTCCTCCTCCTCCTCCTCCTCCTCCTCCTCCCTCCCCCCCCTCCTTCTCCTCCTCCTCCTCCGCCCGACCTCCTCCTCCTTATCCTCCCCTCCTTCCTCACCCCCTCCTCCTCCTCCTCCTCCTCCTCTCCTCCTCCTCCTCCTCCTCCCTCCTCCTCCTCCCTCCCCCTCCTCCTCTCCTCCTCCTCCCTCCTCCTCCTCCTCTCCTTCCATCCTCCTCCTCCTCCTCCTCCTCCTCTCCCTCCTCCTCTCCTCCCCTCCTCCCCCCCTCCTCCTCCCTCCTTCCTCC
>CAUYUJ010007657.1:190463-217963 GCA_963575745.1 Prorocentrum cordatum
TTTGGGCCCCCCCTTTGGCCGCTCCCGACCTAGGAGAGGCTCTCCTGACGCCGAGGATGGTGAGAGGCTATCGCGCGGTCTCTTCGAGACGCCCGAGGCGCGTGCCTCCTTCCTCTGGCGTCTGCCGCCGCTCTCCGCCCCTCTCCGAGGCGCCGCTGCCCTCCCCACCGGGTCCAGATCCCCCCCTGCCCCCCTCCCCCCCCCCTTCCCCCCCCTCCCCTCCCCTCCTCTCCTCTCCTCTCCCCTCCCTCCCTCCCCTGCCCTCCCTCCTCCCCTCCCCTCCCTCCTCCCCTCTCCCCTCCCCTCCCCCCCTCCTCCCCTCCCCTCCCTCCTCCCCTCCCTCCTCCCCCCCCCTCCCTCCTCCCCTCTCTCCTCCCTCCCCTCCCCCCCTCTCTCCCCTCCCTCCCTCTCCCCTCCCCTCAGCCGCCGTCCCGGCTCAGGGGCCCTGGGTGCAGCTGCCCCGTGGCTGCGTGCCCCTCGGGACATCGGCCACGCGCGGGCCCGCCGCCGCCGCCATTGGGCCGCGGGCCAGCCGTGCTCCGCTTCGCCGCCGCGCTCCCGGCGGCGAGGGCGCTGCCGCGGCGCAGCCCTGCGCCCCGCGGCGGCGCGAGGGCGCCACCCTCGCCGCGGTGCGCCTGGCATCGCTCGGACGTGTGTATTTTTCCTTCGGCGAGGACCATCGAGGAGCATCCTTGATCATTTCGCGAAAAAACCACGCACGAAACCGAACAACACACAGGAAATGGACGTCCGAGCGATGGCCAGGTGCGCCTGGCGGCGCCCAGCGGCGAGATTGGGGCCCAGCGTCCGCCAGAGCCAGCCTGGCACAGGAGAGCCAGG
Source organism: Prorocentrum cordatum (assembly GCA_963575745.1). NCBI lineage: Eukaryota > Dinophyceae > Prorocentrales > Prorocentraceae > Prorocentrum > Prorocentrum cordatum. Next base: position 191,304 of record CAUYUJ010007657.1, read on the forward strand.
GCGGCTCGCAGCCAGGCCAGGGCCCTGTTGCGAGTGCGGGCCGCCCGAGCGGTCCTGCAGCAGCACCACAGCTGCAACAGCATGCCCAGCGACCCAGGTCCACCATGGCGTTCTGCAGGTCCCGACACACGGCGTTGCGGTGCGTGTAATCATGAATTGGCAGTCGTCGCTTTCGTGTGTGCTTTGTTCTCCAGCCCCGCAGCGCAGCCACGGCCGTTCCAGAGGAAGATCCAGACCCAGACAGTCAGATGGGCATCGGGGTCAATCGACACCAGCTCCTACTACGGGAACTGGCTCACGGGCTTCTTCGGAACAGCCAGCTACAGCTCAGAGTCAGTCTTCGTCTCCAGTGTCCACTGCGCAAGGACTGATCCCTGCTTCCCCCGCAGACGCCCGCCAACATTCATGCTGGGTAGACCCACCGAGCGGGACCAAGGAGCTGGCAGCCTACAGGTCCCAGATCAAATCGACTTTGTCCCTAAAGGCCCACTTGACCAGCAAGAAGGCTCTTGCAGCCTCAGCAGAGATGCTCCGCCCCATCGAGACCGAGTACAGTGTCTATGTGTACATGCACATCCACGCCTACGCGCCGTGAGACCGAGTGGCCAACCAGGAGAAGTACCTGGAGCGGGCCCTGAAGCGTCTCACGGAAACCAAGACAGCAGAGGAGGAGGAGGCCAACATCACGCTGGCTCGCGCGGCTGCCGCTCGTGCCACCCTGCGACGCGACGCGGAGCAGGCCACCTTCTTGCTCGGTCACTTCAAGCAGTTACAATCTCAGGAAGGGCAGCAAGCCGAAGTAGCAGCAGCTGCAGCAGCATCGGCAGCCCAGCGTGCAGCATCAGCTCCACCATCCGCGCCTGGTACACCGCGCAGCGTGCGGTTCACCAGCCCGAACCAACGGCCAGAGGCTATGCAGATCGAACCAGGCCCAGCATCAGCTTCTACCCCAGGCAGCGGCAGCGTCAGGACGGCCACCAGCTCAGCCCCAGCCATACCACAGGTCATCGCCGAACTTCAGATGGGGCAGATGCAACTGACAGCACAAATGGCCCAATTTACACAGGCATTGGCGACCATTCAGATATCATTGACTTCTATTTCGACCGCCGCCTCAGCTATTGCATCAGCCTCGGGATCATCCCAGAAGAACTCTCCAGCTTCAGCTCGAGCAGCAGTGGAGGCAGCCCATCGTGTTCCAACCTCGCAGCAGCAGCAGGCTGCCCAGGCAGCTCACGCGGGATCGCTCAGCCCAGACCACTTGCCAGACTTGACGGATGCGGAGCTCAAAGCGTGCAGAGCATTGTCTGGTCAGCAGCGCAGCTCCCCACCAGCATGGCAAGTGGCAGCAGGTACCATGCCCGGCCAGGTCAAGTTATTCGACGCGTTCAAACAGCAGCAGAAGGGCACAACGAGACCACCAGAGGAGCCCGCGGAGGAGGATCAGCCACCGCACAAGTTCAACATGGTCGACATTATCGAGGAGACCAACGCAGCAGGATCCAATGCAGAGGCGGGGTTTACTTCGCCGACGGCAGCGGCCTGAGTCCATGCGAGGACCACAGGGACGGGAACCATACCCCACGCATTCGTCGGCACCTGGCACTCCAAGTATGGACGAGGCGGCCCCCCTGAGGGGCTGCAGGCGAAGTCCCCTCACACCTACCCGGAGCTTCACGGAACATTTGTTTCGATCCTGGGGCATTCCTTTTTGCCAATATAACAGAGCAGGAACTGGGCACATTACAGAGCATTTCAGTATACGTGGATGGATCGGGTGGTTGTCGTATGGGGGCCTCCGATTCCGTATGAGGTCAACCGATCCCTCGTGACCAAGGGCTTCCCTCTTGGGTTTTCGTTGTCTTGGGTACGGACGTCTCGGACAATTGCGCCCTGCTCGGCTTTTCGGCTAACACCTTAATGGTTGATGTCTTGGACCTCTGCAGCCCAGATCAGTTTTCCTTTTATGGGTGAATTATTCGCGGCCCAGTGGGCCCTGGCTTGGGTACTTCAGTTAGGCAAAGAGGCCCTGCAGCCCTTGGAGGTTCACTCCAGAGGCGACAATATGTAAGTCTTGGCGTGTCTGGCTGGGGGCTCTGCTCCATCCTACCAAGCCCAACAGCGTAGCTTACTCGTCGCCTTATCCCGCGTCGCGCGGAGATCAGTCAGGAGCTTTGGTTGTGCACGCGTGACGGGACACAGCGCTGAGCCCTGGAATGAGCTGGCGGACACGCTGGCCACCATAGTGAGTTTGAACGTTTGTAAATTGCAGCCACAACCTCCAGCACATTGGCACGATCACGTGCCTGATGTGACCAGCCTAGCGTGGTGTTGGCTGGATATAGTTGCGGACCCCATAGAGAGCTCAATATCCGCCTGCTCCCGGTGTTGTTCTCCCTGGTCTCCGAGCCGCGAACATAGGAATCGACAGCATTGCGCCGATCCCCGAAGACCGACATCCCCCGGGCCAAGCAGGACCCGCCCAGCCTCAAAACAGAGCCACCTCGAGCTTGACTCGTTCGGTTCGGGTCGTCACCGCCAACGTGCTCACCATGGACCTAAAGGCCTATCGCTTCAAAAAGTTTCAGGTTGGGCGCTGGTTTCAGCACCCCTAAGGGGAGCCGCCAGGGGTGTTCTCACGGGCCCGTTCGCGGCCAGTTGGTGGGGATGTCTCAAGCGGTTTGCTCGTTTTCATGCCCAACATCCTTTGCTTTCAGAGCAGATTGTGAGGATGCCTCAGGCGGGGCGCTGGTTTCAGCACCCCTGAGGGGAACCGCCAGGGGTGTTCTCACGGGCCCGTTCGGGGCCAGTTGGTTGGGATGTCTCAATTGGTTCGCTCGTTTTCATGCCCAACCTCCTTTGCTTTCGGAGCAGGTTGTGAGGATGTCTCAGGCGGGGCGCTGGTTTCAGCACCCCTAAGGGGAGCCGCCAGGGGTGTTCTCACGGGCCCGTTCGCGGCCAGTTGGTGGGGATGTCTCAAGCGGTTTGCTCGTTTTCATGCCCAACATCCTTTGCTTTCAGAGCAGATTGTGAGGATGCCTCAGGCGGGGCGCTGGTTTCAGCACCCCTAAGGGGAGCCGCGAGGGGTGTTCCCACGGGCCCGTTCGCGGCCAGCTGGTGGGGATGTCTCAAGCGGTTTGTTCGTTTTCATGCCCAACATCCTTTGCCTTCAGAGCAGATTGTGAGGATGTTCCAGGCGGGGCGCTGGTTTCAGCACTCCTAAGGGGAGCCGCCGGGGGGCAGGACGCTCATGAACAGACGCTCGCTATGGCATGGCATAAAACATGCGATGCACATATGGGGAGCTCTACGCAGCGAGTAAGTGTTCTTGTTGTTGTTATTGTCAGTGGTGATGATGATGGTAATGGTGATGGTGATGATAATGATGATGATGATGATGATGATGATGATGATGATGATGATGATGATGATGATGATGATGATGATGATGATGATGATGATGCTGATGATGATGATGATGATGATGATGATGACGGTGATGCTAATGCTTTTGATGATGATGATGCTGCTGATGCTGATGATGAGGGCGATGCTGATGATGCTGATACTGCTGCTGATGATGACGGCGACGACGATGATGAGGCTTATGATGAAGAAGAGGAAGAACATGCAGCTGATGCTGCAGATGCTGATGGTGATGATGATGATGATGATGATGATGATGACGATCATGATGCTGCTGCTGCTGCTGATGATGATGATGATGATGATGATGATGATGATGATGATGATGATGATGATGATGATGAAGATGATGATGATGATGATGATGCTGACGATGGTACTGATGATAATCGTGATTATGCTGCTGCTGTTTCTGATGTTCAAGAGGCTTACGCCATTCCGCCGATCCACTGAAGAGGATATTTGCGAATTACAATTTCGTATGTGTTGTTTGCCGCGTCTCGTCGTGCTGCTTGCGAGTAGTTTTTGCCGACTCGTCTTCATGTTCCTCTAATACGCCTGCTGCAGGGCTTTATGGGAACGAGGCCTAGGGAGCGGCCTCTTGAAGCCTTCTCACTCCTCGGGGACGTTCTCGGAGTCCCCTGCTGGCTTCTCAGGGGTTTCTTGGGGGCATATTCGAGGGTTTGGGGGGCCACCTTGTGGGGCTCTCTTGGACCCCTCTTGATTTTTTTTTTTAGGTACCTTATGGGTCGTCTTGGGGCCTCCTGTGCCATCTTGGGACGCTCAAAGTCAGGGTCTGAATGGGGGGACTGTCAGGCCTTTCTGGGGGGCTTCTCGGGCCGTCTTGGATTGTCAGAAGCCCGACAAGGCGAACACGCGACAATTAATCAAATGATTACCTAACAGCGAAGACTGATAGGTTTCTAATGGTCTCAAAAGAAAGCATCTTGACTCCTCAGGGGGGTCTGGGCAGATGCCAGACGGGTGCCGGGGAGAATCCGCGGAAGTCGTTTTAAGCAAACAGTTACACACTTCGTGGTCTTCGAGGTCCCAGAACTCCATTCCCGGGCCTTCGAGTTCCCAGAACTCCATTCCTGGGCATGATTTTGAATGCCCGGAGCCAACTGTAGGCCACTTCGTGCTCTTCGAGTTCCCAGAACTCCATTCCCGGGCATGATTTTTAATGCCCAGAGCCAACTGTAGGCCACTTCATGATTTTGAATGTCTGGAGCCAACTGTAGGCCACTTCGTGCTCTTCGAGTTCCCAGAACTCCATTCCTGGGCCACATTTTGAATGCTGAGGCAGGCTGATGCTGAGGCCGAGGCAGGCTGAGGCTGAGGCAGGCTGAGGCTGAGGCCGAGGCTGAAGGCAGACTGAGGCTGAGGCTGAAGCAGGCTGAGGCTGAGGCTGAGGCAGGCTGAGGCTGAGGCTGAGGCAGGCTGATGCTGAGGCAGGCTGAGGCTGAGGCTGAGGCTGATGAGGCTGAGGCAGGCTGGCTGAGGCTGAGGCTGAAGGCAGACTGAGGCTGAGGCTGAAGCAGGCTGAGGCTGAGGCTGAGGCAGGCTGAGGCTGAGGCAGGTTGAGGCTGAGGCTGAGGCTGAGGCTGAGGCTGAGGCTGTGACTGCGACTGCCGTTGCCACTGCGACTGTCATCGCGAATGCGACTACGACTGCGAGAATAGCAGAATTGTACAACTGGATTCTCATCTGAATCTTAGGGGAATGCTTCCAGATATGCTCCTACACATCGCTGTTAGGTTGCTTTGCCGGGATAATTAATGTTTTTGTTCCTCTTGGGGCTCTATTGGGGACCCTCTTGGGGCGTCTTGTCGTCATTGTCGCCGCCGCCGCCGCCGTCGTCGTCGTCGTCGCCGCCGCCGCCGCCGCCGCCGCCGCCGCTTTTGTCGTTGTCGTCGTCGTCCTTGTCGTCGTCATCGTCATCGTCGTCGTCGTCGTCGTCGTCGTCGTCGTCGTCGTCGTCGTCGTCGTCCTCGTCCTCTAGGCGAGAGCGAAACTGCGGGCGCTGGGGGAGCCGACGAAGCGCCGTGGCTGGACTCAGGAGTGCTGGCAGGTTGGACGGCGGAGTCGATGCCGAGGAGCAGGCAGACGCCATGCAGAAGAAGGTGAACGAGCAGCCGAGGAAGGGCGTGGACGAGGACGGTGAGCAGGCTGCGGCGAGCTGGGGAGCAAGGGCCCGGGAGGCGGCGCCGGACGCAGGAGGCCGGTACATCAAGCAGGGGCTGCAGAACGTCGTGGACGGGGACGGCCTTTGCATCGATGGGGGTCGCAGCGGCAGGCGATGAGCGATGCAGGTGGTGCTCCGGGGGTGGATGCCGCTGTGGCTCAAGGAGTCCAGGAAGGGCGAGAACCATCCATGCGAGTGGGCGCGCGGCCCGCGGCTCGAGCCCATCATAAGCCGGCAGGTGAGCGACATCCTGAAGAGGTGCTGTCCAGCTGCAGGGATCTGATTGGATCGCCTGCGTCCGAGGGTGCTCATGCAGCTGCTGGCGGAGTATGTGGATCGGCCAGCGGAAATTCTCATCACGTGGGAGGCGGCAGCGAAGCCCATGGACCTCTTCACGATGGTGAAAGTGTTTTTGCCCAAGGCGGAGGGCGGGGTGCGGCCCATCCGCCTGGCGGCGTTCTGCTTGAGGCTGTGGGGTCGCATCCGTCAGCCGCTGGTGCAGCGCTGGGAGGCCGAGCTGCCAGACCAGGACCACTTCTGGGGAGGAGTGCGCACGCCCTGCGACATGGCGGGGATCGTCTCCAACATGGTGGCGTGCCACGCGAGGACGGTCGGCTTCGCGCACGCGGCAGGGCTCCTGGATTTGGCCATGTCCTACGAGCACGCACCCCACGAGGTGTTGAGGCAGGAGGGCGTGCGGGCGGGCGTCCCTCAGGATTTGCTGCGGCTGCTCTGTATCAGCTGCAAAATGCCTAGGAGAGCCAAGAACAGGGAGACGGCCTGCGAGAAGCTGGAGGTGAACGGCACGCGGGCGACGGAGTGTTCATGCGCGACGGGCCCGGCCAAGGTTCTGATGCATAGGACGTTCTTTTTGCGGGCGAAGGAGTACCGGCTGATGCGGCGCCAGAACGTGGTCGATGACGCGATGGTGCAGGAGGCGGGCAAGGCAGTACAGGTGAGAGGGGCAGCTGCCCGAGGCCATGGTGAGGATGGCGGAGCTGCTGGAGGCCAAGGACCTGGTCGTCTCGTGGCAGAAGGCCAAGTTTATGGCAGGCGATGCGGCCAAGGCGGCGATGATGGCGGCAGCTTTCGCGGAGGGGGGGGCTGGCGCTGGGGCGGGTGGCATTGGCCCGCGGCTTGGGCTGCGACGCTATGGGCGGCAGGTGGGGGAGATGCGGGGGGCCTAAAGCAGGCTGCCCAGAGGAGCGGTGGTCACGCTCGGGATAAGGGCGTCGTGCAGGGCGGCGGCCAGAGACCCGCGCGTCTGGCGCCGAGGGAGACGGCGAGGTGCTAGGTGACATGCGTGGCCGAGCCGTCCAAGGTGATGCCGCTGGCGGTCATGGCGAGCAGCTGGGGGGAGGCGAGGAGGCTGTGGGAGGCGAGAAACCCGTGGCAGACGGCGGCGCGCGCAGTGGACGTCATGGCGCTCGCGACGGAAAGGGCGGACGTCGAGATGAGGGCGGCCTTCGACATGGCGGCGCCCACTGGCGAGGTGCTGGACATGACCTGGCTGGGGTCTGCCGTTGTCGGCAACGTGGTGGCCAGTGCGGCGCGGTGGACTGCCGACGCGAGAGCCTTGCCCAGCCTGGGCCCTGGGCAGCGGCTCGGCGCGGGGGGGGGGGCAGTCCGCTGTGGGCGCATCGGGGGGCTGCGGGCGGTGAAGGATGAGGGGGCGTGAGGCCTGGCGCGCAAGAAAGCGCTGGGGTGGCGCGTGAGAGGGTCTCGTTGGTCGCAGGCGAGGCTCCACGACAAGGGCTATGTGGCGTCGGACAAGTGCAGGAGGTGCAGGGCGGCTCGAGGCACCCTGCGGCACGGGCACTTCGAGTGCGGCGCCAGAGGAACTGCTACGCGGGACTTGTGTCCGCCTGAGGTGCTGGGGGCGGCGCCTCATGTGAGGCGCGAGAGAGAAACGAAGAGGCTGGCGGGGGGTTCGAACGGGGCCTCTTCCCAGATGTCACCTGGGGGAAGTTTCAGGGGCGCGAGGGGCCAGAACAGGGAGGCCGAACGCTGGTGCATAAGGCCGCCGCTGGATACCTTCACGGGAGACATCTTCGTCGACGGGTCGGCGGCCAACGTTGAGGACGGCGCCATTGGGCGCTCGGGCTGGGCTGTGGTGATCGGGCAGGCTGGTCGGCGCGTGGTGCGGCAAGGTGCCGCTGTGGTTGGCGCCAGTGCAGATCGCTCGGGGCGGCGATGACCACGCGTTCCACGTGCTGTCGAGGTGCAGTGCGGCCCTAGCGACGGTCTTCTCGGATTGCCAGGGCTCGATTGATCGCGTTGCGATCAGCGGACGGGCGCTAGGCTTCGGGAGCGACCGCAAGAGGACGTGGGAAAGGTGGTGGGCTGCGCTCGGCGACGTGGGGGCATCCCGCTGGTGAAGGTCAAGGGCCGCAAGTCGGAGGCGGACGGCAAGACCGCGGAGGTTCTGAGGAAGAGGAAAACTAATCGGTATGTGGGCGCCTTCGCCAAGGAAGGGGCGGCGGCCTGTGGCGTCGAGGAAAAGAGGGGGCTGGTGACCGCGGGGGCCCGCGCTTTGGCGAAGGTGACGGCGCGATGGGTTGCTACGTCTACGGTGCTGCTGCAGGCGCAGCGGGAGAACGCCGAGGGCCTCCCCGAGGGCTACGTGGCGCTGGAGCTGCAGGCTTCGTAGCCATTCTGGCTCAAGCTGCGGCGCGCCTTGTATTAGGTTCGATTTGTTTTGATCTTCGGTTGATTCCATGGCCGAGGAACTCATTGTTCGCCTCCATGGCCAGGCTCTGCGCATGATCTGCGACACCACGGGTCGCGACTTCGCTGGCCTTGGTGTGGCCGCACGCACGCTCTTCAAAGACAAGTCCCAGCGGTCGTTGCGGCGGAGGCTCGAGCACGTCGACACCAGCTTCGCCCTCGTTCGGCACATCAACCGTGTCAAATCAGAGTTCCTCCTGACGGAGCTCGCCAATGCGCTGGGCCAGTCTGGTGGCGTCGTCTCGCCGAACCTGCAGGAGGAGAACCAGCCTCGCGATGGTACTGACCCCCATCATCGGCTTCAACTTCCTGCAGGTGCTACTCGCGATCTGAATGTTCCACATGGCGCTGATGGTGCTGTTTCCGCCGAGCGACTCGTGGACGTTCATTGTGGCCTTCCCGAACCGCGTGAAGCAGTTCGTGCTGGTCCACGTGATGACAACTCGCCTCCAGTTCCTGAGCGACTCGTGGATGTTCGCGGCGACCTCTCTGCCGAATTGCGTGAAGCTGTTCGTGCTGGTCGACTCGGCGATGTCTCGCTTCATGCCGAATATCCCTCGGAGCCAGATCGTGATGCGCCTGGCGATGCCTTTCCGGATGGCGACGGCGCCGCCAATGCGATGTCCACGTTCAGCGTGTCCGCCGCTGGCTCCCTGCACAAGGTGGTGATCTACAAGCCGTGCCTCTGCGCGGCCACTACTCCAGATGATGTTTTTCCTCCTGCTGTCGAATCTCGTTCTGTTCCTTATCGAGCTCCTCGCTGTCGTGCGTGCGCTCTGTTACGGAGCTCATGCAGCGCGAAGCGGGCAATGGCGTGCCGATATTGTAGGCAGAGTGCCTACTGGGACTCCTGAGGGCTTCCTCTTCCCCCCCCCCCCCCCTCCGTCTGCTTTTGTCTGGCTGGGTGGGGGTGGGATGATGATGAGGATGATGAGAGGATGTGGTTGGATGGCTGCTACGCTTGCCATCGATCTCTGTTCTGGCATTCTATGTGTTGCTAGCCTCGCAGCCGCGTGACTTGTACAGCTTTCTTGTGAAGTACCATCAGGTGTTTCACTGGGGAGGCTGGATTGGATGGAGTCACTTGATCATGCTCGTCTCCTTGATAATGTGGCCAGGACTATTGATCCTTCTTGTGTGCCACGACAAGCTGAAGACAGCGTAGTGATAAATTCGTGAATGGGAGTTTTCCCCTTCTCTCGAATGTTGTTTTCTTGAGCCCTCCTCCCGTCTTTCCCTCACACCTGTCTGTGCTCAGCGATTGGGTGGGGGAGGCAAGCAGTGGCGGGGGGACGTGAGCAGTTGGAGGTTTGAAGTGTTCAACTTTAAACGTTGTTTAATCGTCCTGTGTTGACGCCTCCGTCCCTGGACGGTTTTGAATGGTGCACTGCTCGAGGCCCTCGAGGTTTCGTGTCCCTTGTTTCTTCGGTCGGGTCCCTTCGCTCGTCCTTGGTCTGGGTTCCTGGGTCCGTCCCTCGTTCCCCCTTTCGGTCCCCTTCGGGCCCTTCGCTCGTTGTCGTCGACTTCGGGCAGGAGTGATTGGCAGGCGATCACCCGGGAGCAAATCAAAGCAAATCAAATGGAGCTGCAGGCGGAGGCAGATGATGACCACGGTGGCGAGGACCCGTAGGAGGGCGATGATGAGCAGGAGGCGCAGAGTTTAGGGCTCTGGGGGGCGCTGCGGCACCAATGCCACCACTTCGTCCAGTGCGGCGACCCGGCGTTGAAGGAGGAGGTTGGGGTGGTCTGCGCGACGTGCGGAGCTAACGGTGCCGCGGCGAGCCTCAGCACGCTGAGGTCGAGGAAGGGGATCATGTTTGCCGAGTGCCGAGGTGGCCAGGCAGTAGGAACCAAGGAACAGAGGAGGAGGAGGAGGAGGAGGAGGAGGAGGAGGAGGAGGCGGAGGAGGAGGAGGAGGAGGAGGAGGAGGAGGAGGAGGAGCAGGAGGAGGACGCGGACGAGGAGGAGGAGGAGGAGGAGGAGGAGGAGGAGGAGGAGGAGGGCCGCGGGCAGACGCTGCGAGGTACGGCGGCAGATCCGAGCTCCTGGACTTCTACAGCACGCTCAAGGCCCGCGGCGTGAGCGCCGATGGGATCGTGGAGTACGGCCGCGTGGCGAGGGCCAAGGAGGCCGAGAGGACGAGGAGGACGAAGGGACGCCTGCGAGTGCGTGAAGGGGCCGCACGCAGGGGCAGGCGAGGACGAAGGGCGAGGCGCCGAGCGGGAGGCCGAGGACGAGCGCGTCGAGCCGACGGCGGAGGCGAGGAGTGACGGGGAATGGCCAGAAGACGTGCACACGCGCGGGTGCTGCGGTTGCCGTCGGTGGGCGTTCCATCCGACTCGGAACGCTCGCGACCTTCCTCCAACGTCTCCAGCGTCGTCGTCTCCAGCGTCGTCGTCGTCGTCGTCGTCGTCGCCGTCGCCGTCGCCGTCGCCGTCGCCGTCGCCGGCGCCGTCGCCGTCGCCGCCGCCGCCGTCGTGGTGGCCGCCGGGGCGAGGCGTCGCCCGAGTCGTGGAGCCCGGCGGTGAGCGTGTGCGGCATGGCGTCCGGCAGGGGTGCCGCGGGGGGCTGCTGGGCGGCGGACGGTCCGTGCCGCGGGGGGGCGGCGGCGGCGGCGGTGCCGCCGCCGGCAGCTACGAGGAGGACGCCGAGGGCGACGGTCACGACAGCGACGGCGGCGGCGACGAGGGCGTGGTGGAGCGGGAGAGGCCGGGCGGAGGAGGAGGTGGGGGAGGTGGGGGGAAAGGGGGAGGAGGAGGCGGAGGCGGAGGCGGAGGCGGAGGCGGAGGCGGAGGCGGAGGCGGAGGAGGAGGAGGAGGAGGAGGAGGAGGAGGAGGAGGAGGAGGAGGAGGAGGAGGAGGAGGAGGAGGTTGAGGACCAGTGTAAGCCCAAGATGTATCAGCGACGCTGCAGTACACCCTCCCGTCCCACGTCCCCATGTCATTCGTCTCCACAGACATTATATGCCACTGCGCGAAACGCCCCCCCCCTTGAACGACGAGGGCCCCTTACGCAGGCTCGCAATTCCGGCGGCATCCGAAGACCCGACCCCTAGCCCACAGGTGCCCAAGTTTCACTGATTCCCGGCTCGAGAGTCCCCCCCCCCCTGCACCACCAGCCACCACCTTTAGACTCCCCCCCCCTCTGGATTTTGGGCAGGAGTTGGGGGCGGCGGAGGGGGGTGCGGTGGAGGACGGAGTGGGGGACCCGAACTGGCTGGGTCTCGGCCTTTGTCTTGACTCGGTTCTGCGGTTCTGTTGGAAGTTGGAGCATATACATTACCAGTGGCGGGTGTTTTTTCAATCCCAGGACTTTTTGAGGGTCGGGGACGATGTCGGGATGATGTGGTGTATACTTTTTTCCCCGTTTTCCCAGGGAAACGACGAAGAATGTGTACACCAGGATCACGTATACACCAGGATCCGCTTTCCTGTGCGAGATTCAGTTAAGGCCAGACAAAGGCGTCGGTGTAAAAAAGTTCGGCTTCTTATCTGTGTCCATGTCCGTCTAAGCTTCCAGTGTTTTTCGCAGAGTGCTTCGGCAACGCGTTTTTCCTCGGAGCTTCGCAGCAACGCTCAACACGTCTCTCGGGGTGCCCAGCATGTGCCTTACGCAGCGTTCCATTTGCGGTGACTGGGCGGCAGTCCAGAGGATACAGACACCTCCAACTGGTCGCATCCTGGGTCTCCTCTTCGATCTTGGTGCCCTCCCACCTCAAGGTCCCCATCTGCATCCCCTCTCCACTCCCGTGTCTTCGTCTGAGTCCTGAAGGCCCTCCCCCTCCTCACAAGGCCGTCCCTGGACCCCCGTCTCTTGGACCCCCGTCTCCTGGCCCCCCGTCTCCTGGACTCCCTCCTCCAGAGGCCCTGGACCCCCTCGATCGCACACCCTCGCAGGCCTACAGGTTGACGCCAACACCAATATCGGCAGTGTGCCTCCACCGAGGGACGAGGATCCCGATCTCGGTGATCGTGGTGCTATTATGTCTTCCAAGGTGGCCGAAATACTGCCACCAATACCGAAATCCAGAATCATCTTCCCCCTGTGGAGGCACCCCCCTGGTGTTGGTGCTGGTGTCCATTTCCTAGGCCTCCGACACCCGATCCCTCCAGGACCCTCCTTCCGATGCCCCTTGTGCCATCCCCCCGTCAGAGGCCCCGCCTTGGCCCCCCTCGACCCTGGACGCCAGAGACGCCCTCAGCACTCCCTCCAGAGGATCCCCCCCGAGAGCTGAGGGCTGTCCTCGTTGGTGCCTCTGAGTAGACACATGGGGGAGCACGGTGCTGTTGAGAAGGAGGATCAGGATCAGGAGGAGGAGGAGGAGGAGGAGGAGGAGGAGGAGGAGGAGGAGGAGGAGGAGGAGGAGGAGGAGGAGGAGGAGGAGGAGGCCCACCAAATTACCCCTTGAGTTGGGGATACACCCCTCGAAACCCGGAGGGGACGGCCTATATCCACATCTAGGGGGCTAAGTCGACCAGTGGGGCCCAGGCCACGCCGCTGGGGATGGGGGTCGGTTCAGCGATACTCAGCGGAGCGAGGATGCCGCAGTAGAGCTTGCACGCGAGCTGACGCCGTGAGCAGGTGCACGATCCCGCCTCCAGCGGCGCCGGCATCGGCGCGGAAGCGGACCGCATCTTTCCCCTCTCGCGATGCCCCGCTCGCTCCCCAGAGTGTGCGGGGCTCGGCTCGTGCCCCGTCCAGGTGGCGGCCGCTTGAGCCCCCCCGGCGCCGTCCGTCGCCCGGGGAATCTTCCTGCGTTGGGCACCGCGTCGTGACTGCTTGGGTGGGTGCCCGCCAGGTTGCTGACGCTAAGAATTCGAGTGCGAGTTTGTGTTTGTTTGTTTGTGTTTGTTTGTGTGTGCGTGTGCGTGTGTGTGTGTGTGTGTGTGTGTGCCCGAACCGACGTCCGAGTGCGCACGCGAACGTGCCCACTGGCGCCATGGTCGGGGCTCTCTCTATTGGGCACCAGCGCGCTAGCTGAATCTGGCGCCCTGGTCCGAAGGGGAGCGCGCACACTGGCTGTGATGGGGCTGCCTGTGGGGTGCGAAGCAACAGCAGCCGCAGCGACACAACCAGATGGAGGAGGAGGAGGAGGAGGAGAAAGAGGAGGAGGAGGAGGAGGAGGAGGAGGAGGAGGAGGAGGAGGAGGAGGAGGAGGAGGAGGAGGAGGAGGAGGAGGAGGAGTGTCGGACTGGACAGTCCTCGAAAGTGCAACCGCTGCATGACTAGCAGGGTGTTGGTGGCGGTGCAATTTTACACGCAAGGAAGGGAAGGAGGAGGAGGATGAGGAGCCAGAGAAGGAGGAGGAGGCGGAGGAGGAGGAGGAGGTGGAGAAGGAGGAGGAGGAGGAGAAGGATGAGGATTAGAAAGAGGACCAGGATGATGATGACGATGATGATGATGATGATGATGATGATGATGATGATGATGATGATGATGATGCTGATGCTGATGCTGATGCTGATGCTGATGCTGATGCTGATGCTGACGCTGCTGATGCTGCTGATGCTGATGCTGATGCTGCTGATGATGATGCTGATGATGGAGATGATGCTGATGATGCTGATACTGGTGATGATTGTGATGGTGATGGTGATGGGGATGGTGATGATGGTGATAGTGATGATGGTGATGACGATGCTAATGATCATGAGGATGGTGATGGTGCTGGGGATGATGATGATGATGATGATGATGATGATGATGATGATGATGATGATGATGATGATGATGATGATGATGGTGATGACGATGATGAACAGGATGGGGACGAGGAAGAGGATGATGATGAGGATGAGGAGGGGGAGGGTGAGGACGATGACGATGCTGATGATGAGGAGGAGCAGGATGAGGAATATGATGACACTGATGATGATGATGATGATGATGCTGATGATGATGATGATGATGATGATGATGACGATGCTGAGCATGATGATGATGATGATGATTATGATGATGATGATGATGATGACGGTACTGATACAGCTGATGACGATAATGCTGGCGATGCTGCTGCTGATGTTGATGGCGGTGATGATGATGAGGATGCATCTGAGGATGATGGTGATTATGATGCTGACGATGAAGATTCTGATGACGATAATGCTGACGATGATGATACTGATAATGATTCAAACGAGGATGAAGATGCTTATGCTGATCACGATGAAGATGATGCTGATGAGGATGTGGATGATGACGATGATGATGATAAATGTGATGATGCTGATGATGTTGATGTTGATGATGATGGTGATGATGTTTATTCTTACTACTGCTATTGTTATTTCCAGTATGCTGCTTCTGGTGATTGTGACGATGACGATGGCGACGCTGATGATGATGGTGATGATGATGCTGATGATGGTGGTGATGATGATGCTGATGATGATGCTCGTGATGATGCTGATGATGATGACGAGGATGATGATGATGATGATGATGATGATGATGATGATGATGATGATGCTAGTGCTGCTGCTGATGATGATAGGTATGTCGATGTTCATGACAATGATACTGATGATGACGAGCATGATGTCGATGATGGTGGTGATGATGCTGCAAATGATGATGATGATGATGATGATGATGATGATGATGATGATGATGGTGATGATGATGATCATAATGATGCTGATGACGACCAGGATGATGATGACGATACTGATGCTGCTGATGATGATAACGCTGCTGATGCTGATGCTGATGATGCTGATGATGCTGATTATGATTATGATGAGGAGGATGATGATGCTGATGCTGATTATGATTATGATGATCTTGATGATGATAGTGATAATGATGATGATGATGATGCTGCTGATGATGATGACCATGATGACCATGATGATTATGATGAAGACGGGAACGATGATGATACTGATGCTGATGCGGATGATGATGATGCTGATGATGATGATGATGATGATGATGATGATGATGATGATGATGCTGATGCTGATGATGACGATGAGGATAACGATGATGACGATGATGATTCGGATCATGATGACGATGATGTTAACGATGATCATGATGATGATGCTGCTGCTGATGATGATGATGATGATAGTGGCGGTGGTGGTGGCTATGATGATGATGATGCTGATGCTGATGCTGATACTGATGATGATGCTGCTGATGATGATACTGATGATGATGATGATGCTTATGCTGATGCTGATGCTGCAGCTGCTGCTGCTGATGATGATGATGATGCTGATGATGATGCTGATGACGATGATGATGATGATGATGATGATGATGATGATGATGATGATGATGATGAGGATGAGGATGAGGATGAGGATGAGGATGAGGATGAGGATGAGGATGAGGATGAGGATGAGGATGAGGATGAGGATGAGGATGAGGATGAGGATGAGGATGAGGATGAGGATGGATGAGGATGAGGATGAGGATGAGGATGAGGATGAGGATGAGGATGAGGATGAGGATGAGGATGAGGATGAGGATGAGGATGAGGATGAGGATGAGGATGAGGATGAGGATGAGGATGAATATCAGGACGAGGAACAGGCGGAGGAGGTGGAAGAGGAGGAGGAGGAAGAGGAGGAGGAGAAGGAGGGGGAGGAGCAGGAGCAGGAGGATGATGATGAGGAGGAGGAGGAGGAGAAGAAGGAGGTGGAGGAGGAGGACGAGGAGGAGGAGGGAAGGAGGAGGAAGAGGGGGAGGAGGGAGGAGGAGGAGGAGGAGGAGGAGGAGGAGGAGGAGGAGGAGGCGGAGGAGAAGGAGGAGTGTCGGGCTGGCCGGTCCTCGAAAGTGCAACCGCGTCGTTACTAGCAGGGTGATGGCAACGAAGGGACGGATGAGGAGGAGGAGGAGGAGGAAGAAGAGGATCAGCTGCAGGAGTAGGAGGATGATGATGCTGATGATGATGATGATGATGATGATGATGATGATGATGATGCTGCTGGTACTAATGCTGATGCTGATGCTAATGCTGCTGCTGATGACGATGATTGTTGTGAGCTGATGATGACGATGATGATGACGATGATGATGATGATGATGATGACGATGAGGGTGAGGGTGATGATGATGATCAGGATGATGATGATGCTGATGATGATGATGAAGAGGATGATGAGGATGGTGTCGATGATGCTGATGCTGATGACGATGACGATGTTGATGATGATGATGATGACGATGAGGAGGAGGAGGAGGAGGGGCAGGATGATGATGGCGCTGAGGATTCTGATGATGATACTTATGATGATGGCCATGCAAATGATGATAATGATCATGTTGCTTATGATGTTGATGATGATGGTGATGATTCTGATAATGATGATGCTGATGATGCCGACAAAAGGGGATGATGATTATGCTGAGGATAAAGGTGATGATGATGGTGATGATGGCGATGCTGCTGCTGCTGATGATGATTATTGCGGTGATGATGGGGATGAAGATGATGAGGATTAGGATGAGGATGAGGACGATGATGATGATGACGATGATTTTGGTTGAGGATGATGCTGATGAGGAGTATGATGACGATGCTGATGATGATGATGATGATGATGATGAGGATGATGATGATAATGATGATGATGACGATCACGATGACGATGACGATGACGATGATGCCGATTCTGATGACGATGATGATGACGATGTGGATGAGGATGAGGAGGAGGATGATTATTATTACGATGATGCTGCTGCTGATGCTGATTATGATGATGAGGATGGCCACTATTATTATTATCATTGTTTTTTTGTTATTGTTGTTTTTCGTATTCTGATCATTCTTCTTCTCTTGATTTTTATATATTGTTATCATTATGTTTCTTGTTCTCATTCTAACACTATCATCGATCGTACAGTCAACCCCCATAGTAAGGATGGGCAGCCTTCCCAAGGGTACCCTTGCATCCTTGCCTCCTCGGTCCATCCTTCGCCGCTTTCGCTGGCCGCGCCCCGCTCTAAAAGCTTCGAAATGGGCGTCCAAGGCCCTTGCACCTTTATCGCGCATCCTTGCTATACTGGCCGTTTTTTTTTTTTTTTTTTTTTTGTTTTGTTTTGTTGTTTTTTGTTGTTCTTTTTTGTCTTTTAAACATATTTCTGAAATTATATGGTTATTTTTATGATAACTACGACAATTATTATGATTACCATTATTGGTATCATTCTCATTCTGGCTATTCTTGTCAGTATTATTATGTTCATCCGCATTTTTAGTTGTAGCGATGTGATGATTAGTATTAGTTACTATCCGAATTCGCAGTATTTTTGGATTTTTCGTGTTATCATTCTTTGTGCTATGTGTCTCATGATTTGTAGGATTAGCACCATTACTAATCGTATTCGTACAACTATTAGTTTCAGGCTTCTGATTGTGGTGACGATGACGATGAAGACGACGATTATGTTGATGATGATGGTGGTGGTGGTGATGATGATTATGATTATGATGATGATGCTGATGAGGATGAGGATGAGGATGAGGATGAGGATGAGGATGAGGATGATGATGATGATGATGATGATGATGATGATGATGATGATGATGATGGAGACGAGGATGATAATAACCATGATGATAATGCGGATGAGGATCAGGATGATAATGAGGAGGAGGAAGAAGAGGAGGAGGAGGAGGTGGAGGAGGATGAAAGGAGAAGGATTAGGAGGAGGAGGAGGAGGAGGAGGAAAAGGAGGAGGAGGAGGAGGAGGCTCTTCCGCCCTCCTGCTTCCCTCCGAGGTGCGCCCGAGGGCGACGCCTCTCGGGCGGGCGAGGGCGCGTCGGTGGCGACGGTGGCCGCCATGCTGCCGCCGCACCCGTGCCCGGTGCCGGCCCCCCTCGGTGTCGTCTTCGCCGTCGCCGCTGCCGCCGCCGTCGCCGTCGCCGCCGCCGTCGCCGCCGTCGTCGCCGCCGCCGCCGCCGTCGCCGTCGCCGCCGCCGTCGCCGCCGCCGTCGCCGCCGTCGCCGTCGCCGTCGTCGCCGCTTCCATCGCCACCTTCTTTTCCGACCCAGCAGCCACAACGCTCACGATCTGCATCCTCCTCCTCCTCCTCCTCCTCCTACTCCTCCTCCTACCCCTGCTCCTCCTCCCCCCCTCCTCCTCCTCCTCCTCCTCCTCCTCCTCTTCCTCCTCCTCCTCCTCCTCCTCCTCCTCCCCTGAGATCCGACGTTGCGCAAAAACTGCAACACCGCGAGAAGGCACGACCAGACCCCGGGATCGATCTCCGTGCGTGCTGCGGGGCCCGAAACCTTGGGCGAAGGCGCCCCGTGCGGGAACTAACTGCAACGCCCCGATCTCAGGGCCCTTCGGGGGGGACCCCAGACACGCGACGTCCCATGCGGCCCCCAGGAGTGCCGACCCGTTCCCCTTGGGCTGGCTCTTCCTCCTGAACCTTTCTTGGACGGCCCTGGGGCCGGGGAGGGCCCCCAGAGGCCGAAAGCAGTGTTGGGATGCAACTTCTGGGAGGTCAAATTCTGATTTTGCACGGCTGAACCCCGGCTTAATCCGGCTTAATCCCGCTCAATCCCGCTTAATCCCGCTTGCAAGCAAGCAAGGCAGCCAGGCGCCCAAACGGCGCATAGGCAGTACATAACTACACATAGACATTACCAGGATGCGTATGGGAAAACGCACGCCGCCCACTGCAGCTTCGGGCGTCCACGTCTGCGCTTGCGGTACCACTTCCTCGGTGTGTTCCCTCCAGGCTCACACACGAGGTCACGCAGGATATGTCCATCGGGGAGTTGTGCTATCTTGCTATACAATTGGCTTTGTTTTTCTAAGACATCGTCGCTCAATGGGCGTGCGCCTGCGCGCGCCCTCTCTTCAGCATTTGATACTCTTGACACGTACGCGTGAGGTATTTTTTGAATCTGTCGCAAGCAGGCCGCCTGAAAGCTGTCCAGTCTGTATCGGTCTGCTTTGAGTAGCCAAGTCGACTCCAAATTGTACAGAAGCTTCGGGAGTATAATTGCACGGAATATCTCCAGCTTCTTGTGTTTTGTGATATTGGCGTGGCTCCAACATTTTCTCAATCAATTGAATACCCGTTTTGCTTCACCTATTCGCCGGGTCACCTCTGGCTTGCTGTTCACTGACGTACTCAGTAAGCCCCCAAATACACAGCCTGTTCCACGGATTTCAACGCATGCCCACCTGGTGCGTATACTTGACCATTGTTGCGCGCTCTCATCATCATTGTTTTCTTCCAATTGAGTTCCAACCCGTACTTTTCGCCTTCCTGGATGATCAAGTCGAGTACTGCTTGCAACTTCAATGGGCTTGCGCTCAGAAGTACTGTATCGTCCGCGTACAACAAATCACCACATAAAACGTACTCCGGCTCCTCATAGTCGCTTGCCATACTTTGGTAGATTTTATCTACGTCGAACATCATCACTGTCTGCACAATGGTGAACAAGTACGGCGATAGAAGGCATCGTTGCGCGATCCCTTCCTTCTGCTGTCTCCGCGTTGAGTCGCCGCCTGGGTCTTTTAAGTAGAGATCCCTTCCATCATACATTGCTTTGATCATGTCCACCATTTGGCCTGGAAGACCAAATGCTATAAACATGGACTCGTGCTTGATGCGGTCAAATGCTGTTGCCCAGTCCAGTAATATAGCGAGCACACAGGTTTCTTCTGCAGCGTACGCGGCGTCGAAGATGCGGCGCGCTATGGTGATAGCGTCTACTGTGCCGCGATTTGGCCTGAAACCGAATTGCGTTGAGCGGATGCGATCTTCTTCCCCTCCATGTTGAAGTCTTTTCTGTAGCATCCACGCCAGTACGTCCTATCCCACTGCTAATAAGGATATGGGGCGGTAATTATCTGGCAGACTGGCGTCTCCCTTTTTGTACAATAGTACTACTTTCGCCGTCTTCCACTCTGCAGGGATACGTTCTTGTTTCCAGCATCCTGCGCAAAGATCAAGCAAAGATTCGCATGCGTCCCTTGATGCCCATAAGAACTTCCAGAACTCAGGGTAAATACCATCTTGGCCCGCCGCCTTTGAAACCGATAATGCTTTCAATGCTTGCATCAGTTCGTCCATCGAGAACACCTCCGTCTTTATATGTAGCTGATGTCCCAAGGTCTCTGTCCCCCCAGGCAGTTTGTCTGGGAAGCTGATCTTCCACTGTTCATTTTCGAAATAATCTGCTAAAATGCTTGATCTTTGGTCGCTCTCCACGATGTCCCCCTCTTGGTTGTTGATTGTGACCGGCGTCTTCGATGGTGTAGTTTTTAGTCCCCGGATGGCTTTCCAGGAGCCCCCGGCCAATGCAGATTCCAACCACTTTGCTTTGTCCCGTCGCACTGCTTTCTTGATTTCTTTATGGAGTCTTGTCTCTTCCCCTGTGCCGTTTTTTTTTGCTTGGTCTCGCTCTGCCAGCAAAGCAATGGTGGCACCTGAGATCCATGGTTGGTGTCGTCGTGCTTGGGGTCGGGCTGCAATCTGCGAAGCTTCGTGCATGGCTCGTGCTACGTTCGCAGCTGCATCTTCCAAAGATTCTGTTTCGGGTAGCTTCGAACGTGCCTCAAGATACTTTTCCCCAAATGTTGTATCCAACTTTGGTGGCCCCCTCAGCGTGGCCAGGCAACACGATCTCTTTGGTTCCTTCTTGAACGTATGCTCGAAGTACACGCTCAACTTTGTTAACACCAGGAAATGCCAGGTCGGCAAAGACGTTGTGCGGTCGCTCCAAATATCCCGCACCATATTCATGTTGGTATTTCCCACCAAACAGAAATCAAATTGTGCAAAATGCTCTGGAAAAGGTGCGCTGCTAGCGTCCACGCCCTGGGCAGGCTGGAAGTACGTGACCGTGTTGTTGGCGGCGTGCTCGAAAAACGTGTTGCCAATCATGGAGCTCGTAGCCCTGCACGTCTCCAATAATAGTTCTTTAATGGATTGCGCCAGCCGTGATGGTGGAGGCGATTCGTATACGAAATCTCCAATTGCGTCTTCTTCGCCCGCCTCTCGCATATATAGCCGGGCATTGAAATCTTCATAACCAAACGTGCATGTGTGAGAACCAGGGCGCTTCCAGGCCTTTGTGAAAGAGTCGAAGGAAGATTTCCGCTGCTCGTAGTCCTTGCCAGCATGTGGTGCATACCCACACCATATATTTGCTACGCCACCATTTGTTTTGATTTTCACTGAAGCTAGCTTGTCGCCCAGCAGGCAACAATTGATGACGGAAGCGATGGCCGGCTGTGCAATGACGAATCCGACGCCTGAGTAAAGATATCCAGTATGCTCTTCAAGGGTCCCAGACAATACTACCAAATACACATTCCGCATGAAATGACAAGTTTTTTTGCAATGTGTTTCTTGCATACAGAATAGCAATCTCAAATTGTACCATGTGGTAAAACATTTGATCAAATTCCCCATAATCTTTTCCAAGCCCTTGCACGTTCCAAGTGGCAACAACTTGGTGTTCCAAAGGTCTGCATTTTTTCTTGTAGCAGCCCCACTTTCCTGGGACTGTTTGTTTCCAGCGTCCACTCCCCGATTGGGAGTTCATTGTGTTGTCGATGCGTTGGTGTTTACTCAGACCGTCGGCTTCTTTGTCCGTGCTGTCTAAGCTGCCGCCTTCATGTCCGAAGCCTTGGGGGCGCAGAACAGGAAGGTCATGGCGATCAGCAGTTTCAGGATGAGGGAGAACATCTGCATCTCCATGGCTTTGTCCGCAAGCGCGGCTGGAGGTCGATGTGGAGGGTGGTACAATAGACGGGCGTGCCGTCCCACGCGAGAAGGTTGGTGAAACCGCCGGTGGTTTCAAGCACGAGGGTATCTTTGCCCAATCTCGCGCCAATATCGGCATGGTAGTTCCAAAAAGGATTTGTCTCATATCCGGCTCCAGTGCCGGAGGCTCCCGGCACCGGCCGGAATCCCTATTGCGTACTTCCTTTTCCCCTGCCTTTCGCGGTCCCCTTTCATACCGCGGCTTGCACGGGCCACTAGATCATCGCATGCTTGTTTGAGGTCCTTCACTTGGGTGTTGTTTTGCAGATCCTCCCACTCTTCCCACTCCTTCGTCCATGTATATTCCAAGCCATTTTCTGAAACATCTACGGTAATCGCCAGCTCCCCCCCGACGAAGACTTGCAGCGGTAAGCTATCGATGACCTTGATCGTGTACTCTACGTGCATGGCGTCACGCAAAGTGTATTTCAGATCAAAACAGAAGTTTCGGGCAGCACGGAGTGCCGTCGGCCTGTCCTGCGTGACCCAGATCTTCTTTCCTTGCATTGCGAAGCCTGCGCTTCGAAATGATGCTACTGCAGTGTCTCTGTCGGTTGTGTCTGAGAATTCAGCGAACACGATGTTGGTGTAGTCGCCCTTGCAGCAAACTTCTGATGATGTCGGCCCGGTCATGGACACAAGTTTCTGTTCTACCCATTCTTTGGCCTCAGGGAAAGAATCGATACCGTCCAAGTTTCCGAGGACCGCGGTGATCTCCCTCTTGCCGTCAACGTCAGTGTACTTGAATTGTGATTGCGAGCTGGAGGCGGGACCCAGCGCACGAACTTGGCGTTCAAGGTCCTCGAGCTTGGTGGCCATGGCCGTATTCGTCGACATTGCTGATGCGGATGTCGCCGAAGTCGGCCCCGACGGCATTTCCAGAGCCTCCAGTCGAGCACGTAAATCATCCACAGCGTCGTTGATAGGCTGCACTGTCATCTGCAGGTCTTGCCTGGAGATCCCGTGCTCTTTAATTGCCGCAATGTCTTGTTGAATAGGTCGAAGATGTTGTGCAATGAGCGTGCCGATGTTCGACAAAGTCAGCGGTGCCTCGTTGCCTTTACCCTTGCCTTTATCTTCCTGCTGCACTCCATCGGCCTCGGTGAGGCGACCTTGGAATTGGGGTTGCAGAGCCCTGGCGAAGGAGTCGTCGTCGAGATCGCTGTTTCATCCTCTCTGCTGACGCCGGCGACGACGATGGTGAGGCAGATGGTCCAGGGGCCTTGAACCAGTGCTTGACAGGGGTTCCTGGCGCGCGCTTGTCACCGCCAACGGAAGAAGCCATCGGTATTGGATCGAAGTGTAGGGGCGGGAATGGCAGGAAGCAGAGAAAATGTGGAGTAGATGTAGATGGAGTCGACGCCGAAGCGGTAAATATAGTAAAAATGTACGTTTTCTTGAGCCTTGAGCCTTGAGCCTTGAGCCTTGAGCCTGGAGCCTTGAGCCTTGAGCCAAGGCCGAGGCCCACTCTGGCGTAATAGCTCCCAAATGGGGCTTAATCCTCCTCAATCTTTCCGATTAAAACCTCCCGGGTAGTTGCCTCCTCAGTAGTGCACGGCCTCCCGTCCTGATGTTTGCCGCGATGCGAGCCTGTCTGGGACCTCCTCCCCTCTTGCAGTGCGCGCCCGCAGCCCGCCGTGCAGCCCCAGCGCGCGCTGCGGCGCTGCCGCGCCCCGGCTTGCCGAGGGGCGGGCGACCTCTGGGCCCCCCGAGGGCCCGGAGCCCCCCCCTGTGCGGAAGTCCTCCGGAGCCCCCCGGAGGCTCCCGGAGGCCTCCAGACCCAGATTCCCTGAGAGTAGTGACAAAAATCACGGCGGGAGGGTTTTTCTGAGTTTTCGGCTTCCGGGGGCCCTCGCCGGGCCTCGGGAGCGTCAAAAAACGACTCAGCATGCAAAGCCGGTCATGGGGAAAGGGTCGGGACCTCTGGGGGTCGACGTGATGAACAAATCACTACGTCGCGGGTCTGGGGAGCGCCCCGAGGGCCTCAGGAAGGGCCCAGAGGGACCCGCGGACCTCGAGCCTCGAGCCCCAGAGCTCGATCCCAGACCCCCGACGTCATGATTTTTTCAGATCGTCGTCCCCCCACAGCTCTCGGCCCCTTCCCAGGACTGGCTTCTCATCCCGAGTCGTTCTTTGCCAGCCCCGAGGCCCGGCGAGGGCCCCCGGAGGCCGAAAATAGCACCTCCCGTCGTTTTTTTTTTTTTTTTTTTTTTTTTTTTTGTTTCGCAGCGCGAGTGGGTCTGGGATCCTCGATCCTCGCTTTAAGTCGGGCCTGTCCCCCTACAGGGGGAATATTCCGAAATAGTAGAAAAATAGTCAGGGG
This sequence comes from Prorocentrum cordatum, assembly GCA_963575745.1. Lineage (NCBI taxonomy): Eukaryota > Dinophyceae > Prorocentrales > Prorocentraceae > Prorocentrum > Prorocentrum cordatum. Next base: position 215,717 of record CAUYUJ010007657.1, read on the forward strand.
ACGATTTTTTGATTATTTTTTGGTTACTTTTGGAGTTTTTTTTGACTATTTGTTATCTTTCGTCCAAAATCAGCCTTTAGGGAGACATGCCCGACCTCAGCCTCGATCCTCGATCCTCGATCCTCGTCTCTCCTCGCGGCGCGCGGCCCAGACCCCCGACGTAATGATTTTTTCATGACGTCGTCCCCCAGAGGTCCCGACCCTTTCCCCAGGACCGGCTTTGCATCCTGAGTCTTTTCTTGACGCTCCCGAGGCCTGGTGAGGGCCCCCGGAGGCCGAAAACTCAGAAAAACCCTCCCGTCGTGATTTTTTCACTGCTCGAGGGGCTCTGGGTCTAGGGAGACGTGCCCTACCTCAGCCTCGATCCTCGATCCTCGCTCCTCGCCGCTCTCCCCCGCGGCGCGCGGAGTGCCCGCCTCGATCCTCGATCCTCGCTCCTCGCCGCTCGATCCTCGATCCTCGATCCTCGATCCTCGATCCTCGCTCCTCGCTCCTCGCTCCTCGCTCCTCGCTCCTCGCCGCTCCCCCGCGGCGCGCGGAGTGGGCCTCCTCCTCCTCCTCCTCCTCCTCCTCCTCCTCCGTCTCCTCCTCCTCCTCCTCCTCGTCCTCCTCCTCCTCCTCCTCCTCCTCCTCCTCCTCCTCCCCGGAGGCGCCCGCCCCCGTGGCCTCGCCGCAGGGCGCGCCGCCGAGCTCCCGGAGAGGGGCCGCCGCGCGGGGCGCCCGGCGGCCCTTTGCCGCCGCGGTCGGCGTCGCTCGGGCCCGGAGGCTTGTGTCGGGCGTGTCCCCCTACAGGGGGATTTTCGACGAAGAATAAAAATACTCCAAACATACCCCAAAAAGGCAAAACAAAAATTCCAAAAATAGTCCCCAGACTATTTTTGGACTATTTTTGGACTATTGTGGGGGTATTTTTTATTTTTCGTCGAAAACCCCCCTGTAGGGGGACAGGCCCGACTTAACCCCAGGCCCCCAGACCCCCAGAGAGTAGTGAAGAAATCAGGACGGAGGGCTTTTCTGAATTTTCGGCCTCCCTGGGGCTCTCACCAGGCCTCGGGAGCGTCAAAAAACGACTCGGGATGCAACGCTGGTCCTGGGGAAAGCGTCGGGACCTCTGGGGGACGACGTGATGAACAAATCATGACGTCGGGGGTCTGGGCCCTCGGGTTGACCCACAAGGGGGTCCAGCGACAAGGGGGTGGTGCAATAGATTTGGTGCAGCAGCGGATTTGTGGGGTAGATCCCAGACCCTCGGGTTGACCCACACACAAGGGGGTCCAGCGACAAGGGGGTGGTGCATTTGATTTGGTGCAGCAGATTTGTGGGGTAGATCCCAGACCCTCGGGTTGACTCACAAGGGGGTCCAGCGACAAGGGGGTGGTGCAATAGATTTGGTGCAACAGATGTGTGGGGTAGATCCCAGACCCTCGGTTTGACCCACAAGGGGGTCCAGCGACAAGGGGGTGGTGCAATAGATTTGGTGCAACAGATTTTTGGGGTAGATCCCAGACCCTCGGGTTGACCCACAAGGGGGTCCAGCGACACGGGGGTGGTGCAATGGATTTGGTGCAACAGATTTGTGGGGTAGATCCCTGACCCTCGGGTTGACCCACAAGGGGGTCCAGCGACACGGGGGTGGTGCAATAGATTTGGTGCAACAGATTTGTGGGGTAGATCCCAGACCCTCGGGTTGACCCACAAGGGGGTCCAGCGACAAGGGGGTGGTGCAATAGATTTGGTGCAACAGATTTGTGGGGTTGCAACGCATTTGGGGCGTGCAGTACATTCCGGGGCGCAAATGTATTGCGGGATTGTTGCGTGCAGTGCATTACTTGCAAGACAATGCAATACAATTCTCCAGCGCAGTACATTTGCAATACAATTGCCCCAAATCTATTGCACACCCCTTTTCAGCTGGACCCCCGTTTGGGTCACCCAAAGACCCGCTCGAGGCATGAAAACACCACGACGGGATGTTTTTGGGCGATTTTCGGTCCCTATAGGAGCCCTTACCAGGCCTCGGGAACGTCACAAGAACGACTCAGGATGAAAAACTGGTCCCGGGGAATGGGTCGAGACCTCCGGGGGTCCATGTCGTGACAAAAGTCACGGCGTCGGGGGTCTTTTTTGTTCTCGCTATTTTCGGCACTTGGGGGTCCTCCCCGGGCCCCAGGGCCGTCAACAAAATGATTCAGGATGAAGAGCCTGCCCCGGGGGAAGAGTCGGCCCTTCTGGGGGCCGCGTGTGCAG
>CAUYUJ010007657.1:222963-225463 GCA_963575745.1 Prorocentrum cordatum
AGACCCCCTCCACTTTATTACGAAATCTGGAGTATGCGAAGGCAGAAAGGGGAGATGCCACCGCGCCGTCTGTTCCCACGCGCGGCCTGCCTTGCGTCTTGGGCGTGGCGCCTCGAGCACCGGGGCAGCCTCCGCCCCGAGCGCGGCGGGCTCGCCGAGGGTCTGCCGCGGCGCGGGCGTCGTCTGCCTGGGGCGCGGGGCGCAGGGGCTGCCGTGGGCTTGCCGTGGCGCCAGCGTCGAGGAGGAGGAGGAGGAGGAGGAGGAGGAGGAGGAGGAGGTGGTGTCAGCGTCGTCCACTTTCGGGGAAACGCAAGACCCGAGTAAGCCCGAACTCGGGTTTGCCGACGTTTCTTTGACGAGCGCGTCCTGGATTTTGGCGGTCCAGTTTTCGTGGGATTTCTGCAGCGGGAGCTCGCGTCAAGTTGCAGATTGGGCCTCGTCATTTTTATGATGGCCCCGTCGGGCCAACCCGAGTCCCCCGTACCCAAGTCTTACGTCTCCCCGACACTCGGGCGCGTCGAGGACAAAGGGCGCGGTGACGGATGGCGGTCGCAAGAGAACACGAGCGGCACACGCAGAAGCGCTCGGAGCTCCGCGCGGATCTCTGGGATTTCTGCACTGGAACCCCCTCCCGGCGCGCGTTTTGCGCGCCGGGGGCGGCGCCAGAAGGGCCGGCCCCTCGGGCGGTGCCTCCAGCGCAGCCCCTGGCGCCTGGCGCGCTCTGCGCGACAGGGAGGGCGTTCCAGTCAGCGCCGATCCACGAAATCCAGGCACAGCTCCGAAAGTATGTGCTTATGCCACTTTTTCTTCTTCTCGGAAGGCCACCTCGATGTACCTGCCCCGCTCCTCGAGTGCACAGCAGGATAGGGTGGGTGAGAGGAGGGGTGGGGGGGAGGAGGGGTGGGACGCTAGAGAGGAGTGTCGGGGGAGGGAGGGCAGGGGAGGGGAGGGAGGGAAGGAAATGGAGGGAGGGATGGATGGAGGGAGGTTAAGGAGTAGAAGGAGGGAGAGGAGGAGACGGGGGGAGAGGAGGGAGGAAGGGAGGGCAGGGGAGGGGAGGGAGGGAGGGATGGAGGGAAGTTGGAAGGAGGAGGAGGAGGAGGAGGAGGAGGGAGAATGCTGGAGGAGGTGTTGGCGGGACCGGCCCCCCCCCTTGGCCCGCAGGGGGCAGGGATGCGGGGAGGGGGAGGGGGAATTGCAGCGACACGATCATCGACGACGACGGCGGCGGCGGCGGCTGCGGCGGCGGAGATGACGTATAGAGGCAGAGAATGTGGATGTGGAGGAGCAGGGGGAGGAACAGGAGGAGGAGGAGGACGAGGAGCAGGAGGAGGTATCCCACGATGAAGCCACATTCAGCAGAGAAGATGAGGATTATGATGATGGTTGTGATGACGACGATGATGCTGATGACGATGACGATGACGATGATGATTCTGATTATGATGATGCTGATGCTGATGATGATGAGGACGATGCTGGTTATGATGATGATAGGGAGGAGGAGGAGGAGGAGGAGGAGGAGGAGGAGGAGGAGGAGGAGGAGGAGGAGGAGGAGGAGGAGGAGGAGGAGGAGAGGGGTTGGTGGGAATAGAACTAGAACTAGGAGGATAGGACTAGGACGAACGATCACAATGGTGGTGATGATGATGATCATGGTGATGCTGAATACGAAGATGAAGTTGAAGATGAAGATGCTGAGGATACTGATGATGGTGGTGATGATGCTAGTGATGATGATGATGATGATGATGATGATGATGATGATGATGATGATGCTGCTGCTGATAAGGATGACGATGCTGGTCATGATGATGATGACGATGATGATGCTCTTGCTATCATGATAATTCGGCTGCTGCTGCTGTCGACGATGATGACGACGGCAACGACTATGTTGATACCGATGATGATGATGATGATGATGATGATGATGATGATGATGATGATGATGATGATGATGATGATGATGGGTGATAATGATGATTATGCTGATGATGCTGATGATGACACTGATGGTGATTCTTATTTTGATGATTCTGATGATGATGCTGCTAATGGTTATGATGATGATGATGACGAGGATGAGGATGACGAAAACGATGATGATGATGATGATGATGATGACGATGCTGCTGCTGCTGCTGATGATGATGATGATAGTGATTATGATGGCGACGATCATGGTGGTGCTGATGCTGATGATGCTGCTGCTGATGATGATGGCGGTGCTGATGCTGATGCTGATGGTCGTGATGCTGATTATGATGATGGTGTCTAGGATGCTGGTAATGATGATGAGGATGATGTTGATGATGCTGATGATGATGATGATGACGATGACGATGATGACGAAGACGGTGCCGTGACGATAACGACAACGATAATGACTACGATGATTCTGATGATGGTGATGGTGATGATGTTGATACTGATGCTGATGATGATGCTGATGATGCTGCTGCTGATGATGATGATGATGATGCTGATGATGATGATG
>CAUYUJ010007657.1:230463-242963 GCA_963575745.1 Prorocentrum cordatum
GGCTACGGCCCCAGTCCTGAGCAAGCACGTGTCGGCGCTGGCCGTGCTGGCAAGCCGGCAGACTCAGCTCAAGTCAAGGCAGGCAGGCCTGGGGCAACGGACGGGGACACACCAGAAGCAAGCCCAGAAGCGAAGAGGGAGCTGAATAAGACGAAGCCAGGACGAGGATAACATCGTGTGAGGATAAATCGAGAATCTCTAAGATCTGGCGGGTCTGGAAGATGTCTCGGGCGCCGCGGCCTTCTCAGAGCGTTCCGGAACGCTCCGAGAGTGTTCAGGAATGCTCTGGAATGGATGTATCCTCGTCCTAGCCCCGTCCGGCTGAAGCGCGCAAGCTGGACGATGCCAGCCATGCCCCAGCGATCCGCTCGTTGAGCAGCCCTGATCTCCAGAGTCGGACGATCACACTTGATGAGGTCAGCCTGGACTTTGAAATCAGTCTCTTGGTGGTTCTGGCTCAACTCGATGTTGGCGACTCCCTGCCGAAGAATCGCACTCAAACCCAATTCGTCTGCGTTGAACGTGTGTTCGCTGTGGTGGTGTTCATGATGAGCTGTCCAAGCTCCCTGGCGAACGACTCCCCCAAGCCTGTTGTGTTGCCTCGAAGCGGGGGCCCAGGAGGAAATGGGCCGGCTGGAGATGGAGAGGGCACGAGAAGGACAAAACGACGGAGAGGGAGGAAGGGTAGGGGAAGCGAGGCGGGGAAAGGCAGGAAGGGGGGAGCCCGGCGCATGAGCCACGTGCATCTAGGCTCCCCCCCCCGCCCAGCCCCTCCAAGCTTCTGGTACAGGGACGCGCTCCCGTATCCGCTGACCATGGCGGTGACCTGCCCCGCGGGTGGTAGGGCGGCCTCCACTTCCTCCCGCTGCCCCTCTTGCCGTCGCTCGGACGTCTATTTGCTATTCATTTTTCAGTTTCGTGCGTGCTTTTTTTGCTCGATGGTCCAGGATGGTCCTCGATGGTTCCCGCCGAGAAGAAATGCACACGTCCGAGCAATGCCAAGCCCTCGAATGCGCGGGCTCGGGCGCTCCCGACCCCACCCCATGGACGGTTCTGTCGCCGCGGGTCGTCTCTCCGACGGCCCCAGCGGTCGGAGGGTAGCCCCACAGTGGCAAGGAACAACGCCCGTCGATGCTTTTCTTGTGTCGCGTCGCCTGCAAGTCTGGGGTCCTCGTCGGACGCAGAAGACGAACGAACCCCGCTGCGGCGGCGCCGACTGCGCGCGCGGCTCTCTGGCAGCCTGCTGAACCTATCGGAGGCTGCCCGACAACGACGCGACGACGAGGAATGCCAGCTTGTGATTCACAAATCCGTGGGGGGCGCGTGTTGAAAAAACTTCCCCTGATCGAGCGGATCCCGGGGTGGCGCACGCCGGATTGAAAATCAACGGCGGCGGCGCCGGTGCTTAGCGCCGACGCCCAGCCGCCAGCGGGAAGGCGACAGACAGCACAGACTGGGGGAGGGGAGGGGTGCGGGAGGCAAAGGCGGCAGAAGCCAGGACCGTGAACCAGGGCGACACTTGTTCGAAATGAAGAAGAACTGCCGTCGGCGCTCGCCCCGCACTGTCCGTGCTCTTTTCAATCGAACCGAGGCGTTTTTCTTTGCCCTGGCCGCAGCCAGGGGGGCGCCGGCTGCCTCGCGAGCCCGCGAACAAGGCGGGCTGGACGAAAGGGGTGCGTGGCCAAGCGGGGATTTGCCCAGCAGTTCACATGGCTGATTTTCCGAGCGCCCCCTGGCACCGAAAGCGGCCATGCATCGAGGATTGGCCCCTCGGCGGGGCGACCGAAACCAGCTGCGCGAAGCAAGTTTCGCACCACCCCCTTTCCTTTCCCAGCCTCTCGTCCGACCCGAGCAAGGCGGGCGGTCCTCCTCCCCCCTCTGTTGTGGTCTCTGTAGTCGTCGACGACGACGACGAGGACGAGGACGATGACGAGGATGACGAGGACGACGACGACGACGACGAGCACGACGGACGGCGGACGGCATACGGCGACGGCGGCGACGACGACGACGCACTGCCGATGCCCTATGGGGTGGGGTTGGGGTGCTGCGCAGGCTGGCTGTAGTCGACGACGACGACGACGGACGACGGACGAAACGACGACGACGAAAACGAAAACGACGACGAAGATGACGACGACGACGACGAGAGCGGCGACGACGACGAACGACGACGCGACGACGACGACAACGACGCACTGGGGATGCCCTATGGGGGGGGAGAAGGAACGAGTAAGGAGGAGGAGGAGGAGGAGGAGGAGGAGGAGGAGGAGGAGGAGGAGGAGGAGGAGGAGGAGGAGGAGAGTCCGTAGCCATTTTGGCTCAAGGGGCCTTCTCCTGAACTTCCAACCTCGCTCGAGCAGTTGAGGCGTGTGGGAAAAACAAAGAGAAAAACCTTGAGACTCACTGGCCTGGGGTTCGCGACCCCAAGCAGCTTTTAACGATCGGTCCGGCTTCAGTGCCCGGCCTTGTGTGCGCTCCTCGGAGCATCAAGCCATGTCGCATGCGGACACCACGAGTCTCGTCTGCACGAACTGCGGCTGCAAGAAGAATCCTTGGTATTACCATTCTTGCTACCACTGTGGGCATTCTCTCTTATCTGGTCCAAGTATCTCTGTCTACCCACGGCCTTCTGGCGTCTGGGATCGCTCTAATCGCTCGTCCCCGCCCTTCGACTTCTCGGTCTCCTCCCAGCAGCATCAGCAGTCGAAGTTCTGGGGCAAGGGGTGGGGGTCGTACGGCAAGGACAGCGGAGGAAAGAGCGGAGACAGGAAGGGAGGAGGCACGGGTGGCAAAGGTGGCAAAGGAGGAAAAGGCGGAAAGAGGTCCCCAGGAGGAGGCGGTAAAGGTCAAGGAGCCCCAGGAGGTGTCCCAGGTTGGCAATCTTACGGCAAAGGCTACGGCAACGTCGGCTCTTCCCCCAACGGCGGCCCTCCAGAAGGGAAAGGCAAAGGGAAGGCGCTCGGCCTTCTATCCCACCTCGCAGGCAAGAAATGCGCATTGCCTGAAGAGTCGAAGGCCAAACTCAGGTCGGTGTTGGACGAAGTCCAGGAGGAGCGTGCGAAGAAGACCCCCACCTCTGTTCGGATCAAACGCCTCGAGTCCAAGTTGGAAAAGAAGTACAATCGTCTTTCAGTTGTCCAGGAGGAAATGGCTGGTCTTGAGGAGCTGGCGGCCCAATTGGTGGCCAGACAGACCGACCTGGAGACCCAGCTCAGCTCCCTCACGTCGGAGATCGAGTCCTTGGAGGAGGAGGTTTCCGGATGGGAGGGGGAGAAGCAGGAGCACGCGGAGTACGATGACTATCCGGGTTTGGAGGCAACTAGTTCAGGAGGATGGGTTTACGATGAAGTTTTGGACAAATGGTGGTCAGCCAAGCATCTCCAGGGCATGTTGCACCTTTGGGAGAAAGTTATTGGAGACCACCCCGACTCAGAGAACATCCTCGCTAAGTATGACTCTCTCAAGGCTCAGAACGAACCCGTGCATGATTCTGAGGAGGAGGAGGATGAGGAAAGCAAGGAGCAGCGCAGGCAGCAGGAGCAGCTCATGCGCGAGGGGGCAGATGGAGCAGGAGCAGCAGAGGAGGAACAGGCAGAAATGCTGGTCCTCAACACGGGCGACACAAAAGGGGACGCGGACATGCCGGATCGTGCTAAGAGAGCGTCAGAAGAGCCCGCCCCTAGGGCTCATCGTGCCCGGCTGTTGCCCCCGCCGCCCCCGCCTATTTCTTCAGCGGCCCCCGGTGGTACCCATATTCAGGATCTGGCTACCAAGAAGGGCTTTCGGAGCACGGAGGGGTCCACTAAGAGCCTTGCCAAAATCGCCGCGGCTTTTCGAAGTGGAACCGTCACAAGAAAGATCAAGCCATGCGTTTGATGCTCAACGTGCGCGGCGCGCACACCATACCACAAGTAAGAAGTGTAAACAGTTAGCGCAGCTTTCGGTATTAACAATGAATGCTTCTTGCTGGACTACGGCGTGCGACGTGTTAGAGTCAACGCAAGCCGACATAGTATTCGTTCAGGAACACAAGCTGCTTTCTGAAAGTTATTCGAAAGTTGTGGCAACCCTTCAGTGCAAGGGCTGGAAAGTGTTCGGCACGGCAGCGGTACGGGGTCCACTCGGAGGAGCGTCCGGAGGCTGTTTTATTCTGATTCGGGCCTTCTTGGATGCTTGGATAGGGGAGCCAGAGCTGCAGGTAGTGCATGATGCTCGGATCTGCAGGTGCTTCTTGAGAACCAGGGCTTTAGGAAGTATTGCCTTGTTCTGTGTGTATCTGAAGTCGGGAGTGGGCCTCAACGACTTCAACGTTGCCCTCATCGACAAGATCGGGGCGGCAGTCCTCGAAGTTCAGTCGCACTCGTCTGTACTGATCGGGGGGGATTTTAACATTGACGTGTCATGTTTCAGGGAGCACGTTGACATCAGCTCATGGAGAGCCACGGTGAAAGCAGCAGTAGACCCGACATATGTAAGTGGAGAGCATCATTCTCACATCGATTACTTCATCATCGACACGAATCTGGCCTACGCTATCCGGGATAATATTTACGTAGATCACTCTATACCTATACCTCCTCATCGGCCTGTTCGTTTCGAGTTGTTGCGCGCCATCGATGACATTAAGGTGTTGGTACCAGAGAAGTACGAAGACATACCTATCCAACCTTTGGTAGGCCCTCCGGTGCAGCCTCCGAGCTACCAGGATTTGTCCCAGCGACTCGACCGGGTGATTAGAGATGCCACCGACGTCATCTCGGGCCAGGTGTTCACAGTTCCTCCTGCCCAGGCTAGCCACGCGCAGGGCCAGGCAGTGCTGGACACCGTTTACCAGGAATGGCTGCCCCTAGTACGCCAGGAACTCACCGGCAGGGTAGTGAATACTGACAGGCAGGCCCCAGGGGCCAAGCCCATCGGCACTCCAATCTCGTATAAGGAGGTTCCGCTGGCCAAGCTTTTGGCCACTCGTCAGCAGCACAAGCGCATTCTCCCCGAGCGCGCCCTGCTATGGTCAGCCCGGATCATCCAGGAGCTCCAGGTTACATACTGTCGCCTCCCCGATGGTAGCATTATTTCCGAGTATGTCGCGCGGCTCCTTATGTCACTGCAGAAGCTAAAGCTAAAGGGGGGGCCTTTCCGCGCCTTCTGGCCTGAAGCGCAGGACATTATGCATCATGAGTTGAGCTCCATCGCGCAACGTCTTTGGGGCCCGGTGTCAGACGCTAAGAAGCAATTCATTCAAGAAGTTATGGAAGGGTATATACATCTTCACCTGTCGTTCAAAGGAGTGGACAACAAGATGAGGAAAGAGCAGTGGAAGGAATGGGTTGAGGAAGCGAGCGCGGGAGCTGGGTCTAGGATGTACCGCTACCTCAAGGGGAAGGAGCAGAGGGAGTACGAGGAAGAGGTTGCAGAGAGTGGGCTTTCTTCCTCTCATGCTGTCCTTCTCCCGGCCCAGCTCGATAAGTGGAGTGAGAAGTGGGGCGCTGGCCAAGCCCCGTCGGAGATGCCCGATTGGAATCGTGACCGACCCAGCGTGGCCCTTCCAGAACCTTGGCACCCAGAACAGATTAAGAAGGCAGCCTCCACCTTCAAAAAGCAGACGTGCCAGCCTGACGGCTTCCACCCTCGTCACTTCAGCTTGGTTTCTGATCAGTGTCTGGTATTTTTGTCAAAGTTTTTCCAAGTGATGGATATATTGAGTTCGACCCCTACTTCCATCCAGAGGCTACAATTGGTTTTGGCTTGGAAGCATAAGGGAGGAGGCAGGAGGAGTCTGGCGTTTTTCCCAGGGATTGTACGAGTACATGCTAAGCTCGGAGCACGCCAGTCACGTGAGTGGGAGGCCTCTTTCGGGCTCACTAAAGAGTATAGTAGTTCGCAGGGCCGCAGCCCAGAGGACACAGTCTGGCGCCAGTCCACCCGAAGTGAAATGATCAAGTCCTCAGGGGGACACTACCTATCGGTGCTCTGGGATTTGAAAAGCTTTTACGAATTCATCCGCCACGACGTGCTGCTGCGCAACGCTGGCCTCCTCCACTACCCCCTGCACCTGGTTATGTATAGTATCCAACTGTACCGTTGGCCGAGGAGGTTAATTATGGACGGGGCAGTGTCAGAGGAGCGGTACCCAGAGAGAGGAGTAGCAGCAGGATCGGCATATGGCACATACGAGGCGAAGGTATTCACTCTTCCCCTGATGTCGGAGACCCAAGCCCAGAATACCTCAGCCAGCATTCATATTGATGATGTTACCTTGGGTTCCTGGTCGGAGGGCATGGAACATTGTGTATCGTGTCTCATGGTGTTTGCCGCCCGAGTTCTAGCAGGACTACGTGAACTGCAGGTCTCTCTGGCGATCCCCAAACTAACGATGGTAGCCAGCTCCGCTCCCCTCCTGGAACTTGGCCAAAAAGCTCTGGGCAAATATTCTGGTTCTCCGGCTTGGGGCGTGGCGAATCTTGGGATCGATTACACGGGGGGGAAACACAAGCGCCACAGGGCGTCCAACCTCACCCGCAAGAAAAGATGGCTTTCCCTCACGCAACGAGTGAACCGTTTGAAGCGCCTGCCAGGAGATAAGGTACGTAAGCTCAAATCCAGGTTCTTCTTGGTAGGAGGTCGTTCGGTTATCAGGTACGGCGGGGCGACGCACGCATTCACGCCGACGGAGGTGAAGAAACTTCGTCTCTTGGCGGCCTCGGTGTCGCTATATCGTCTTCGGCGTGCTCCTAATGTGTTGTGGTGGTGCGGAGTTCCAGATAAAGATCCCTTGGAGATGTTCGGAATGTGTCTTGAACGGTACTGCAGAGAATGGTGGGACGTCTCTCTCCCCCGGCGAGAAGACCTGAGGCGCCAGGAGGACAGCTTGTCAATCCAAGAGCTCAGGAAGGCCTTCGAAGCCGCCAAGGCCGGACTCAGCTCGTCTAAGCTTCGGTCGTGGCAGGGTCGCTCTTGTGGCCCCGTTAGCCAGATGCTCTTGGGGTTGGCAGAGGTAGGATGGACAGCGACGAATGCAACGCAGTTTAAAGACAGGCTGGGCAACAACATAGATATATTAAGCGTTCCCCCCTGCAACGTTGCACGGCTGTTTATAACGCAGTACAAAGATAAGCATGTCCAGGAGTACGTTAGTAGACGTGCCCCGGAGGATAGCGTCATTAAGTACAAAGGGCTCTGGTGGCAGCTGTTTGAGCGATGTTTTAAAGCCGCCCGAAAGAAACTCTCGTTCATTGAGGCTCAGCTTGTGCTGAGTATGTTTTGCGGCTGTGTCACCACAGGGACCTCCCTCAAACGATGGGGGTTCATCCTCTCAGGTGCTTGTCCGCATTGTGGAGAATTAGACACCACCTTTCACCGAGTATTTAAATGCCCTTTCTCTAGAGACTCCAGAGATGAATTTCTGGACGCTGACATAGTAGATGCGGCTCTGGCCGCCGGCGAAAACGACCCGTTTTACGCCAGGCTATGGGCAGTTAAGCCCGACATCAGTCAACCTGCCGAGGATTGGCAGTTGCAGCATTTCGACGCCAACGGGCCGTGCGACCCGTCACCTTTAAGTAAGGACCTCCCGATCTACACTGACGGGTCCGATCTGCATCCCGCTTTCCCTGACATCGGCAGGTCGGGAGTAGCAGTAGTTCAACTTTCAGACACAGGCGAGCTGTACAGAGCAATCCGCTCGCCTCTGCCCTGTAGCTACAAGCAGGCCCCAGTGCACGCCGAGCACGCAGGGCTAGCGATAGCCGCAGTCTGGTCGACCCACCCGCGCTCCCAACCCATTTACGTTGACTGCGCCACCCTTCTTAAAGGGCTTAAGCCGCACATTGCTTTAAAAGGCTCGTTCCAGTTTTCCGATTACTGGAAAGTCATAGCGGCGCAGCTCCCTTCCGATTCCTGGCTGGACGTCAGGAAAATTAAAGCACACAGAGAGCTTAGTGAGGCGGTGGACGAACAGGATGCCACGCACATTACGGCCAACAGGGCTGCTGACTGGCACGCCAAAGAAGCGGCCAAGCTCCATGACCTCCCACCCGAGGAAGTCGAGCAGTACTCAGCGCTGGTGACCACATATACCGAATTACTCATAGGTGTAGGTAAGATTCTTGGGGGGTGGCCTCAGGCCGGGGACTTGTACGGTGAACTTAACCGTGAGTGCCCGGAGAGAGCCCCCCGTAAATTCTTAAGCCAACACAGCCCTATCTGGGACAATGGCAGATTCCGTTGCACGATTTGTCTTAGGAGAGTCTCCCCAAACACCAAAAAACCCTGTCAGGAGGTGGCCTCGCACATACAGGCGGCCATCGAAACGGCAGGGGAGCTGAGACACAAACTGCAGATAGGTTGGGTCATAGGATCGCGCATGCCCATTGTTTTCTGTGCAGCCTGCGGAGGGTTCACGTCCAGCGTCCGCAGTCGTAAGCTGCACGCCAAGTGTACTGCGAAGGTGTCCTCGGAGCTCAGAAAGCTCCGTCGTGGCGAGGTCCCTGGTACACAACCGCTGCAGAGGTTTAAGAATGTGATGCCAGTTTAATGTGCGGCCACCCTTGAAACGGACAGGTCGGGAACCGACGTGCGCACTTTTGGAACTGGTGGGGGGGACATGTTCGTTAACAAAGCGTCCGGCTCCCGACAAGGCATCAACAATTTAAGAACGAGTTGTTCTTCTAATATCTTCCCTCGCCTGGAGGGTGGAGAGCGCGGGGATGCCCTAGAGCGAAGGTTTGGGGTCTGGCTGAGCAGCTTGGGATCGGGAGGTGGCAGCAGGCAGGTAGCAGCAGGAATGGGCCCCCGCGCATTTTAATGTTCCCCTCACTCCCCTCCTCCTCGACGTCTCCGACAATTTCGGCGACGTCGGCGGCGCCCTGCAGGCCGCCGAGGAAGGAGCGAGGAGGGAGGAGGGTGATTTCCCAGGGGGCTGGCTTGCAGGTTCATCTCGCCTCTCCCTGGTCCGACCCTTTTTATTTTCCTTTCGGTAGTTCTGGACCTCTGGTTTTGGACTCCGATTCTGGTTCTGGAGGAGGAGGAGAGGGAGGAGGAAGGGGGAAGAGAGAAGGAACGAGTAAGGAGGAAGAGCGGGAGGGAGGGCGGGAGAGAGGGCGGGAGGGAGCGACTCCGTGCAGTGCAACCGCAGTGGGCTGTGACCCGGATGGCATTGGACAAACGACGATCAGCAGTGCAAACGTGATCGGATCAGCCGCAATCTCCTGCGAGCTTTTCCTCCATGTCTCTCTCTCTTTCTCTCTGCGCTTCCTACGTGCCCCCTCCTCTTGCCGCTCCTCCGTTCTTCTCCTCCTTCACTTCCCCCCTCCCAGGATCTCCGCTCCCCCGCCCCCCCCCCTTCCCCTCCCCATCCTTCTCCCTGTCCCCCCCTCCCTTATCCTTGCTCCTCCATCTCCTGTTCTTCGTCATCGTCGTCGTCGTCCTCAACCTCCTCCTGCCCGTCCTTCTTCCTCCTCTTTCCCTCTCCACGGCGCCCCCTGCTATCCCTTTAGTTCCCACCAAGTTGCCCCCAGAGGGCACTGTTCTCACCATGTCGTCACTCGGTCACAGAAGCGGCACGGGCAACTCAAGGGCCAAAAGACATGCGCAACTGTCACGGAATCTGTGCGCCGCATCGACTCCGTGGCAGTGTAAGCGGGCGGCTTGGACGCCCGCTGGGTCGCGGAAGTGGCTCTACACCTGAGCCTCGTCCCAGCCCGCTGCCCGATCTGGGGAGTGGATGTGGGGCTCCCCCTGCCCCGCCCTGGCGCGATCTAAAACAGGGCTAGGATCGGGATAAATCGCTCCAGAGCGTTCCGGAGCGCTCTCAGTGCGTTCCGGAACGCTCTGGAGCGGCCGCGGCGCCCAAGTCATCCTCCAAACCCGCCGATTCTCAGAGATTTCGAGTTATCCCGATCCGATTTTGTCCCGATCTTCGCGTCGTTTTACTACCCCGCCCTGGCGCGATCGCTGGTCCCCTAGATGACCACGCTTCCTCTCCTTAACCATCTCGGCGAATCCGGCCCCCGAGCCAACAAGCCGCCCTCACAAGGCCACACCCTCTCACGAGCTATGGCCGAGCTCGTTTGTGACGGCCCTGGCCTCTGAGCCTGACAGGAGGCGTGAAAGCCACGGGGGGAGAGGGGGCGTTGGTCTAAGCCCTCCTTCCAGTCGAACCTAGGACAGACGAACGTCCCTCAAGAACACGAGACCCTCCCCTGGCCAAACCACACAGAACATCAAAATGTAGCCTCCCCAGGGTGCAGAGGAGCATCCAACAAACAAGAAGAACTTTAGGGCATCCTGGAAGGGCGCCCTCCCCGAACCGACCTCGATCTCATACATCGGTCCGACTGTTGACCATGCCATCCGGCAGGAGCGCGCCGCCAGGACGGCTGCTCGGGCACTGAGGACTGCCCAATTCCCATCTCAAACGAAAGCCTACACGTCGTTCATTTCTAATCGTGCTCATTTCTAATTGTGCTCGTTTCTGACTGCTCCTGGCCCCCCAGTGGCCAGGAAGAGGCCCAGGATGGAAGAATTAGAAATGAAATGATCTTGGCCCCCCGAAAACCAAACAACTTCGAATCTTTAGAGATGAACCATGGGTACTGGTGAGCGTCAACCCCAGGGAGGCATGGTCGAACCCTCATGCTGGGGCCATTTGGACACGCACCCTCCCCGTGGACTCGCCCCGCCGCGGCCAGAGGCCCCTCCCCATGGGTGTAGGGACTAGCGCCACCGCGGCCACTGGCGGCAGGTTTCGGCGCTCCCGCTGGCTTGAAGGCTGTGGCCCAGTGTCGTCCAAGTACTGTTAGGTCGGGCATGCCCCCCTACAGGGGGACTGTGGGTGAAAAATTGTGAAAAACGTAAAAATGCCCCACGATGGTCAAACAAGGCAACACAATTCGTCCCCATACCATTTTCTATTTCTGAATATTCCTCCTGTATAGGGACAGGCCCGACTTAAAACCACTGGGTTCTGGCAACGCGGGCTTCCAGCAAGCTGCCCGCAGTCTCCAAGCTTCCGCCGACGACCGCCCCATCACCAAAGACGGATCTGGGTACCTTCTAAACCTATTGTGAGCTTCGTGATCCTTCTCCTCCTCCTCCTCCTCCTCCTCCTCCTCCCGCTCTTGGTGATCCTCCTCCTCCTCCTCCTCCTCCTCCTCCTCCTCCTCCTCCTCCCCCCCGCCCCCTCCCCCTCCCCTCCCCCTCCCCTCCCCCCCCCTTCTCCCCTCCTCCTCCTCCTCCTCCCTCCTCCTCCTCTCCTCCTCCTCCCTCCTCCTCCTCCCCCTCCCCCCTCCCCCCTCCTCTCCTCCTCTCCTCCTCCCTCCTCCTCCTCCTCCTCCTCCTCCTCCTCCTCCCCCTCCTCCTCCTCCTCCTCCCGCTCTCGGGAAGGGGAGGAAGACCATGTAGGAGATGACGCCAGCGGAGGCCACGGCGCCGCGCTGGTAGAACACGCCGACGCAGCCGACGAGCACCGAGGGGTCGGAGGAGGCACGGAGGGGCAGGCATCGGCCAGGAGAAGCAGCAACGGTCGGGAGGCCTGTCGTTTCCTCCGTCCCTGCCTTCCTCCCCCCCTCCCCTCTCCCGTGTCCCCTCCAATCTTTCCCCCTCTCGCCTCCCCATCCTCTTCCCCCCTTCTCCCATTACGCATAAAAGATGCTGCCAGCTCCATTCTCCCGTGACTCTGTCTGGGAGATGCTCCGCCCTCTCGGGTTCTTGTTGTCACACACGGGACTTCAAGCATTGGTCTCTCCTACGAGGTTTTCCAGTCCGCTCCTTCTTGGTCCGTCGTAAAGGTGCTCCCACTGCAGCGCTGGTCTCATTTCCGCGCTCCTGGTCCTTCAAAATTCGCCGGCCCAACGGGCCAGAGGCGTGCTCAAATCTCCGGCAACTGGCAAACAGCATCTCTAATTCGTGCGCGCGGGGCGGCCCCTGCGGGTCCGCAGTACCCCGAGCAGGTCCCGGGCACAGCCCGTCAGAGATGGTTCTGCTCCTGGGCGCCGTCCTCAGTGCGTCCCGGAGAGCCCTAAGACCAGCCCAAGGCATCCCTTAGTCCCAAGACGGCCCAAGAGGCCCCAAAGAAGCCCCAAGAGCGCTCCAAGAGGACCCCAAGGAGGACCGAAAGAAGGTTACGTAACAGTCCTTGATTTTCTTTGTGGTTTTCAGTGGTTTCCGCGTCTTCGCGTTTTCGTGCTCCCGACCTCCAGGATGGCCCCAGAGGCACCCAAGACCGCCCCGAAACGGCCCGAGAGGCCCCCAAGAGGGGGCCCCAAGACGGCTCCAGGAGGGGCCCGCGAGGGGGAACACGCACCAGTTCGAGGCTTCCAAGAGGGGGCCCCAAGACGGGGGCCCCAAGACGGCACCAGTTCGAGCTTCCGGCCCCGAGGAGGCCCCGAGGAGCCCCCCCCGCCCTCCAGGAGGCCCCCTGGAGGCCGCACGAGGCCCCCAAGAGGCCCAGCAAGAGGCCCCAAGAGGCCCCCAAACGACCCCCAAGAGGCCACGAACGC
>CAUYUJ010007657.1:247963-267963 GCA_963575745.1 Prorocentrum cordatum
AGGACGGACCAGGTTCCCCGACGATGCAACGTCACTAGGGAGGGAGGGAAGGAAGCAGGGAGGGGAAGGGAGGGGCGGAGTATGGAGGGACAGCAGGAGGAAGCTAGAGGGGGAGGGGGAGTGGCGGGGGGTGAGAATCTCCCCGTGGCGAGGGGCGTCTCCCGCGCCGACGAATGAGCAGAAGAAGAGCCTGTGCTTCGGCGGCCGGAAGACGTCGGCGTGCAGGAGCTTCCAGCCGGTCTCCTGCCCCGCCCGAGGAGCCGAGAGGGCCTCGCGTCGTCGTCGTCGTCGTCGCAGACGTCGCAAGATTTGCCCCCCGGCCTTCGGGGATCGAGGGCGGATATGACCCTACATCTTTAGGCGGAGCTTCGACATGTCTTGGCAGCATATTCGGGGGGGGGCCACAAGCCTCCATGGGGCCTCCGGGGGCCAAGATCTGGGGCGGAAGCAAAACTTCTCAGCCCAGCATCGTCGTTGTCGTCGTTGTCCTGCTCCTCCTCCTCCTCCTCCTCCTCCTCCTCCTCCTCCTCCTTTCTGGTGGGTGCAGCGTCGTCGTCGTCGTCGTCGCCGCCGCGATTTCTTTCTGAGGACTCCTGCGCTAAAGCCCCGTGGCTTGTTATGTTCAAGAGTGACGCGTTCCGCCCTTCAAGCGGAGCTTCTCGGCGGTACATCGCGATCCGTGTCCGCATTTGCAGGTCTCTTCCTTCTGTATGCCCATCTCCAGCACCTCTTGCTTGCACCTGCATGCCCATTTCAAGCATCCCTCCTCCTCGGTGGGTTTCCTCAAGGTTGGCTTGACTTCTGGTCTCTTGGATTTTTCAGTGGTGGTAGTGTTTTCCGCGCCTGGTCGAAAGGATTCCGAGGAACATGGGATTGAATGAAACGGGGAACGAAGACTGAGAGGGGGATCTCGTGGATGGCCGTCTTAGGGAAGCAACTCTCAACCATCGCCGACTCCAAATATATCGAGACGGGATGGACCGAAGTAGACTGGGCTGGAGTAGGCTGGACTGGACCTTGGTGGACCCTACTCCACTCTACTCCACTGCGCTCTACTCGACTCTGTTCCACCCGACTCCACTCTACCATCTACCCTGCTCTACTCTGCTCTACTCTACTCTACTCTATTCTACCCGACCCTATTCTAAACTACCCCACCCTACCCTACTCTACCCCACACTGATCCCATCTCCTCTATTCTACCCAGCTCTGCTCTGCTCTACTCTCTTTTGCCAGACTCTGCTCTTCCATCTGCCCTGCTCTACTCTGCTCTATCTACCTTAGCTTGCTGTATCGTACCCTACGTACCCAAACCTACTCTAACCTACTCTATGATACTCGACCCTACCTTAGCCAGCTCTACTCTACTCTACTCTACTCTACTCTACTCTACTCTACTCTACTCTACTCTACTCTACTCTATCCTAATCCTTGCTCCTCGGGCAAACAATTGTTGCGAAACTCTACGCGCGCCCAAAGTATTAACATCGGCACTCAGCATGGCCGCATTGCCCGCGTGGGTGGCGGTGATTGGGCTCGCGAGCGACGCCCGAGGGGCACGACGCTTCTCGCGGGCAGCCCGTGAGAAGCCGCCCGGGGCGCCTGGGGCCGCGACGCGCTCGACTGCTGAGTGGCGGAGGCGCAGAGTCGGAGTAAAACCTAAGCTGAACGCTCGGAAGCACGGGGACATCACGTCTGCGGGCTTCACTGGCGCCGTCTCCCCAACATCATCGCCCCGTATCCCGGAGGTCCCGGAGGCGCCGGCCTCGTCGAGATCGCTCCTTCCGAACCGGCTGGCCGCGCGCCAGGTCGTCAAACTGGCAGAGGCCGCCACTGGCTCAAGAGAGAGAGAGAGAGGAGAAGCGAGACCCTTCGTCGCCTTTGAGCTTGTCGGGGAGGTGCGGCGCCGTGTGCCGCGGCCCCTGTGCGCGCAGGTCTTTCGCGTTGCGCGCTTCTTTGAGCGCGCCCAGCGGGGTCGGGCCACGCGGCCGAGCGCCACGCGGGGCGATGCGATCGCCCGGCGGTTGCAAGATCGACATCCGGGATTGAGAAGGCCTGCCGCTGCCGCCTTCGCAGATGCAGCCTTTCTCGGAACGTGTTCTGGCGCGACGCAGGCAATTGAGAGAGCGAACCGACTCCACTAGACGCTGGTCTCGATGCCCGGCATGCCCGCGCATTCCTCGTCGCTGGCGCCTAGGCCCCGCGGCAGGGCCCTTCGCCGACCGAGCTGGCAAAGGGGGAGGATCGCCGTGCCGCCGCTGGCCATGGCCACGGACCGCGGCGTTCAAATCTCAGATCCCGAGGCACCCGACTGGAGGCTCCTACCTGCGACCGAGGGTTTCCATGGGGAACGATCAGGTACTCGCCCTCGCCTTGGCCCCCACAGGTCTGCCTCGCACCTTTGCCGTCGTCGCCGCCGTCGCCGCCGTCGCCGCGGCCGCCTCCATTGGGCCCCTTCGGACCCATGGGGCCGCCGCGCCCTCGCGCAGCATGCGCATCTGCTTGAGGGCGTAGGCGCGCTGGCGCTGCTTCTCCGCGATCCACTTCGCAAGCTTTGGAGCGGCTGCGCTTCCCCTGTCTCCGTCGAGCCAGCCGGCATGTAGCCGAGCCCGCGGTGGTCGGGATGTTTGGCGTCCTTCTCGACCGCGTGCCCATGCTGGATGAGCCGCCTGATGAGATGCTCGCCCATGGCCGAATTTGCCAAGTCGCACTGGTCATTCGCGACCCCGAGACGCACCGCCCCCAGGATGACATGCGATGCCACTGTTGGCCGAAAAGCCCGAGGCTGTGTACCAGGTGTGATGACACGCGTCGAACGAGCCGTCCGTCGTCTCCAGTATCCCGTCCACGCACTCTTTGGTGGCGCGCGGATCTGCGAAGGGGGAATCGTCAAACTTCGTCTCATCACGCTTCCTGACTGCCAGGAAAAATAGCTTCTTTCCTCCTGCGGTCCTGTAGGTGCCGAGCAGACGAAAGTCACCTCCTCCATCTCGCTTGCTCTTCCAATCCTCGAGCTCAGTGGCGTTGACCTCTCCGGGTGCACCTCAGAGCTCGCATCACTGGCGCCGGGCTGGATCACCCTAGTGGTCTCTCGGTGCAGCGCGCGCCCAGCATCGTCCAGGATGCCCGGCTCGACCTGCTCGCCGAACTGCGGGTGAGTGGTGTCGCTGATGACCCACGTCCCCTCCGAATCAACTTCGGTGTCCTCACCTGAGATGTCTGTCAACACCTTCGCACGGGCGATGGCCTCGGTGAGCTCCCGCACATGGATCGGGTCGAAGAGGAAGCAATAATTGCGACAACGATCTGGCGTTTCGAGCCTGACCGTCGCAGTGTCCAGGATCTTCCCCCGCAGGCGTGAGACCAACACAACTCCCAGCAACAACCAGTATCAACAGAATCCTACGAGGCCGGGTATCTTTGGATCATCGCTGTACCGAACAGAATTTGACGCTCCTTGATATCTAACGTACCCATTGCGTCGATTCAGCAGGTCAAAGGTCGAGGGCGTGACAGGCCCAATGCGAGGCCGACTGGCTAGTGTCTGATTTTGAAACGGAGGCGCACGTGCTGGTCGACGATGGGTGTAATGTCCAAGCAGGAACCCAGTCAGAAAGCTGACCTAACCGAAACTCAAGACCACGCTGACACATACATGTGTCGACATGGATGCGTTCAGTTGCGCCGGTACAACCTCCAGCTGACGTGTCAACATCTTTTCGATACGGTGACAGCCTGACTCCTGAACTGCTTCAGAAGAGGACAAGACTGAGTACAGAACGTGAAGTCTGTCCTGAGGGAAAGTCGTTTTGCCCGAAACTGCGGCCCGGGGGGGGGCTTCCTCGAGCCAAAAAGCGATTACGGACACAACCTTCAAGTCTTGCGCGGAAAACCGCAGCTAAACAATGTTCGCTCAAAAGAGGTTAGTTTTTCGCGGGGACAAGTCGTGCCGTGTCCGACGGGCTCATTCTCTTTGGAAACGCGCAAAAACTAACATAACGTGCACTGGCCTTACAGCGTGGAGGCACGCCCATCCGCCCACCATAATCATACAGAACGCAAGCCATAACGAATCAGAAATTGGCAATGCCAGCACCACTGTGGTCCCGCAGGATGTGCGTGCTCCAACATCCAGCAACGGGGGCGACAGAGAGGACGGCCATTGCCTCCGCATTGGACGCGCGCTCCAATGTCCACTCGCACGGGCAACGGGCGAAGGAAACTGCATAGTGACTGTCCATCGCCTGGGGGCCGCCCAGGTGAAGTCGGAGCAGATGGGGTCGGAGAACCTCGCCGCATCTCCGATGCATCAACGATGCGGCACGATCCTCCGACACACCTGCGCAGTGCGACCCCATCTGGGCTGCCTGGACCACGGAGCCTACGACGCAGGAAGGGACTAACAAAGAGCTCCGATGACCTTACCTTCTTCGAGCCACACGTACCCTGGACCTCTCGACCCCTTCCCCCAGGGCCGGCCTCTTATCCTGACACGTTTCTTGACGTTCTCCGGGCCCAGGCGCCACAGACGTAGAGCGACAGCCCTTGCAGCAGAAGGCACTGAACAACACCGCGCAGCCACGATGGGGGTCCACGATGGGCCACCGATTTCGGTGGCCCAGCATCAAGATGAACATAGACCTCCTACAGACCCTGACATGCGCCAAACACACTTTTCAATCCGCGGCGACAGAGGTCCCGACCGCTTCCCCAGTGGTAGTTTTTCGTCCCGGATCCCTCAGTCCGAAATCGATGAAGAACCTCTAGTGGAGAAGAAACATATCGTGGGATATCACAAGGACAAACTGTTTAGGGAAACGTCTCCAGCGCGATCGCGACTCCGCCGTGGGCAGGCCACATGGGGCCAGAAAGGAAAAAAAGAGACGGAGGGGCAGGCATGAAGCCCGCCAGGCGCACCTCCTCAACAGCCGTGAGCTCCTCGTCCGGGATCTGCAGGTACCTGCCCGTCCTCCCTCCACCATCCTCAGTCCTCCCCGTTCGAATATTTGGGCCTCCCTCGTCGTTCAACGTCTGTAGCACTCTTTTATGTGACTCTTGCTGTGTGCATGATTCCTTCAGAACTGGCGATAGTTATGTGACATATTCGCCGCGCCACCCGCCCATGTTATCTCTTGGACCATTGGTTTTACACGGAAGACGTGTTCGCCCAAGCCCCTTCAACGACGACCCTCTCCTCTCCTTGAGGCCTCCCAAATGAGGTCCGAGCAGGTGGGATCGGAAGATCGCGCCGCATCGCCGATGCATCGGCGATGCGTCGTCGACGTCGGCAATGTACCAACGACATCAGATTGGAGAAGATCGGGCTCCACATGGAGTCGCATCGGCGATGCATCGGCGATCCGGAACGATCCACCGACCCCATATGTTTCGGCCCCATGTGGGCGGCCTGGATCTGCTCCCTACCCCCAGGACCTCTGGCGATTCGAAAGAGAGCGCACCAGAGGTTCTTCTAACTTTCGGCGTCCGCGGGGCTGTTTTCGGCATACGCGGGGCTGGTTGGACAATTCGAGTCGCCAGGGGCATGGGTCCTTTTCCCTCCGCGCCGTCTCTGTTTCTCTCTCCCTGTCCCTCACTTTATCCTCCCTTCCGCTTCTTCCTTTTCACCTTCTCCTTCTCCTCATTACCCTATATCCTGCTGCTCTTGCTGCTCCATCTCCTCGCCCTATCCCTCCCCGTTGCATCATCATGAGCGTTGTCCTTCCCGGTCTCTGCAACCTCCTAAGTCTAGTTGGGGAGCTAATTGGGGAGCTAATTGGGGAGCTCCTCTCCTTTGATCGATCTCCTCCAAGATGGCCACAAGATGGCCCTCAAGGCTCCCCAGGGGTGACCCAAGACCCTCAGAGGTGTCCAGGAGGCCCCAAATTTTGGCCACATGTTGGCTTCCTGGAGGGAGGGGATCCTAAGTGCCCAGGTGGCCCCAAGAGGCCCCCAGGATGCCCCCAAGACGCCCTCCCACGAGACCTCCCAGAAACATCCAGGACGCCCCAAGAGGCAAGAGGTTCCCGGGACTGCCAGGAGACCCTCAAGACGCCCAAAACGGACCACCCCAAAATCTCGAAATAAATCCGCAATGACTCGATCCGTGAGGCATCTAAGAGGCCACTGGCCTTTCTGCTCGCTCTCCTCCTCCTCCTTCTCCTCCCATTCCTCCTCCTTCATCCTCCCTCCTCCTGCTCCTCCTTCTCCTCCTCCTCCGCTGCCTCCTCCTCCTCCTCCTCCTCCGTCTCCTCCATCCTGGCCCTCTTCGGGTACGAACTCTCTCCTAGCCTATATTCCATTGCATTCTCCTCCGCATCGTTTGAACATCGTTTCTGGATGGGCTGGTGGGGTTATGCGAAGCGTCTAGAATTAGACCTGTGAAGACCGCACATTGTTCTCCAACTGCAAGAAGGCTTCGACGGCCAGTAACAGTGGGCTTCAGTCCTCGTCATCTTCGAGGCAGCGATCAGTGAGCGAAGCAGGCCTGGTCTGCGGCGCCCTTCAGCACTCGCAGGCACTCCCCGGAGGCGGCGGACCAGACCCTCGCCGTCCGGTCCGCGGAGACCGTCAGCGCCTCCTGCCCGTCTGGCGAGAAGACGGCGGACAGCACGGAGCCCGGGTGGCACTCCAGAGTGCACGAGCACTCCCCCGACGGGGCGGCCCAGACTCTCGCCGTCCCGTCCGCGGAGGCCGTCAGCACCTCCCGCCCGTCCGGCGAGAAGGCGGCGGAGCGCAGCGGGCCGTGGTGGCCCTCCAGCGTGCGCAGGCACTCCCCCGAGGCCGCAGACCAGAGCTTCGCCGTCCGATCCAGAGAGGCCGTCAGCACCTCCCGACCTTGCCGTCGCTCGGACGTCCGTTCTCCGTGCATTTGTCGGTTTCGCGCGTGCTTCTTGTTGCTCGATGGTCTTGGATGGTCCTCGAGGGTCCTCGCCGAGAACAAGAATGCACACGTCCGAGCGATGCCGAGCGACCGTCTGGCGAGAAGGTCGCGGCGTCGACCCTACCTCGGTGGCCCTCCAGCGTGCGCAGGCACTGCCCGGAGGCCGAGGACCAGAGCTTCGCCGTGCAGTCCCACGAGGCCGTCAGCGCCTCCCGCCCGCTCGGCGAGAAGACGGCGGACATCACGGAGCTCCGGTGGCCCCGCAGCGCGTGCAGGCATCCCCCGGAGGCACTGGACCAAATGTTTGCCGTCCCGTCCGATGAGGCCGTCAGCGCCCTCTGCCCATCTGGCGAGAAGACGCCAGTGCGAACCACGCCCATGTGGCCCTCCAGGGTGCACAGGCACGCGCCGGATGCCACAGACCAAATCTTCCCGGCCTGGTCCCACGAGACCGTGAGCACTCCCCGCCCATCTGGCGAGAATGCAGCGGACATGACGTCGCCACGGTGGCCCTCCAGCGTGTGCAGGCACTCCCAGGAGGTGGCGGACCAGATCTTTGCCGTCTGGTCTGCAGAGATCGTCAGCATCGCCAGCCCATCCAGCGCGAAGACGGCGGAGTAAACAATGCCCTGGTGGCCCGCCAGCGTCCGCAGGCACTCCCCAGAGCCGACGGACCATATCCTGACCAGATTGGCGCTGCAGGCCGCTATGCGACTTGCCTCAGAGGGCAGGATAACCACCCTCATAAGAAGCACCCAGACGAACGAAGCCCTTTGGTAAACGTACCTACGCAAGGAATCGAACAAGGCAGGGCTATTTAGTAAACGCCCAGGGATGTCCAGTAAACGCCTCTCATGGGGGTCGGGATGGCTTTTCTTTCCTGGATGCCTCGCTCACCACCAGGGCCAACTCGCTGCCGCCTTCAGCTCCGACCTCGCCCAGCGTCGCGCTCCCGCGCAGCTCGACCCTCCCCAGGAACACGCGCCGCCTGCACCCCAGCGCGCTGTCGGGCCGGGCCAAAGGGGGGGGATAGCAAAGGGGGGGTTTGAGAATCAGCTCACGCAGCTCCTTTTCCCGGCGCCTCCTGGCGCCCGAGGCGGCCCTGTATCGAGGAATGGGCCCCTCGGTGGGGCCGAAAGCAGCTGCATGCAGCAGATTTCGTACCCCCCCCTTTCCCTATCCTTAGGTCGGGCCTGTCCCCCTACAGGGGGATTTTCGACGAACAATTAAAAATTATCCTGGCGAAAGACCCAACCATAAGCAATTGTTGGTAACGCGTTGTGGGTGCCGCTTTCGGTGGGGCTCCATATGGGGCCACGAAGCGCTGCCTTGGATAGGGGGAACCGCATGCGGACTGCGCCACCGGGGCGGGCCTTCGGTGGAGCTCCCTATGGGGCTACGAAACGCTGCCCTGGGTGGGGGAACCGCATGCGAACTGCGCCACTGGGGCCTTCGGTGGAGCTCCCTATGGTGCCACGAAACGCTGCCCTGGGTGGGGGAAGCGCTGCGAACTGCGCCACGGGGGCTTTCGGTGGAGCTCCCCATGGGGCCACGAAGCGCTGCCCTGGGTGGGGGAACCGCATGCGACAGCCACTGGGGCCTCGGTGGAGCTCCCTATGGGGCCACGAAACGCTGCCCTGGGTGGGGGAACCGCATGCGAACACCCCCACTGGGGCCTTCGGTGGAGCTCCCTATGGGGCTACGAAACGCTGCCCTGGGTGGGGGAACCGCATGCGAACACCCCCACTGGGGCCTTCGGTGGAGCTCCCTATGGGGCCACGAAACGCTGCCCTGGGTGGGGGAACCGCATGCGAACACCCCCACTGGGGCCTTCGGTGGAGCTCCCTATGGGGCCACGAAACGCTGCCCTGGGTGGGGGAACCGCATGCGAACACCCCCACTGGGGCCTTCGGTGGAGCTCCCTATGGGGCCACGAAACGCTGCCCTGGGTGGGGGAACCGCATGCGAACACCCCCACTGGGGCCTTCGGTGGAGCTCCCTATGGGGCACGAAACGCTGCCCTGGGTGGGGGAACCGCATGCGAACACCCCCACTGGGGCCTTCGGTGGAGCTCCCTATGGGGCCACGAAACGCTGCCCTGGGTGGGGGAACCGCATGCGAACACCCCCACTGGGGCCTTCGGTGGAGCTCCCTATGGGGCCACGAAACGCTGCCCTGGGTGGGGGAACCGCATGCGAACACCCCCACTGGGGCCTTCGGTGGAGCTCCCTATGGGGCTACGAAACGCTGCCCTGGGTGGGGGAACCGCATGCGACTGGGGCCTTCGGTGGAGCTCCCTATGGGGACGAACGCTGCCCTGGGTGGGGGAACCGCATGCGAACACCCCCACTGGGGCCTTCGGTGGAGCTCCCTATGGGGCCACGAAACGCTGCCCTGGGTGGGGGAACCGCATGCGAACACCCCCACTGGGGCCTTCGGTGGAGCTCCCTATGGGGCCACGAAACGCTGCCCTGGGTGGGGGAACCGCATGCGAACACCCCCACTGGGGCCTTCGGTGGAGCTCCCTATGGGGCTACGAAACGCGTGAGAGGTGTGCCGAGAGCAGAGGCAAGGAGGGGGAGGAGGGAGGAGGGGGAAGAGGAGGAGAGGAGAGGACGCGGGCACCGTCTCTTCAAAACGAGGACCCAACACCACAGGATGGTTGGGAAAAACCCAAACATAATCAAAATAGTCCAAACATAGTCTGGGGACTATTTTTTGATTATTTTTTGACCTTTTGGGGGTATTTGTGGGGTATTCTTTATTCTTCGTCGAAGCTCCCCCTGTAGGGGGACACGCCCGACATAACTCTATCCCCCCCCCCTTTCGTCCGGCCCGACGCCGGCCCGCTCGGGGACCGCCGCCAGCACGTCGCCCAGGCGCCACGACGGAGAGGCGTCCACGGCAGCCAGCTCGCGCCCGCTGCACGCGACCCCTTGGCGGCGCGCCCCCGGGGAGGGGGGGGGGGGAGGCCGAGGGGGGGCGGGCCTCCCCGGAAGGCCCAGCAGGCCTCCGGCCCCACGAGAAGCCAGGAGGAGGGAGGAGGAGGGAGGAGGAGGGAGGAGAGGGGAGAGGGAGGAGGAGGGGGAGGAGGAGGAGGAGGAGGAGGGAGGAGGGAGGAGGGAGGAGGAGGAGGAGGGAAGGAGGAGGAGGAGGAGGAGGGAGAGGAGGGAGGAGGAGGGAGGGAGGAGGGAGGAGGAGGGAGGAGGAAGGAGGAAGGAAGGAGAGGAGAGGAGGAGGAGGAGGATGAGGAGAGGAGGAGGGGAGGAGGAGGAGGAGGAGGAGGGAGGAGGAGGAGGAGGAGGAGGACGGCTGCTGAGGCGCCCGGCCGCTTTCCGAGAAGGCCTGCCCCCCCCCCCCCCCCCCTCTCGCGGGTGTCCAAGAAGTGGGCGTCTCAGGGGAGGTGTGCGCGGACGAGCGGGGACCAGGGGACATGTTGAGAGAGCACGAGGGGGCCATGACACCTGGGGAGGCATCCTGGCTCCGGCCATGATATGCAGCCCAACCAGTCTCAGACCCCCACGTCGTGCTCTTTTGATTACGTGGGCCCCCAGAGGTCTAGGCCGCTCCCCTCGGACACATTTCTCATCCCGAATTGTTTCTTGACGGTCACGAGACCCGGTGCGAGCCACCAGAGGCCGGAACAAAACACCTCCCGCCGCGGTTTCCTCGCCGCGGGGGGGTCACCACTCTACTCTTGGCCACCCCCCCCTCGCACTGCTCCGCCCCATCGGTACGCCGCCGAATCACAGTGATCCGCATGGCGCCCGGGCCCGACGTCACCGGGGCACGCTGACACGCCACCGCCGCGACGCGCAACGCAGGTCGGCGACCCGCGAGGCGCTCGGCGTCGGCTGCGGGTCCCGGCGTCTCGGGCCGGTGCCTTGGGCCAACACGTCCACGGACTCAGAGGACCCGCACGATGGGGTCCTAGACGATGGGGTCGGAAGATCGCGCCGCATCGCAGATGCATCGCCGATTCGTGGACGTCGACATGCAGAGAACCGGGCTCCACATCGAGCCGCATCGCCGACGCATCGGCGATGCGGCGCGAACTTTGGACCCCATCTTCTCGGACCCCGTTTGGGAGGCCTGGAGGAATCCCACTCCTACTCCTCCTCCTTCTCCTCCTCCTTCTTTGTGATTCCGGCCCCCCTCTGGCCTCCAGCGTCACGCAAAAATCTGGACGTCTGCTTTTTCATTGTTCTGGGCGCTCGCAGGCCCATGAACCCACCCTCTGTGGCCGTGAGCAACAATCTGGGTTGAAAAACTGGCCCCAAAGGATGAGGTCGAGAGACCCCAAAGGCCGCGCCGCAATCAAACCATGGCGTCAAGATATATGGGCCCCGCCTGGCGCCTTCTCGTCCTTTTGCTGCTCTTGCTTTCTGCTGTGCCCTCGAGGCCCACCTCGTCGCCACGGCTCGACTCGGCTCCGAGAACTGGACAACGGGTGCGGGGGTCGACTTTGGATCGGCGCCCTCAGGAGTATCTGGGGGGAGGGGGCAGAACATACACCAATACCGCACTTTCCTGGACCTCTCCTGGGGTGCGTTCTGGCCGGAATTCCGAGGAGACTCCAGCCGTGGCAACGAAGGGCCTCCCAGGAGGTCCAAAGAGGCACACACAAAGGGCAGGGTCGCGGTCTCGGTGCCTCTTCCCCCTCGGAGATCCAAGCGGCCCGCCCCGCCGTTCACGCTCTCAGCCCCTGCAGGGCCCCCCCCTCGGGCCCCGCGAAGAGACGCCCCGTGAGGAGTCGAGTCCATGCGAGGAGGACGGGGTCGGAAGCCCTCCGCGGGGGTTGGATCTGAGCAGGGCGGCGAAGGGGTCCGCGTGGCCAGGCTGGCCCGGTGCGGGGTGGGGGGGGGGCGGGCACCGCGACAGGTCGGAGCGCACCACGCGAATGATGATCAGCAGGAAGAGCGAGAGGATCAGGAGCATCAGCACGAACGAGTTTATGATGGCGAGCCAGTGGATGTCCTCCGCCCGCTGGTCTGCCGCCGCGAGCGCGGAGGTGCGCGGAGGGCGGCCGCGCCGAAGCGACGTCCCCCCAGAGGCGCTGCACGGCGCCTCTGGGCCCTACGCGAGGAGTAAGAAGTCTTAGAGCCAAAGCGCATTGGCGCTGGCGCATCCCCAAGCCGACGTGCAAGTCCCCTGGTGCTCGCAAGCCTGTGAATCAGGACACTTCGAGGTGGACCTGCCGGGAGGACGAGCTCTTTATCCTCGGCAAGTGGGCTGCGAGGTGCGCAACCCCTCCCACCCCGCGGAGGAGCGCCGCCAATACGCCTCAGGAGTAGGGATTCCCCCCTGAGCACTGGGCCTGGCGCACCGATGATGCTGGAGGGCATCGCGATCGTCATCAGTGGCGTTCCCCCAGGGGAGGCGCTTGTCTCCATCGGGCCAGGACTGTGCGGCGCGAAGAGGAGGGCACGGTCAAGGTGGCGGCCCTCGACGAAGGCCTCCCCCCACCTCGTAGAAGATGCCAACCCATTGCCTTTGGGCGTCCAGGAGCCGCCCGCCGCTTCGAGGCTGCCCTTCCCCTCAGGAACGTCCCTCGTAGAAGCTGCCCGCCTCTCAGAAGCCGCTCTGCGACCAGGAACATGAGCTTTCAAGGGGCTGGTCCCTTCTGAGTACTTTTTCGTGACGGCCCCGGTGTTACTTTTGAACACCGCGCGGATCGCTCAGCCTTGAACGATCGGCGGCTGCTCAGTCGCCAAATCGTTCAATTTTGGCCGATCCCTGGGCCACTGGCGGCGTTCAACCTTGAACGCCCATGCTGGGGTTGCAGCCGCGTTGACACGACAGGAACCTGCCGCACCACCCTGGCCTCTTAGAGAAAGTTCCCCCTATCGCCCCAGCCCCCCCTGCTCGCCGCCAGGGAACCAGATCTAGATCAATCACCGCAGCGTCCGTCACCACCGCCACCAACGACGCCATCGACATCCTCACCGCTGTCACAACAGTCAGCACCGCAACTCGGCTCGGCCAAGGTCCATGTTCTGGTGACCGTGCGGCATGGTAGACTTCAGCTGAAGCTCGAGGGCCTCTGTGCGGGCCAGCGGCCCCGGCCCCCCTTTCCCTTACTCCTTCGCTTCCCTGCCTCCTCGCGACTCCTATGCCAGGGGTGTCCTAGGTCCTACGCTCGGGAAAACCGAAAACGTTCACCCCACAATTCCCGGTGCGGCGTCGCAAGTGTCCGCGGTTCCAGCCACAGCGAGCGACAAGAACTGGCCCCTGGGCATCCGGAGCTGGGTCCTTGCTGTCCAGGGCACGTCTCTGTCCTCAGTTCTGCACTGTGCCCCATGTGGTATCCCCCCCGTGGCATTCCACCACCACCACCAACAACAACACCACCACCGCCGCCGCCGCCACCGCCACCGCCGACGCCGACGCCGCCGCCGCCACCACCACCGCCACCACCACCACCACGGGTGACATCACAGAACCGCACACCCCCATGTGGTATGTAGCCTACCCTCGGGACATTCCACCCACCCCTAAGTGGCATTGTTTGGCCTCCCCATCGCTCGCAGGCCACTCTCTGTCTGTCTGTCTGTCTGCCTGTCTGTCTCTGTCTGTCTGTCTGTCTGCCTGCCTGCCTGTCTGTCGGTCGGTCTGTCTGTCTGTTTGTCTGTCTGTCTGTCTGTCTGTCTGTCTGTCTGTCTGTCTGTCTCTGTCTGTCCGTCTTTCTATCTGTCTGCCTGTCTGTCCGTCTATCTGTCTGTCTATCTGTCCATCCGTCTATCCTGCTCCTGTTCCTCCTTCTCCTACTCCTCCTCCTGCTCCGCCTCCTACTCCCCCTGAACTGACCAATTCGTTTGTCTGACACACGTACTCTGCATCCCACACCAAACCCAATGTCGACGAGTATCAATGCAGAGTTCGACAAGCTCATATTTCAATTACACTTGCGATTTGTATGCAATCTCCCGCGCGGGCTCACGGCTTGCAGCTTGCTTCCAGCATCCAGATGTTCCACGCAGAGTCGACATGGTCGCGAGGAGTGCTGGTTTTGGAAACAATCCTCCTCCTCCTGCTGCTTCACCTCCTGTTCTTACTTATCCTTCCTATTCCTCGCTGCGCCTTGGCGGGCTCGATGTGCGGAGAGTCGGCCCAGTGCACAGAATAGGCGAACTCCACGGTCATGCCCTCCTCGCGCGCTGTGCGGGGGAGGGGGCGCCTCCCAGGTCAGAACCGACCCCCCTAGCAGCATGTCTTTCGCGAGCGGCGCACATGTCCTGACTACCTACCAGACCACCCCAACCCAACCCGAAGACCCGCATCTCGGATTGGCGGGGGGCAAGGGTTCCACATCCGTTTTCTCGATGTTTCCCGACCCCCCCCAACTGGAAATCGAGGATAAATCTGAGCCTTCGGGTTGGGTTGGGGTGGTCTGGTGAGCGGCGAACGTGTCCATATCCACGCCCTCGCGGCCAAGACTCCCAGGCGCGCTCGCGTGGCCACGCGGTCGTGTGGGTACGTTCCGCGCGGGGCAGCCGCGAAGACGCGGCCCGCGTCCAAGGGGACGCGGTCCAGGGGCCGGGCCCGCGAGGTCGTGGACGTCGTCGTCATCGTCCTCGTCCTCCTCCTCTTGATCCTCCTGCTCCTCCTCCTCCTCCTCCTCCTCCTCCTCTTGATCCTCCTCCTCCTCCTCCTCTTGATCCTCCTCCTCCTCCTCCTCCTCCTCCTCCTCCTCCTCCTCCTCCCCTCCTCCTGCTCCTCCTCCTCCTCCTGCTCCTCCTCTTGATCCTCCTGCTCCTCCTCCTCGTCCTCCTCCTCCTCCTCCTCCTCCTCCTCTTGATCCTCCTGCTCTTCCTCCTCCTCCTCCTCCTCCTCCTCCTCCTCCTCCTCCTCCTCCTCCTCCTCCTTGATAGAGCCGCTCTCGACAGAATTCTTCACGCATGCTCGGATCGAGCGGGGCATCCGCGAACGGCGACACGCTATGCGCTGCAAGCGAACAGCGTGCCGCTCCGCTCCGCGTGGCGTGAGGCCGAGAAGGGCTCGCGACGTGGGCGCTTGGGGGCTGGGGCGTGCGCAGCGCGCCGCGCCGAGGCTTTGCAGGCCAGAGCCCGCGGCGCGACACACGCCGAGCCAGAGCTCTCGACCGTAGGATTCCTGCCGATCCGGGAGTTCTTCCCACAGTTCGGCCCCGCGGGGCCCCTTTCGGGCCCCTGGACCCTCAAATCCTGGATCTGGGGAGGAAGAGAACATGGCCCCAAGGCAGGTGTCGTCGGCTGCCTCGGGAGGGCCCTCCCCGAGGCCAGGAAGGGGCGCCATGGCGAAACTCCCTCCTCGCGTTTCCCCTCCCTTCCCCCCTGGCCTCACTCCCTCCCTCCTTCCCCTTGCTCCTGCCGCGTCGGGCGCTGTCGTCGCTGCGGCCGGGCGCGGCGCGGAAGACTGGCCCGGATGGCTCGGGGATCAAATCAGAGCGGGTTGCTGGGCCTGGCACAGCTCCCAGGCAGGAGGGGGGAGGAGGAAGGAGAAGGAGGGAGGAGGAGGAGGAGCGAAGGAGAGGGAGGACGGAGAAGGATGGAGGAGAGAGGAGGGAGGAGAAGGGAGGAGGAGGTAAACATGTAAGGGCGCGTATGGAACAGCAGTCCACAGAGGCGGCAGCTGCGACGAGCAGATCAATCGGATCAGTCTGGCGCGAGAGCATTGCTGGAGGAAGGGCCACGCCACGATCAAATAGTTGACCGAGTAAGAAGAGGCCAGACCGAAGAATGACCGCCACGCGATGGGCCGACTCAGAACAAGAAATTAGCCTGGCGAATGACCCAACCACATGCAATTGTGAGTACCGCGATTGTGAGTACCGTCTGAAGTGGAACTCGTGGAACTCCCCGTGGGGCAACGCCCGCATGCGGGCTGTGTCGCTGGGGGCTTAGGCGGAGCTCCCTGCGGGGCCCCGAAACGTGCGAGCGGTGTGCCAAAACGGGGGTGGCGCCCGCATGCGGGCTGCGCCAATGGAACCTTAGGCGGAGCTCCCTGTGGGGCCACGAAACGTGTGAGGGGTGTGCCAAAACGGGGGTGCTGGGGCCACGAAGCGTGTGAGGGTGTGCCGCAACGGTGGTGGCGCCAATGAGACCTTCGGCGGGGCTCCCTGTGGAGCCACGAAACGTGTGAGGGGTGTGCCGAAACAAGGGTTGCACCCACATGCGGGCTGCGCCGTTGGGACCTTAGGTGGAGCTCCGTATGGGGCCACGAAGTGTGTGAGGGATGTGCCGAAACGGGGCTGATGACGATGATGAAGATGATGACGGCCGTGCTGATGGCGACGGTGGTGGCGATAATGGTGATGCTGGTGATGATGGTGACGATGATGTTGGTGAGGGAAAGAGGGAGGAGGGCGAGGAGGAGGAGGAGAGGAGGAACGCGGGGCGCTGATTTTCCCAACCAGGGCCCAACACCACAAGCTGGCTTGGGAAACCATACGCCCTTGCAAGCGTGGGCCCAAACCGTGGGCGTGCTTGCGATGGATGCGCAACCTATGTGATGCGGTTCGGTGCACGCTATGGGGTGGAAGCGATGTGGTGCAACCTATGTGGTACAAGCGATGAGGTGGAATGGAATTCTGTTCGCAGTGAGTTGTCCACTCCACTGACCGCACAATCATCCAACCCACCAACACACAACTTAGTTTGCAAAAACCCATGCGGCGGCGATTGCGATGAGTGCTTGGAGTTGGCTGGTGCGTCTCTGCGGCCGCGCTAGCCCGCGCCTGATCGCGCGCGCAGTGGCCATATAGTTTGGCGCTACCGACGCGGCCGCGGTGGCGCTGACCGCTGGGCACTTCCCAGCAAGCACTTCAGTGCGAGTCGGCGACTTGGGTGGGCGCGGTATCATGGCAACGTCGACAACGGTAGACGCGATGATGGTGGTAGCGATGTTGGTGACGATGATGACAGCGGCGACGACAAAACCAATGACGGCGCCGATGATTGTCACGCCGGCGACGATGACGGCGCCCTCGCGTCGGTGATGTAGGTTTTGGAAAGATTTCGGCATGCGCGCGCGGCCGACGCGCGAGAGTGGCCCGCATGATGTTATTCGGCACGGATCGTGCCAGCCCCAGCACGCGCGCAAGGGCGTTCGAATGATTTCGACGTGCGGCGGGAGGGGCCCGTTTGGCAGAATGTAATGGAATGTTAACAAAAAGCCGACGGGTCCTTTTATAATTCGCAGGAGCACGAGCGCAGACTTTTTTTGTGACAACTGATGACGCAAAACCATGTGTCATATATGCTTTCGGGACACTCGATTTGGCAATCAGTACGAAACCTGTGATATTAAAGGGATTCCCGCATGCGCGCGCGACGATGCACGCGTGTGCACGTGCACTTCGCTCCATTTTCTGCAGGGGCTCTTGCAGCAGCACGCGCGCAAGGGCGTTCAAATGAATTCGACATGCGCGCGCGAGACAGACCCGTTTGGTAGCAGTTTGCGAAAATGCTCACACATTTTTGGTTGTTTTGGAAACTCGCAAGAGCGCGGGCGCATTATATATTCCTCTTCCTATATTTTTACAAGCCCGGGCGGGGGGAAAACCCGTCCCCCCCCCCCCTCCAAAAACCGGACTCCCGGGATCTGGGGCCTTGGGACCCTCCAGACGGGCCTCCAAGCGGCCACCGGGTCTCACATGGCGTTTTGCCAAGCCTCCCCAACGCACCTAGGGCGATCAGGGGGGTCATCGGAGACGTCCCAGAGACCCCCAAGACAGCACAAGAGCGCTCCAAGAGTGACCGACGTGACCTCAAGATGGCCCAAGAGGCCTCCAGGACGGCCCCAAAGAGGCCTCCAAGAGCACTCCCAAGAAGGCCCCCCGAGGCAAAAATCATTGATTTTCTGTTGGTTTTTGGTGAATTTTAGGGTTCTCCTCTTTTCGGCTTCCCGACGCTCCAAGACGGCGGTCTTCTGGGCGTCCGAAGGGAGGCTCCCAAATCGCCCCACAACCATCCGAAAGGGCTTCCAGGCAGCCCAAGAGAGCCCCAAACGGCACAACACGGGTCCAAGATGGCTCTCAGAGAGCCCCATGGCGGCCCAAGATGGCCCAAAGACACCCTCCGAAGAATTCCAAATCGTGATTCGGTCGTTCAGGGAGACCGCGGTTGGAGGCAGGGTGGCCCGAGGAAGCCCCTGGAGGCCCCCGGAATACGCCCAGGAGGTCTCCAGAAGGCCTTAAGAAAGGCTGAAACAACTTTTGTGAGGCCCCTAGAGGCTCTCCAAGGAGGAGCCTCCGCAACAAAAAGAGCTGAGGAGGATGGGGAGAATGCGCAGGGCATGGCGAAAAGAAGGAAAAAAAAACATGGAGGAAGGATAGCGAATAACATTAGTATAGCGGCGATGCCGGAGAAAGCAACCAGGAGTTATCGCAAAATTGTCGGCTTGACCTTCCTGCTATTCCGCCTGCGCACCAAACTTCGAGGACCAAGGTGCATGGCGCGAAGCGCCACTGCAACCTTGTATATATATATATAAACATATAAACTGCCGTTTCGAAACAATGTTTTTTTTCTGGCACGTGACCATCGATCCGGAACTCCTTACGACGCGTGAGGTTTTTGACAGATTTCCGCATGCGCGCGCGACGACGCGCGCGTGTGCACTTTGTCCCATTTGTTACAAGGGATTATTGAAAACTGCGGATGTTTGATAAGCGAATACG
Source organism: Prorocentrum cordatum (assembly GCA_963575745.1). Lineage (NCBI taxonomy): Eukaryota > Dinophyceae > Prorocentrales > Prorocentraceae > Prorocentrum > Prorocentrum cordatum. The sequence goes on from CAUYUJ010007657.1 coordinate 266,503, forward strand.
CGCGCATTGTATTTTTTCGGCGGCGACGATAGGGGCGAATAGCACAGGGGCGGGCATTACACGCATTCGCCCGGAAGCCTTCAAAGACATAAATCATCGGCGCACCTGAATACATGTATTGCTCTCCCCTGGGCTATTCGCCCCTATCGTCGCCTCTGATTTTTGCAGAGGGTGCGGGGGGGAACTGATACGGGTCTGCCTGGGATGGTATGAATTCATATCTAGGATGGACGATGGGACAGAATCGTATGCAAATTGCAATGCGGAAGGGTAGCCAATGAATCCGTCCCCCCCGTGGGGGGTAGATCCGAATACTCCTGTAGAAAGGAGAACCGATATGACTGCGACAGATGTGGCGCAAGCGATGTGGAAGGAAGCCATGCGGTGCAGGCCATTTCGTGGACGCGCAGTCTACGCGGTGCAAGCTGTGAGGTGCAAGCTATGTGGTGCAAACCATGTGGTGCAACCCGTGTGGTACGGCGGCGGCGCCGGGTGGCGACGAGCGGCCACGAGGCGGCGACGGCCGGAGACGAGGCGGCCACGAGGCGCCCACGGGGCGACGACGAGGTGGCGACGGGCGGTCACGGGGCGGAGGCGAGGCGGCCACGGGCGGCGACCAGACGAGAACCTGGAGGCGCCAGCCATCGCGCGAGGCGGCGACGAGACGGCGACGAGGCGGCCACAGGCAGCGACCAGGCGAGAATCCTGAAGCCCATGCCAGTTGCAGAATAGATGCGCAGGGCCCCCTGAGTGCAACGCTGTTTGGGGAGTCTGTGTATAGATCCTGATCTGGTGCAAGTTGCGAGGTGCAAGTCATGATTCAAGAACGCGGAGCCACGAGCTCCAATGCGCGAGTAAACATTACGCCCACCTATCCACCCGCAACGTCATGTCACAACTCAACTGGTGCACTGACGCGATGACACTGATCATGCAGATCCATGGCTCATGACTCGGGCGGGCGAGTGATGATTGTGACGACTATACCTGCGACGACTGCATTAACGATGACGGTGATGATGGTGATGGCGACGACAACGACGATGACGATGACGACGATAGTGATGGTGATGGCGATGATGGTGGTGGTGATGGCGACGACAGTGACGGCACTGGCGATGATGATGATGAGGATGGTGCGGATGACAATGATGAAGAAGTGCGCGCGTAGAAGCTCTGACCCACGCCGTGAGCACGTGCCTCCGGATGCGTTGAGCCCGCACGCCGTGAGCTGCTGAGCTATTACAGTGGTCCTGCAGTGACCTCGACATGCGCGCGTGGGGGCGCGCGCGTGTAGCCCGCATGGTCTTGTTTGAACGAGTGGGAGGGTGCGAGAGTGTCACTGACTGACTTCGGCATGTGCTCGCGTGTGGCCCGCTTGCTCTCCATCGACAGGATGGCAAGGTCTCCACCTGATGTCAACGAGTGCGTGCGCACAGGCAGCGACAACTGTTCGTTGAC
>CAUYUJ010007657.1:272963-275463 GCA_963575745.1 Prorocentrum cordatum
TGGTGATGCTGACGATTCTGATTACGATTGTGACGATGACGATGGCGATGATGAATAATATGAAGATGATCACAACGACGACGATAATGATGATCGTGACGATGATGATGACGATGATGATGATTATGGATATGATGATGATGATGATGATGATGATGATGGTGATGCTGACGATGATGATGGTGTTGATGATGATGATGCTGATGATGATGATGGTGCTGCTGCCGATGATGATGGTGATGCTGTTGATGATGGTGATGCTGTTGATCATGATGATGAAGATGACGATGAGGGAGGTGGTGGTGATGTTGATGACCTCACGAAAGAGCGCGCGGGGGCACAGGACGGACAAGGGGCACGCTGAGCAGGGCGAGGTAAAGAAAGAGCGGGGAGGAGAGGGGGGGAGCAGACGGAATAGAGGGAGAGGAGAATCCCAGACGTGCCTCTTTCAAGAAAGGGTCACTGGAATCCCCCGATCCCTTCCTCGGGTCCGGCCTATCCCCGATGCCTATGAATCGCCTGCAAACCCTGGAACTTGCGAAAACAATTCAACTCCGCTTGTTGGTGCGAAGCTGCGACAACAACTGCGAACGTGACTCCGTTGTCCTTCGTCCGCGCTCGCCGTGGACGGGCACGAACGGGACATCGTTTCATCTGAATCTCTGGGCGGACATCGCCGCCGTCAGGAAACTCACGGGGCAAGGCATCGATGTGGGCTTACTCGGTCTGGCCAGCAGCCCCTGTACGCACGACACCGATGAATCACGAGAAGGAAGGGGGAGCGCTAGCCAGCGACCGCCACATTGGAGGAATGCTTCCAATTGCCGCGTAAGTATGCGATGCCATGAGTACGCCTAAAAAAAAACAGACAGGGGGCACGCAGGCGGTAGCTGCCATACGCCGGGCATAGCTGACCCAAGAACAAGGGGGTGCACGAAGCACAGCCCGCCAGACAGGAGCAAGCATTTGAATAAACAGGAAACGCGGTGCAGAAGAATCTTGGGCCCTGCCTCCTCTTCAGACCTCCACCACCTCGTTTTCCTCAACACTGGCCGCCTGGACAGCTCGCCTCAGGGCGAGCTTCTCGTCGCGGCTCGCTCTATTGGATGCCCTGGGGCTCGCACGCAGCACTGGGAGGCCGAAGTGCTGGCTAAACATCAAGGTGCAAGAAAAAACCAGACGTCGAGGCCAGGGTCCATTCTCTAACTCGAGGCACCCAATCTCTCCCCAGGAACGTCCCGGCCAAACCTGTGAGGCGAATCCAACCGTGGCCACGAGAGGGCGACGCAGGAATCACATACACGAACAAAACAATGTCAGACACCTGGAGTCCCGAATCTTTAATCCTCAATCCTGGGTCCTCCAAGCGTGCCCCTCCGGCGAGGCCGGCGGTAGCCAGAATTTGAAAATCGTTGCCCAAGGGCGTGTCTAAACCCATGTGCGACGTGCTACAATACAGTAGCGGGCTCAACGAATACGATCAAACAATTGAAACACATGCTGTCCCGTAGGAGAAGCATTTGGGGAGCGCATTCGTTGTGTGCTCAATGGGGCTCGCACGACGCGGCGCCGTGAAAGCAACTGTAGAGGAGACATAGGGACGTCGATTGATAGAAGGAGGCGCTGCACGCTGCGTGGATACAGGAGAGGGGTGGTAATCTAAAAGCTTCGAACATCAACGCAATAACGAATCTGAGGACGGCCTGGAGGGCGAGGGACGATCGGTGACGACAACATGTCGTCATTTCTCCTACGCAACGGCGTTTTTTAGGCTGGGGCTCATAGCTAACTTCGCGGCCTCAACCTTGTACGGGCCAGCGCGGGCATTACAGTTTGCAGCCGCAGGAGTGCTCTCATGTGAACGTGAGACGCAAGGAGAAGCGCATAAACGCGCTAGCAAACGCGTTGGCGGCGCTCTCGTGTTCAGTCGTTCAGGGAAACTAGCAAGCTGGGCTCTGGGCGCCATCGTGTCGGCCTCCACCTTGCACCTTTCAGTGCGGGCGGTGGAAATTCGCAGACGCGCTGTTAGGTTCGCGGGCCTCCCCCCCCCGGGAGAAAACTAAGTCCGGGCAGCGGATCACGAAGATATTGTCCGACATCGTCGCTCTGGGCAAAGTGGCGTACAGTGCAGCAAGAGCCCCTCCATGTCGTCTGCGCCTCCCCAGGAAAGCGATATATTTCGTCTGGGTCCCCGTGTGACGTCACTCTGCTGGCCCCCCCACAGGCTCAAGAAAGTGGCGACGGTTGTGCACTTGGCACCACCCAAGGAGGGCGAACTCTCGTGCGGGTCGCCGTATGGCGTCGCTCTGCGATTCCTCCCAAAAACTCGCGAAGTCGACGACGGGTGCGCATTTGGTGTCACTCCGCTGGTCCGCCCAGAAGCACGAAGCACGAACGTGGCGAGAGTTGCGCAGCTGGCCTATCCAGAGAGACGAGGTCGGAGGCAAGTATAGTACAGGAGGCATGTAAGAAATAGGAGACCGGAGGCGGGCGGGAGGAG
>CAUYUJ010007657.1:280463-315463 GCA_963575745.1 Prorocentrum cordatum
GAGCGCGCAAATGTCGGTGTCGACCTTGGCCGTCTCGCATCCGTGGATCACCCTAGCGGATCGGCGACGGCCAGCATTCCGGGCCGGGCGAAAGGGGGGATAGCAAAGGGGGTGTGTATGAGAATCAGCTCGCGTAGCTGACTTTCCCGGCGCCTCCCGGCGCCGGGAGGCGCCTGTATCGAGGAATTGGCCCGGCGGCGGGGCCGAAACCAGCTGCATGCAGCAGATTTCGTACCCCCCCCTTTCCCTATCCCCCCCCCCTTTTCGTCCGGCTCGAAGCATGGACCACGCCCAAGATCTCAAGGGACCCTGGGACACACAAAGAAATGCACACAAATCACAGGATCCCTAATATGTTTCCATATCTTCTGGATTCTCGTCTTCCCCCCGCTTCCCATAGTTTCCCATATTTTCCGGAGCGTCGGCGATGAACTGTGTCTGTGTGTGTGTGTGTTGCGTTCCCTCCTGAGGATCGGCGTCGGCGAAAGCCCCGAGGCACGACCTCTTCCTCACCCCCTCCTCTTCCTCCTCCTCCTCGTCCTCCTCCTCCTCCTCTTCCTCCTCCTCCTCCTCCTCCTCCTCCTCCTCCTCCTCTCGCTCGAGGTCGTCGCGCTCCTCTCTTCCCTCGGGTCGAGCGCTGGCGCAGCCGGGTGCCGCCGTGCCGACCCGGGGGGGCTCGCGGGGGCGGCTCCGAAGGGGCGGTCGATGGGCAGCTCGCCGACGAACCTGCAGAGAGAGAGGGGGGGAGAGGGGGAGAGAGAAAGAGAGAGAGAGAGGGAGAGAGGAAGAGAGAGGGAGAGAGAGAGAGAGAGGGAGAGATAGAGAGAGAGGGAGAGAGAGAGAGAGAGAGAGAGAAAGAGAGAGGGAGAGAGAGGGAGAGAGGGAGAGGAAGAGAGGGAGAGGGGCGCGCGCCCGCCCGTGTACCCTTTGCTTCTGGATCCGAGGGGCGCGCGCCCGCCCCTGCTCGTCAGCTCCAGCGCCTGCCCCCGGTCCTCCCTTGGCCCCCCCCGCCCAGCCAGGAAGTCCCCACCGTCCTGTGGCGGCGAGGGCCAGCGCAAGGCAAACGTTTTCATCGTGTTTTTGGGCCTCCTGGAGGCACACGGATGGATCCGCCTCGAAACTCTTGCCAGAACGCATGCCCAAACCCCGTCGCTTCGTGTCAAAATCTCGAGGGGCCCTCAGCGGGCACCTGTGCCGTCGAAAACGACCCAGGATAAAAGACTGGCCCCCAGGAATAGGTCCCGACCTCTGGGGGGTCGTGTGCTAAAACTCCATGGCGCTCTTTCGTCATCTTTCTCCCTCCTGCCCAGGCACCCGACGTCACGGCTTTCTCGTGGCGTTGGCCCCTCTGGGACCTCATCGCCTCATCTGCATGACCAGCTGCGCATCCTGGATCCAGTGCTACGAACTGTTCCATCTCCCTCTCCTGTCCTCCTGCCCCCCTCCGCATGCCCGTAGCTGCCGCTGACGCTCTTCCTCCTCCTCCTCCTCCTCCTCCTCCTCCTCCTCCTCGCCTCCTCCTCCTCTGCGAGGCAGCCTTGCACCTGGTGCGGGGGGGGTCCGCCTGTCACGGCTCTCGCGCCTTCTTGACCTCGACAGTGTAATCGAACATGTGTGAGGGGGCTGTGCGGCAGGGCTCCGCCCCCCTATTGCAGAGCTATCCTGGAATCTCCCCCTTCCCTCCTGCACCCCCCCTCCCCCTCCTGAATCTCTGCGGCCCCGGCTCCGACCCCGTCTGAGGTCTGGTGCCCACTGGGGCCAAGCGCATCGGCCGGAGGTCCGCCCACTGCGGCAAGGGGGGGGGGGGGGGGGAACTCTCCTCCCCTCCTCCTCCTCCTCCTCCTCCTCCCTCCTCCTCCTCCCTCCTCCTCCTCCTCCTCCTCCTCCTCCTCCTCCTCCTCCTCCTCCTCCTCCTCCTCCTCGCCACCTCCCCCACCGAAGACCGAGGCCCCCTGGACTCGTCCGGGAGGGGCCGCGGCGGGGCGCAGAGAACAGCTCGAACATGTAGTTGGCGTCGATGGCGGCCTTCAACAGCTGGATGTCCTCCGCCGCGCGGGCGCGCGGGCGACAACGGACAGACCAGAAGGATGTGGCCGAGAAATGCCGGAAGGCTTTCGGATGATCGCGGAGGCCCCTGGTCGGTCTCCAGCCTTTCTGTTCCCGCAAGCTCTTTCTGCTGCTTCCGAGAAGTGTCCGACACGTTTCGCCAGATCCGTTTTGCCGCACCTATGTCACAAAAAAGAAGGCACGCTCTATGTACAAACATGTAAGACGATACCAGGATCTGGACCAATCGGGGTTCTCTGATATCTGGCGGTTCTGGAAGATCTATTGGGCGCCGCGGCCGTTCCAGAGCGCTCTGGAACGCTCTGAGAGCCTCGGGGACGCTCTGGAACGATTTGGCCCAGTCCTCGGACCGCCTGAAAAAAGAAATGGTGTCGAAGCGCGATGACGAAGTTTACACGCTGCGCGGACTTCCGTGCTCGGCCAGTTATCCACGCAGCACGAACACCGCCTCCTCGGGCGAAGGTTCTGTGCGCATCGGTGGTGCATGCGATTTTGTAGTGGCGGGCCCAGGAGGGCAGATAAAACGTCCCACAAAGAGTGGAACCTTTTTTGGTAAGCGTCCTGGTTTTGCGTAGCCGCCGCGGACTTTTGCAGCCCCGATCCAGGGCGTTCGTCGCGTTGCTGCTCCAAGCTATCGAGCGGGGGCGGGACCTTTGCCTGGCCGATTGCCTTCAAGCTTTCGGCCTGAACGAGGCCGAAGTCCGCCTTTTCGGCGCAACGCTGCTGCAGAAAGATGCCGAACATATCGACCCCGCAGAGGAGGGCGATCTCTTCTCCTACGGGGGTCCTGTCGCAGGCCCGCGGGTGGCCCGGCAAAGCCACCCGCGGTGACAAACAGGTCCTCTCCCATGGCCCCCTACGGTTTTTGAACGAACTCTCTCCTCCTCATCCCCCCAGTGGCGTTCAATCCTCCTCCTCCTCTTCCTCCTCCTCCTCCTTCGTGAGTGCCCCATGGCAGGCAGAACAGCAGGGGGGCCAAACAGGGTAGCACAGACCCCACCAAAAACGCTCACGATCTTGATCAAGGATCTCCCATAAGCGTACCCAGGGCTGCCCTGGCGCGGGCCTGAGGTCACAGCAGGAGGCATCGTCGGCGTCGTCGTCGTCGTCGTCGCCGCCGTCGTCGTCGTCGTCGTCGTCGTCGTCGTCGTCGTCGTCGTCGTCGTCGTCGTCGTCGGCGTCGTTGACGTCGTCGTCGTCGTCGTCGTCGTCGTCGTCGGTGTCGTCGCTGTCGTCGTCGTCGGAGTCGTCATCGTCGTCGTCGTTGTCATCGTCGTCGCCGTCGGCGTCGGCGTAGACCTCGACGCTGGGCCGCCCGGACGACTGCCGAAGACGCCGCCCAGGCGCGGCGGCTGCCGCGCTGGCCCGGCGGGCGGGCCAAGCCGAGCCCGAGGTCACGAGCCGACCTCTGGAGCGGCCCTCTGCGCGGAGGCGGCGCGCTGGCTTCCGAGCCCTACTTCTCCTCCTCGACCTCCTCGACCTCCTCACTCCTCCTCCTCCTCCTCCTCCTCCTCCTCCTCCTCCTCCTCCTCCTCCTCCTGCCCCTCCTCCTCCTCCTCCTCCTCCTCCTCCTCGACCTCCTCCTCCTCGTCCTCCGCCCCCTCCTCCTCCTCCTCCTCCGCCTCTCGCCCCCGAGGCTTCCGTCCTGGAGGAGGCGCGCGCTCGGAAGTCTGCGCGGGGGCGGGCTTCCGAGCCCGGCTGCCACTTGGTTGAAGGATCGGTGAGGGAAGCCTCTGGACGCATGTGGGGGGGGCTCTTCGAGGTTGGATGCGTGTTCCCAACCCTCCTGTGTCGGGTACTCGTTTTGAATAGAGCACTGTGGTCTCCACCTCCCTCTCCTCCTGCCCCTCCTCCTCCTCCTCCTCCTCCTCCTGCTCCTCCTCCTCCTCCTCCTCCTCCTCCTCCTCCTCATTCTCCTTCCTCCCTCCGTGTTCCTCCTGCCTCGTGACCTCGCCGTCCCCTGGCAGGCTGCGATCTGCGGGACCGTCGCCACTTTTCGTGGGCTCATGGGAGGTCCAGCGGAGGGGTGTCCCACGGGGGCCACCGCGAGACCTCGCCGTCCCCTGGAGGCTGCGATCTGCAAAACCGTCGCCTCTTTCGTGGGCTCCTGGCAGGTCCAGCGGAAAGGGTGTCCCAAGCAAATCACCCCATGTGACCTCGCCGTTCTCCTGGGGGTAAGCTGCCGCCACTTTCGTGGGCTCCTGGGAGGTCCAGCGGAGGGGTGCCCCTCGCAGATCACCTGCGATCTGCGAAGCTGTCGCCCCTTTCGTGGGCTCCTGGGAGGTCCAGCGGCGGGGTGCCCCACGCAAATCACCATGAGACCTCACCGTCCCCTGGGGGGCTGCGATCTGCGAAACTGTCGCCATCATTGGAGGCTCCTGGAGGTCCAGCGGAAGGGTGTCCCACACATATCACCATGAGACCTCCCCGTCCCCTGGCAAGCTGCGATCTGCGAAACTTTCGCCTCTATTGTAGGCTCCTGGGAGGTCCAGCGGAAGCGTACCGCACGGGGACCGCCATGAGACCTCGCCGTCCCTGGGGGGCTGCGATCTGCGAAGCTGTCGCCACTCTCGTTGGCTCCTGGGGGTCCAGCGGAGGGGTGTCCCACGGGGACCACCATGAGACCTTGCCGTCCCTGGGGGGCTGTGATCTGCGAAACCGTCGCCACGTTCGTGGGCTCCAATGGCGGGAGCTCCCATAGCGCGCGGCGCTGTCCCGTCGCATAGCGCGCTGCGCTGTTTGATCGCAGATCGCAGCGGGATGGGGCGCCACGGAGCGCATGGCGCTGTCATGTGCCCATGCCGCATCGATTCTTCAGTTGCCTCCTGTCTGTGGTGCACCCGGGCACTTGCAGCGCTTAGCGCAGGGCGCTGTTCTGTCATAGCGCGCATCGCGCTGTTCTGCAATGAGAACCTAGCGCGGTGCGCTGTTACTCCCACGAATCATGTCTCCAGTTCCCCCCGAAGCAGTGTGTTTCCACGCCCCCTCGTGGTCGCCTTCCTCCCAACGATCTGACTCGTACGAGTGATGCGGCGAACTTGAAGCATTAGACTCTGGCCCAACGTTTTTTTGTGGCGAAGCGTTCAAAAACACGGCGGATCCTTCAGTGCTTGCTTCTGTATTGAGCTGTCCGATGGGTAATTGCCTCATGTGTTTAAAGGGTTGGGTACGTCCACGGCTAGTTAGTCTTAGAAGGGGGGCATCTGGAGGACTCCAGGAACCTCTGGGACCTCCATGGGCGGGTCATCGTCGCGTTCGTCGCCTCAAAATGGATCGAGAAGAAGGAGGAGGAGGAGGAATAGGAGGAGGAGGAGGACGGAGGCGGAGACTAGCAAGAGGAGGGAGGATGACAAGGGAGGACGAGAAAGCTGGAGGAAAACGAGGGGGAGGAGAAAGGGGGGGAAGAAGGGATAGAGGAGGAGGAGGCCAGGGATGCGGTGGAGGAGATGCGGGGATGCTGGGAGAGGCGCAGGGGGATGCACACAGAGCGGGAAGGAGCAGGGAGCACGAACAGGAGTAATCCCATCAGCCCTTGAGGCCGTGAGTGGTTTAGAGAGCCCCCTCTGTCCAACCCCCTTCCCCTTCGGGGAGGTGTTTGCCCCTCCCTCCCCTCTCCCCCTGGGCCTTGAGGGAGAGGTGGGGGGCGCGGGTCGTTGGAGCGTCCAACCGGCCTCTGCGAGGAAACCCAAAGCACTATTTTTCCAAAGGTTTTGGCTGGTCTCTTTGGGGGGGGGAGGGGCCCTAATTGACGCCGCGCTTCTTTTTGAGCCGTGGCCTCCAAAATGGCCTCAAGAGCGCTCCCAAGGCTCTCAATAGCGCCTCAAGAAGGCCCCAAGAGGCGCCCAGGAGGCCCCAAGAGGCGCCCAAGAGGCCTCCAAGAGACTCCCAAGAGACTCTCAAGAGGCCCCAAGAGGCTCCCAGAGACGCTCCAAGAGGCCCCCGGGACCGCCAAGAGGCCCCCAAGACGCAAGATGCCCAAGAGAGCCCCAAAACGACCCCAAGAGCGCCCAAGAGTGTCCCAAGAGTGCTCGAAGAGGGACCCTTCCTCTGTCTGCTGCCGACTTCCCTGATCGAGGCAAATCCTCTGGGCATCGTCTCTGGATAGACGGTACTCTTCCCTAGACTGGCTGCTTTAGGATGAGCTGGTGGGGATTATTTTTTGGTGAGCGGGCGCGCGAAGATGAGTCGAACGCCGTGCAAGCTGAGGCGGACCGCGCCGAAGCAAAGGAAAACACAGCGAAGCCAGCGGCGCCCGGCTCAGAGAGGAACAAACTGGTGGGGATTCGCGAAGCGTGCACGTCGTTCATTTCTAATCGCGCTCACTTCTAATTGTGCTCGTTTCTAAGTGTTCCTAGCCCCCCAGTGGCCAGGAAGAGGCCCAGGATAGAAGAATTAGAAATGAAAGGATCCTGGCCCTCCCAAACATCAAAGAACTTCCGAATACTTAGAAATGAACCATGTGTGAACAATCCGGGGGAGGAAGAGGAGAGACACCAGGAGTAGGGAGATGAAGAACACACGTGTCGGTTCAATGTTCTTGGCCGTTCCTGGATCCCTAAAAGGCCTCCAGAGACCTCGGGAGGGCTCTCGGGAGAAGGAGGCGCCGCGTCCCTCGAAGCGGGTGCGCTGCGACGGAGCCCGGGATCTCAGATCGCAGCCCGCGTGGAGAGACCCAGCGCCCGCAGGGGGAGCCTCCCAGCCAGTCTGTGAGCGCGTGGGGGTGAGTTGATGTCGGTGCTCACGTGGCGCATGTGTCGGGGGAGGGGGGGAGGGGGAGGGGGAGGGGGGCAGCAGCAGGGGCGGCAGTAGCAGCTGGAAGAGGAGGGTGAGGAGCCAGAGGATGAAATGAGGAGGAGGAGGAGGAGGAGGAGCAGGAAGAGGTAGACAGACAGAAGGGGAGGCACAAGAGAAATCGGTGGATCAGCGTGACATGGGTGACGATGTAGTTTGGTCGCCCGAACTGGGCGGACTTGCTGTGGTGCACAAGGTGCTCCGGGTCTAACGCGGCGCCCCGCTGACTGCAGGCATTGCTGCAAGCCTTTGCGGCGGTGGATCATTGACATCGGGCCTTGCACTGGTGCCAGACGCCTGGGCCTATGCTACGTGGTGTGAAAGAGAAGATCGGAGGGATAAGGTAAGAGGACATGGGGGCACGATCACGGTTCCAGGAGGAGGGAGGATTGGTGGGCGATCGGTTCCTCTCACCCTGCTCATACGACTACATGTCTCGCTCGCTGGGGCTCGCCAAGCCTGCTGCGCTGCATGGGATGCCGCGGGCCTAACGCGGAACTCCTGGCTGCCGCAGATCTCCAACCCTCCGCGAAATCAAACGCATGTTTTTTTCTCCGCGGCGGAGCGGCGCCGCTGGACCCCCCCATTTCATCGTTCGCGCCGAAACTGGCCACTTCTATGTTTCTTCAGACCCCGCGGGCCGCGTGGCGCGCGTCGCTGAACATTAAAATGGGGGGGGGGGGCGAGTGGATTGGAAGAGCTTGCGCTTGATTTCGCGGTGGCCTACATAACGCGGTCCTCCAGGTCGCCTGCAGGCATTGCCGCAGGCACTTGCAGTGATGGGTCATTAACATCAGACGAGAAACCTGAGCGACACGGCGAGAAACGGGTCCTACGCACGATGGCAGGGCGACATCACCCGGTGACTCACGCCCGCCAGCGCGGCATGCTGCATTGGAAGCGAGGGCGCTCACGGGCGACCCGTCGCGGGCAGCATACGCGCCAATGTCGGCGAACGCGGCCCCGCTTGTCGGCGTCGCTCACCTGAGATCACGAGCCCCCCCGCGCTGCTCGCGAGGCCGCGACGTAGTCGGGAAAGAAGATCAGGCCGCCCTTCTCAGAGCGCACGCACAGCCGCCCTCCATTAGAGATGACGCACTCGACAACCTTTCCATCAACCTCCGGGTGTCGACCGCGTCACCGCAGGCGCTCCCTCCCTCGTTCTCTCCCTCTCTCTCTCTCTCTCCCTCTCTCTCTCCCTCTCCCTCTCCCTCCCCCCTGTCTCTAATCCCTATGTATCCATCTCGGCTACACGCAAGAGTGACCCTGGGTAAGAGTGACCTTTGGTGCGCGGCTTTTGGGGGGCCACTGGGGGACCGAGCACGCAAGACGCTGCTACTGCATCGCGTTCGGCGATCTGGGGACCAATATATGCCCGCACCGAAGGTCACTCCAGCGAAAGGTCACTCTTATGTCTAGTCGACCATCCCTCTCTCCCTCCCTACCTCCCTCCCTCCCACCCTCTTTCCCGGTCTCCCTCCTTTGCTTCCCTGCTGCGTGCAGCCGCAGCTACGAGAGCGCCCCCCTGGAGCCCAAAAACCATTCCTCGAACCCGGATCGATCCTGCGCGCTGCCAGCCGACATCCTTTGGCACGGCCCCGACCACGTGATCATGTCCCATATGACCCCCCTGATGTCTTGAACCCCTCCATTGGGCGACTCTGTCATCCTGAACTGCTTCTTGACGGTTGGCGAAAACCTCCGCCCTCGTTCTGCGTCTGCCGGCTGGCTCCCGTTCAGCCTTCCGCAACCTTCCGCCGCAGAGGAGACGTCAACCAGATCGACCCCTCGAAGGGGCAAAACTCTTCCTGGAGCGCTCCCTCCCGGCGGCGGGTCTGGGCTCGGGGGCAAAAAAACGCCTCCTCCCCGACCTGTCCTGCAGTGTTGCTGGCCGCGCGCGCAAAGGGGAATACGGGGTGGGGGGAAGGCTACTTAGAAGGAGGCTGCTCCTTAGAAGGCGCGGGCCTTACATCTATAGATACGACCCGCGCCTTCTACGAAGCAGGGTGCTTCTACGAAGCGTCGATGCCGCGTCGAGCGCCCGTCGACTTGGGTAGAACTTGAGTCGAACTTGAGGCGAACCTGAAATGAGCTAGAGTTGAACTGGAGTCGAACTGGAGACGCACTGCATTCGCGCAAATCCGCCAGGTGGGTCCCAGGAGGCCCCAAGCGCCTCGTAGGCATGCTTTGTTTCATGACGTGGACCCTCAGAGATCTGTATACCCCTCCCTGGAGGCCGGTTGTCTGATCCTGGATGTGTTGTTTTTTCAGGGGCAACGAAAGGGAAGGACTGGCTCGATGGTGGAAACGACGACCCTCGGAATCGGAGATCCGCCACCGTGCCTCAGGCTTTCGTGGGCGGAGTGGGCGTGTCTTCAGGTCCTTTGCTTAATCCCTGGAGCCTCAGTCCTGAGAAGTCTTTCAGAGGGCCGGGCCCCCATGTCCGAAACCTCTTAGGGTTTGGCACGTGCGCCTGGGCATCGGGAAGTGGTTGCGCGTGATTTGTTGTTCGGCCCAAGAAGAACCCTAGATGGGCCAAGAGGCCCACAAGAGGCCCCCAAGACGGTCCAATCGTGCCCCGAGTCGCCGAAAGATCGGTCCAAGACGCCCAAAATGGCCTCACGATAAGCTCAAGATGGCCCAAGGGGCCTCCAAGACGCCCCAAGAGGCGCAAATCATTGATTTCCCATTGGTTTTTGAAGGACTTTGGCGTTCTCGCCATCTTGGCTACGCTCCAAGACGGCCCAAGAGGCTCCAAAGGAGCTCCCAACAGGGCCCAAAGACAACCCAAGAGGCCTCCAGGAGGCTCCAAGAGGCGCCGAGCAGGCCCCAGGAGGCCCCAAATTGGCCCCAAAGAGGCCCCAAGAGGGCCCCAAGAGGCCCACAAGAGGCCAAAAGAGGCCCCAAAACGGCCCCCAAGAGGCCTCCAAACTGCCTCCAAGAGGCCCCCGAGAGGCCTCCCACGAGATCCCAAAGAACATCGAATAGGCTTCATACCCACAACACGGGTACGATGGCGGGATGGGCCGAAGGCCAATATCCGCCGCCCCTTGTTGCTTGCAAGAGGGGTGCCTGGCGTGCCGAATCCTATCGTTTTTGGTTTTGGTTCTTTTCCAAAAGAACTCCCCCTGGGGCTCCGGCGCGTCCCGCCGGCCACCCGGAAAGGACCTCGATCCGAAAAAAATCCTCCAGGACAGCTCAAGATGGCCTCCAAGATGGCCACGCTGGCCTAAGATGGCCTCCAAGATGGTCCAAGATGGCTTCCAAGTCCGCCCAAGATGGTCCAAGACGGCCTCATGACGGCCCACGAGAGTCCAAGATATCTTCAAGTTCGCCCAAGAAGCGCCCAAGACGGCCCAATACGACCCGAGAGGCCTCCAAGAGGTCCTCCAGGAGGGTCCGAAGAGGCGAAGACCATTGATTTTCTTTAGGTTTTTGAAAAAAATGGCATTTGCTTCTTCTCAGCATTCCGACGGCTCAAGACGCCTCAAGAGGCCCCCAAGATCGCCCTAAGATCGCCCAAGAGGGCCCCCTGATAACACAAGGACCCCCAAAACGGCCCCAAGAAGGCCCCAAGAGGCCTCCAAGACGACCGCGATAGCCTCCGAGATGTCTAAGATGACCTCAAGATGCCTCAACGACAGCCCAAGATGCATTCAAGATGGCCTAAGATGGTATCAATATTGCCCAGGACGGCCCAAAAGGCCCCCAAGAAGCCTCCAAGACGGCCCAAGAGGCCTCCAAGAGGTCCTCCCTGAGGGCCCGAAGAGACAACAATTATAGTTTTCCTGAAGTGCTTGAAGGATTTTGGTATGTGTTTCTTCTCAACACTCCGACGCCTCAAGACGGCCCAAGAGGCCCCCAAGATCGTTTCAAGATCGCGCACGAGGCCCCAAGACGACCCAGACAGGCCCCCATGACGGCCCCAAGAGGGCCCAAGAGGTCTCCAAGACGGCCAAAATGGCCTCCAAGACGGCTAAGATGGCCCCAAGATGCCTCCAAGACGGTCCAAGATGCACCCAAGACGGCCTGAGATTGCCTCAAGATGGCCCAAGACGGCCCAAGAGGCCCCTAAGTGGCCTCCAAGACGGCCCAAAAGGCGTCCAGGAGGTCTTCTAGGAGGGCACGAAGAGGCCCAAATCATTGATTAGGTTTTTGAAAGATTTTGGCATCTGCTTCTTCTCGGCATTCCGACGGCTCAAGACGGCGCAAGAGGCCCCCAAGATCGCCCTAAGATCGCCCAAGAGGGCCCCTTGATAACACAAGGGCCCCCAAGACGGCCCCAAGAGGGTCCCAAAACGGCCCTAGAGGCCTCCAAGACGCCCAAGATGGCCTCTAAGAACCCCTGATATGCCCGCGGAGGGCCCGAAGACGACTCAGAGAGGCCCCAAAGATGGCTTCCGACGGCGTCCGAGAAGCCAGGAACGCCCGAAGACGGCCAAAGAGGCCCCCAAGAAGCCCCCAAAGGCCCCCAAAAACCCTCGAACAGGCCCCCAGGAAGCTCCCAGGAGGCCCCAAGAGTGCCCCAAGAGGCCTCCTCCTCCTCCTCCTCCTCATCTTTTTTCCACATCCTCCCCCTCTTCCTCTTCTTGCTCCCCCACGCGTTCCCCGAAGTCTGTCCAAATCGACTCGGGGAACAAATGGCCAGATAGCTTTGAAAAGCTCTGGCCCAACTGTCGGCCACAGAGGCGCTTCCAAAGGGGCAAGGGGCGGCGGTGATTCGCCGTAGGCGTCTTCGATAATTGCATCGTCGCTAGATCGGCGATAGTCCCCCGATGGCGAAACCGTACCGATACCGAAATCGGTACCTCCCGGCGCGCCCTCCATGCGCGCCCTCCCCGCGCGCCCTCAGCGCGCACCGCCTCATCTTCCGGCCACGCGAACGCAGGGACAAAGAATGACCGTTCGGCCCTCCTCATTATGATCAGGCCCCCTGTCGGTGATGAATGGATGATTATCCCCCCCCTAACGTTGCCCCCGATGTTTGACGGTCCCAGGGCCCGGCGAGGATGCCCAGAGGCCAGAAACAACCTAACAACTGTCCGTCGTGTGTGTTTTCATGGCGCGAAAGGAATCTCGGTTTTCGGGCCATAGCTCATCCCTCCCGCGGCCCTTCGTGACGATTTGGGCATCCCCTGAACGCTTTCGGCGATGCGCGGCAGTCGAACACCATCATGAGGCTGGAAAGCCGAGGTGAACCGACGAAAACCTATGAACACCTCGAACCTCAAAAGTATCAGAAGCAAGCCGAAAGCGTCAGAGAAACCTCCCGTCGTGATCTGTTCGCGAGGCGAAGGGGTCTGGGCCCTGTGCACCAATTCCCGAGCACGAGCCCTAGGGTCCCGAAGGCGTCGGCGCGCGCGCGCGCCAGTCCCGAAGGGAAGAGGGGAAGGCGGAGCAGGATGAGGAGGAGAAGAAGGAGGAGGAGGAGGAGCAGGAGGAGGAGGAGGAGGAGGAGGAGGAGGAGGAGTAGGAGGAGAAGGAGAGGAGGTGGATGAGGATGAGGAGGAGGAGAATAGGAGGAAGGAAGGAGGAGGAGCAGGAGGAGGAGGAGGAGGAGGGGAGGAAGGGTGAGCAGGAAGGAGGAGGAGGATGAGCGAGGAGGTAGGAGGAGGAGAAGGAGGAGGAGGAGGATGGAAGGGAGAGGAGGAGGAGGAGGAGGGAGGAGGAGGAGGAGGAGAATAAGGAGGGAGAGGAGGAGGAGGAGGAGGAGGAGGAGGAGGAGGAGCAGGAGGGAGAGGAGAGAGTGGAGGAGGAGGAGGAGGAGGAGGAGGAGGAGGAGGAGGAGGAGGAGGAGGAGGAGGAGGATCGAGCAGGAGGAGGATCGAGCGGAGGAGGAGGAGGAGGCGGAGGAGGAGGAGGAGGAGGAGGAGGAGGAGGATCGAGCAGGAGGAGGAGGAGGAGGCTCGAGGAGGATCGAGCAGGAGGAGGATCACCAGGACGAGGAGCAGGAGACGACCGACGCCCGTAAGCGCAGATCCCGAGCGCGAGCTTCCCAGGAGCCTCGTAGTCGTCGGCGCCCACGCGCACCACCCTGGGCGGCGCGAGGCCGCGGGCCTGCATGTCCTGCGGCGGGCTCTGGGGGGCGCGCGCGGGTCCCGGAGGGAGGAGGAGGACGAGGAGGGGGAGGAGGAGGAGGGGGAGGAGGAGGGGGAGGAGGAGGAGGAGGAGGAGGAGGAGGAGGAGGAGGAGGAGGAGGTGGAGGGGGTGGTGGTGGAGGAGGAGGGGAGGAGGAGGGGAGGAGGAGGAGGAGGAGGAGGAGGAGGAGGAGGAGGAGGAGGAGGAGGAGGAGGAGAAAAAGGCGGTCCGTAGCCATTTTTGCCCAGGGCTAAACAGATCCGCATGCCTCACCGCTGTCTCCCGTGTGCTTGTTCTGTTTCTCTGCGCGAATGGGGCAGACGTCGCCTCCGCAGTGCCCTAGCGCTCAACCTCGCGTCGCCGATTCGAGCGGCAACCAGCTCGTTCAGCATCCGGCGGCCTTGTTTTGAGCGTCTCTCGGAGGCGGGGACGGAGCTCGCTCTCGAAGCTCTTGGCAGAGGCCGGCGCTGCCCCGAGTTTTGGCCAGAGCCCCCGCTGTGTGACACCCTGCACGGCGCGGCGCACGGGCTCAGGCAGTTCCCACCTGCTGCGAAGGCTGGAGCCGCGGCAATGGAGGCGGCACTGCAGGCCCGGCGTGACGGCAAGAAGACTCAGCGAGCTGCAAGCTCGGTCCTCCTTCCGCTCCTCCTCCGCCTCCGCCTCCGCCTCCTCCTCCTCCTCCTCCTCCTCCTCCTCCTCCTCCTCCTCCTCCCCTTCCTCCGCTCCTCCTCCTCTTCCTCCTCCTCCTCCTCCTCCTCCTCCTCCTTCCGCTCCTCCTCCTCCTCCTCCTCCTCCTCCTCCTCCTCCTCCTGTGGAAGTCCTCGTTCGCTGCCCGTCTCGCCCACCTCGCCCCCAGGGTCTCGCGGGATCACATCGCCTCGTCCGACTGGAGCAGCGCACAGGCTGCCATCCTGACCCTCCCACCAACGTGGAGGATAGCGGTGCTTGAACACAAGTTCTGGAGCCTGCCTGGACCACCCATTCTCGCTTCCAACGTCGGCCCTGCATGCTTGGCTGTGCTAACTTCCTCGATACTCAGTCGCACTACCTCGGATGTCCTCGGCCTGGGGATTTCCTGCAAGTGTTTCAAAGCCACCCGTTTCCGTCAAACCCGTTGGAGCGTCTCGGTCTCAGCCATCCGTCTCACGAGACTCTCAGCATCACTGTCGCAGCTGACCTCTTCTTTCCTCTCCCCCACGTCCTCCCCCACCCAATCTCGTGGAAAGAAGAGATGGAGCTACTTCCTCAGTTGCGTGCATCGCTGAAGCGGACTTGTATCCATCTCGCTCCCTCGTCCGTTGCTCCCTCCGCTCCTGCTGCTGCTGCGCCCCCCCCGTCCACCATCCTACTCATGCCAACGATCACGTGTCGCCCCGCCGCTCCTGCACAACGTCATCGAACGGTGGAGCGACTTCCTCACTGCAAGATCGCCCCGCGGGAGGCGCGGATAGCGGTAGAGGTAGCAGAGGATAGCTGGACCTGTCATCGAGTTACGAGCGCAGGAGGAGGAGAAGAAGAGTGGAACAAAAGGAGGATGAGGAGGAGGAGGAGGAGGAGGAGGAGGAGGAGGAGGAGGAGGAGGAGGAGAGAGGGGAGGGAGGAGGAGGAGGAGGAGGAGGAGGAGGAGGAGGAGCAGCAGGAGCAGACTCGAGGAGGAGGAGGAGGAGGAGGAGGAGGAGGAGAAGGATGAGGAGGAGGATGAGGAGGAGGATGAGGAGGAAGAGGAGGGGGAGGAGGATCGAGGAGGAGGAGGGATGAGGGAGGGAGCAGGAGGAGAAGGACGAGGATAGGAGGAGGAGGAGGAGGAGGAGGAGGAGGAGGAGGAGGAGGAGAATGAGAGACGAGCGAAATGATGCTGCTGATGCCGCTGCTGCTGCTGCTGATGATGATGACGATCACGATGACGATGACGACGATGCTGCTGATGCTGCTGATGATGTTGATGATGGTGGTGATGAGGATGATGCTGCTGATGCGGATGATGTTGATGCTGATGCTGATTGATGATGGTGATCATGATGCTGCTGCTGATTATGATGATGCTGGTGCTGCTGCTGATGATGATGGTGATGATGCTGATGATGATGCTGATGAAGATGCTGCTGCTGATGATGCTGCTGCTGATGATGATGATGATGATGATGATGATGATGAAGATGATGAGGAGGCGGAGGATGAGGAGGATCATAAAAGCGGAGGAGGATGAGGAGTAGGGAGGAGGAGGAGAGGGAGGGGGAGGGAGGAGGAGGGAGGAGGAGGAGAAGGAGGAGGGGGAGGAGGAGGATGAGGAGGAGGAGGAGGAGGAGAAGGAGGAGGAGGAGGAGGAGGAGGAGGAGAAGAAGAATGAGACGAGCGCAGGGATGAGCGACACCCATGCGGCAGGAGGCCCTGAATAGCTTCCCCCACCTCCTCGCGCTGCGAACAGAGCCACGACGGCAGGATGTTGGCAACTTTCTGTCCCTTGAGGCCGTCAATGGGCCCCGGGACCGTCAGAAAACTACTCAGGATGAAAACCGGGTCCCAGGGAACAGGTCCAGACCTGCAGGGGTCCACGTCTTGAACAACTCATGACGTCCGGGGTCTGGGGACGAGCGTAGAGATACGTGACACCCCTGCGGCAGAAGGACCTACGTAAGCTGCTCCCACCAACCCCTCACCCTGCGAACAAAATCACGACTGATGGTTTTTGCAATTTTCTGACCTGGGGGGCAGAGCCGAGCGCAGATCTGAGAAACCCGCGCGGAGCTCAATTCGATGTTCATACGATGTTTGGGTTCCTCGAGGTGCCACCTCGGGCAACATCCGAGCAGCGGCCTCGCTGCTGAAGCGATGCGCGCAGGGGCGGGTCCTGCAGGGCGGCGGCCAGCTCGTCCTGCACCGCCGCGCGGCCGAAATCGGCCCTGCCGGCGGCGGCAGAGCCCTGCAGCACGGTGTAGACGTCCCTCATGCAGACCGTGAGGGCCTGGACCCAGACATACGATTGTTTTTCAATGAGCGCCTCCAGATGTCCGGACACCCTTCCCCACAGCCAGCTCTTTTTCTTCCTGTTCAGCCCCCAAACTCCCGGGAGCGGCCAAGAGGGGGGTGTCCAAGAGGGGGGGGGTGCAAATCATGACAGGCGGCATGTGCGCGGCCCAGCGGGGGGGCCAGGGACGTAATGAAATAAGAGGAGGCGCCATGACCACCCCTCACGAGGATCGTGGCCTCCGAGGGGGTGGCTGCAATCGGCTACCCCCCCTCCCGCCCCAAGGGGCCCCCAAGAGCCCCCTAAGAGGCCCCAGGGGAGCCCGAGACGCCGCCAAGGAGCCCCAAGACGCTCCCGAGAAGCCCCCAAGAGGCCCCCAAGACGGCCCCAGGAGGCCCCAAATAGCGCTCCAGGGCCGGCGGAATGAGCGAAGCGATTCGATAAGAGGAGGCGCCATGAAATCTGGGGAAATACCATGGCCCCCGCCAAGATGTCCACCCCACCCCCCCTAGTCATCACCCCCCTCTTTTCCACCCCCTCCCAGCCTCCTCCCAGCTCGCCGCGCTCTCGCTCGAGGAGGAGGAGGAGGAGGAGGAGCAGGAGGAGGAGGAGCCATGATATCCCCCCCCCCCCTGGTCAGATCACCCCCCTCTCTGCCGCCCCCGACGAACTCATGGCTGCTGCAGCGCCTCCCGGGCCCAGAGAGAGGGCGGCCCGCGGAGGCCGAGATCGGGGACGCACGCCCGGGTCTCGAAGAAACGAACATAGCGTTATGTCGGGCCTGTCCCCCTACAGGGGGGGATTTTCGACGAAAAATAACACATGCCCCCAAAATAATCCAAACATAGTCCAAACATAGTCTGGGAACTATTGTTTTGAGTATATGTTGACCTTTTGGGCGTATTTTTTTTTGGTATAGTTTGGGGAAGCACGCTCGGATCTTGAAGAAGCGAATATATGAAGGGGCCCCAGGACACACAAATAGATACACACAAATGAAAAGATCCCCCGGATCTTCCCATATTTTCTCGGTTTTTGTCTTCCCCCCACTTCCCATATTTTCGTATATTTTCCAAGGGAATCGCCGATTAATTGTGTCTGTGTTTTTTCCCCTCCTGAGAATACAGCATCGGAGATCCCTGCGGCAGAAGCCGACAATGGGCCGGTGCGGCAGCTTCCGAGATGCTGTCGGGAACTTTTGAATAGCGTGTCGCGGCGGCGGCCCCAGCGACACGCCGGGCCCGGCGAGCTGATGGCGCGTCACTCCGCTCCGCGGGGCGGGAAAGCTGGGGAGAGCTCGGGACGTTGACGCCTGGGGGCCGCGATGTGGTTCGCGGGCCAGAGCGGGTGGCGCGACACGCTAGGCCAACGATCTTGACCGTACGGCAAGCTCCTGCCACGATGGTGTGCCAAGTTTCGCCCGCGGCCCTCGAGGGTCGAGGGGGGTGATTTGGGGATGTCCTGGGAAGTTTGGATCATTAGTTTGGCCCTCGTCGGGGCCCCTGGAGGCCTCTGGTTTCTTCCAGGGGTCAGGGCCCGAGGCGCAAGCAGGACTTGCCGTAGGCCCTTGCCTCCATCCCCCCCGAGATCCGACGTTGCGAAAAGATAACAACATCACGAGCATTCACGAACGGTTTCTGAGTTCTGTCGGGCTGGATCGATCCGTGATGGTCCTGGGGCCCGAAGCCGGGCGGAAACTCTCGATGTGAAACAGGAGTGCGACGCCCGAATCTGAGGGACCGCGCGAACCGCCCAATCCTACAGCAAGCCTCCGCTGCCCAAGGGTCCCGCCGGGAGCCTCAGGCGCTGTGAGCACCGAACGCCCGCGCCGCCGCCGCCGCGGGGCGGCACGAACCCCCGCAGAGGTCCGAGCACAATTGCAGCAGCATGCGCGGGCAGGCTCGTGTCCTCCGGCGGCGAGCCCGGAGGGAAGTGGGGGCGGGCCTTCTCAGCAGACTCGGGAGTCCCCCAATCCCCAAGCCTTCTGAATTGTTTCCTGAGTCTCCCCGGAAGACACAGAAAACTTGTCAGGAGGCGCGAGGGCTTCCGAGACGCCCCGCCGCCTTCCGAGAAGGAATTCTCCGTCTCACTTCGCCCCCTCGCTCGCCGCCGAGTCGTGACGACTCGGGCGCTTGTCTCTGACCCCGCGTGGATCGTTCAACCTCGAGCGATCGGCGGCTTGGCGATCGCCAGGTCGATCCACGTTGGCCGATTCTGGGCCACTGGCGGCGTTCAGCCTTGACCGCCCGCAGCGGGGTCGCCGCCGCGTTCGCACGAAAGCGAACACGCCGTGACACAGCAGGTGCCGCCGGAGGCCCGCCTCCAGAGCGCCGGAGGCACGGGGTCGGCTCTCGCACGAGCTCCTGGCGCCTCGGAGCATCCAGGAGCCAGGACTCCTCCTCCTCCTCCTCCTCCTCCTCCTCCTCCTCCTCCTCCTCCTCCCTCCTCCTCCTCCTCCTCCCTCCTCCTCTCCTCCCCCTCCTCCTCCTCCTCCCCCTCCTCCTCCTCCTCCTCCCTCCTCCTCCTCTCCTCCTCCCTCCTCCTCCTCCTCCTCCCTCCTCCTCCACCTCCTCCTCCTCCTCCTCCTCCACCTCCTCCCCCTCCCCCTCCCCTCCCCCTCCCCCCTCCCCTTCCCCCTCCTCTCCTCTCCTCCTCCTCCCTCCTCCCTCCTCCTCCCCTTCTGCTCCTCCTCCTTCTCTCCTCCTCTCTCCCCTCCTGCCTCTGAGACCCGCGCGCGCCCCCTGGGACCCGCGCGCGCCCCTGCAACCCTCCTTGACCCCTCCTCCGTCCTCCCTCTCCCTCCTCCTCCGTCCTCCCTCTCCCCTGCCCCTGCTCCCTCCGCCAACCTCCCTCCCCATGCTGCTCCTCTTCCCTTCCCCCTGGTACTCCCTCCTCTCCCCTCCCACCCTGCCCCATCCTCACGAATCCCAGGGGAAGCGTTCGGGGATGACAGGCTCAGGGGGGGGGACACGTCGCGATCCATTACCTGCAGGCTCCCCAAACACCCTGGGACTCCGCCGGGTGTCCGCGGGAGGCGGGGGCGGCAGCGCGCCCCGCTCGAGGAACAGACAATGACATGAGGTCCGCGCGGACCTCTTGGATCGGCGCTGGAGCCCACTCCCGGCGGATCTCTTGGATCGGGGATGGCTCCGCGCGCCAGGGGCGGCGCCGGAGGCGGAGATCCGCGCGGATTTCTGGGATCTGCGCTGGGCCCCCCTGACGGCGCCTCTGGCACCGCCTCTGGCGCGCGGAGCGCGCCAAGGAGGAGGCTCCAGCGCCGATCCAAGGAATCCGCGCGGACCTCCAACAGTTTCGCATGTGCCGTTTTTGGTACGACAGATCTCCGACGTCCTGGCAACAACAACGACGAGCATCTCTCCTGCGCTTCGGCCCAGGAAGGAGGCCACTGCTCCCGGCCCCGGGGCCGCCACGGCCCGCGACGAAAAAAGCACAGCCCAGGGGATGGGGTCGAGAGCCCTGGGGGCCCCCGGCGACGTCGGAGGGCTGGAAGCGACGCGGGGCGCTCCTTCGGGGGAGCGTCCAGGAGGGCGCGAGACTGACGAGGCAGGTTCCCTTCGGGAGATGGCAGAACTGGGTTTCGTGGGACCTGGTTTAGTGATGTGCACTGGGGGACGCCTTGGGGATCCCAAGACATCCTCGGAGAACGACCCCAGACCTGGGACATCCTCGGAGGACGACCCAAGTCCCAAAACCGCGTGGTGACCCCGAATCCCCACCGACTCACCACACGGTGTGGTCACCACCCCGTTTGGGGGCCCCCGAGACGCCCCCCCGCCCCGTTCCACTAGCCAGAGCTGCCGTCGCCCGAAAAACACCAGCTACGGCAGACCTGGTTTAATGATTCTGGCCCATTCAGGGGCTCCGGGGCCCTACCACTAACGGGGTCCCCTTACCCAGGGTCCTGGCTATACCCGATCCATGTCGGAGCCCTCACCCCCGCGAAGGGCGCTTGTGTCATCGCTTGCGTTTGCATTTGCATGACCGCGTCAGGCATCGATTCACACTTGGCACTTCGTGGCCGCAGCCGTCTCCGGGCGAAACGCGTCTCCTTCGAACAAACCCCGAAGCCTGAAACACAGGGGTCCTCAGTAAAAACCGCGTCCCCAGAGGCTGCCCTCGGCGGTGAGGCCGCGCGCGCCGCGGCTTCCGCGTCGGGCCTGGAGCTGGCCAGACAGCGCCGCGGACTCCGCCTCCGCCTGGTCGTAGGCCCGCACGCTGGCCTGCTGGAGCCGGGAGTCCTCAGCGGAGGGTCGGAAACGCCGCCGCACGCAGCCGTCCACACGCAACGCGCAGCACGACACACGCGTTGTCTCTTGGCAGGCGGCGCGCGAGCGCGACGCGCTGGAGTGTCTGTGCGGCCGCGGCCAGCCAGATCAGTGCCCAAGGCTCGCGCTGCACCATCGCAGCCCTGCAGGGCGGCAGGGTGCACGCGGCAGCTCGACCCGAAGCGAGCCGCCGCGCAGCATGCAGCACAACACAACGAAACCCAACACAACACGACACGGCACGACAATGCATACACGCACGCGCACACGCACACAGGCAGACACGCACACGCGCACGCACACGCACACGCAGACGCACACGGGCACGCAAAGACACACACACGCGCACATGCAAACACACACAGGGCACACAGACACACAGACACACACACACACACACGAAGACACACAGACACACATGCACACGGGCACACACAGACAGAGAGAAACACAGAAACACAGACACACAGACACACCGATACACAGACAAAGAGATACACAAACACACAGACACTCAGACACACATATGCACATATTCAGAGACACATAGACACAGAGACACACAGATACACAGACACAGAGACACACAAAGACACAGCGACACGCAAACGCACCGACACACACAGACACATAGACATACAAACGCACAGACACACATACTCATAGACAGTCGCACATGAACACACAGACAAACAGACACACATATTCACATACACAAATCTACTAAGACACGCAAACACATCGACACACAGACACAACGACACGCAGACACACTGACACACAGACACACAGAGACACAACGACACGCAAACACACAGACACACAGCCACACTGACACACAGAAACACCGACTACACAAAAACACAAACACACAGACACACAGACACACGGACACACGGACACACAGACACACACACACAAGCACACAGACACACACAGACACACATACAGACACACAGGCACACATATCTACTGACTCACAGACGCATGCTCAAAGACACACAGCCACACAGACACAAAGACACACAGACACACAGACGCACCGACTCATTTTTGCGTCAGCAGCTAGGCAGAGTGACTGCGCGGGCGATGTGGCACATGTAGGGCATACACATGCTGATTGGGCCGCAGTGCACGAGAGGAAGGGAGGAAACGCCCGGCGCGGGAGGCGGGGGAGACAGAGGCCAGGCCCGCTCAGAGCGGGGTCCGGCGGCAGCGGGTCAGCGCCGGGGCGGCGGCCGCGGGGCAGTCAGCCGGGGGGGAGCGGCACCAGGGGCCGCAGCGGGAAGCACAGCGAGGCGGCCGAACGCTGAGATCGAGCCGGCCTCCAAGCGACTGGGCAACCAACGAAGTCCACCTCAGGAGAGGGTCCGGGGGGAAGCTGGCAAGGGCCCAGCAGGCGGAGCAACGCGCGGCGCCGAGATCCACGGACCTGCGAGGCGCGGGAGGGCGGGCGGCCCGGGTACACGGGACCACGGAGGGGCGGAGCAGCGAGCGAACAGGCCAACCGGCAAGGCCGGCACGAGGGCTGGGGCCTGGCCTGAACACCAAGCAAGGCGCGGAGGCCCGACCGAGGGGTCGGCCTCATCTGCCCTGGAGATCAGGGCTGTCGCTCCGGTGGGCCCCCGGGCGGGGCCTTCGCGAGTCGGGGCTGGCGGTCGCTGTGGGGACTGCTCTGCCTGGCGGGGGCGAGCGCTGCGCAGACGTGGGTCGGGCGTGCGCGGGCGCTGCGCCCGAGGCGGGCCGCTGCCTCTCCGTCCTCGGGCGGCCGCTCGCGCTCGGCCGCGAGTCGGGGCGGGGCTGGGCGAGATCAACCCCTCGCCTGCTACGCCCGCGGGGGGCGCCGCTGGCTCTGGCTCCGAAGGCGCTGGTTCGCCGAGATTTAGGCTCATCGCTCCCCCGGAAGGGGGACTTGGAGTGTGATCGGAGGGCTCGGCGGGTCTGTCTACCTGATCCCGTTCAACGGGAGTCGCGCCCCCGAGAATGACCGCGGCAGGCAGGATGTCACGCGGGAGGCGCAGTGTGGGGCGCGAGGGGGTTTCCCTTGCGACATCCGTGGTTATGTGGTGGGGGACAAAGTGCGGGATGGGCTCGACTGGTTCAAGCGGAAGGAGCAGGTCCGGGGCGCTTGAGGCTTCTCCGATCGATCTCCTGGATGCGAAGGCAAGCGGCGTCCAGGGCAAGGTTTACATTGACCGCAGTGGGGGGTCTACGGGGAGTGGCCGCGTAGAGTTCGGGAGGCCTTGCCTGCTCCAGCAGAGGGCGAGTAGCTCGAGGGGCTCTGTCGAGAGGCCAGGGTTGACGAGGAGCTGGCTCTGAGCCCGCCAATGAGCGCGCCCCAAATGATGCCAGACAGGGCGGCCTGCCATCGATTCGTGTTAGCGCCGGCTTCGCCCGGGGTCTGCGGCCCGGGGCCATCGGGATAGCTGCGCGGCCTCCGCTGCGCGCGGCTGCTGCGAGGTCGTCAGGGCAGCTTCTCATGACCTCCCCCATGGGGGCCCAGGCAGTTTCGCGCTCTGTTTCCCCAGCCGGTCGAACACGAGGCCCGCGGCAGGGGCCCCTGGGGGGGGCGGCCGCGATTCGTCCTCCCCGTTGAGCATCTCGCCACTGGGGGGGTCATCGCTGGTAGCGTTGGCCATGGCAGCGTCGACGAGTGCGTTCCAGACGCGAGCGCCCCGGCACTCCGCCACGCCAGGAAGAACAAGGCTGCGCGCGCGATCGTCAGCCTCTCCGCGGGAGGAGAGGGGCCGCCCGAGGATGTCATGGAAAGAGCGCAGAAGGTCACTGTGATACGTAGCCATACCCTGGGCGGCGCCTGAGGGCAGCCTGCCCGCCGTGGAAAGGAGGCGGCGACAGAGTCGAACCACCTGCTCTTGAGGCGGCGTCGCGTACTCCGCTATCCACCTGGGCCTGGGAGGCCCTCTTGGCAGGCGAGGGAGCCAGGGCCCGGGTCGCGCTGGGGGTGGCCCGGGGGAGTTTTCGCGCTTGAGCCCTCGGCGCCGCCTGCGGGCGGGTTCGCTGCGGGGGGGCTGCCCGCGATGGGTTCCTCAGCGGCCAGCCCTGGGAGGGGCCGACGCCCTGCCCCGGTGCAGGGTTAAGTCGGGCGTGTCCCCCTACAGGGGGATTCTCGACGAAAAATAAAACAAACTCAAAACATATTCCAAAATTGTAAAAAAAAAATTGTAGAAAATAGTTCCCAGACTATTTTTTAAACTATTTTTGAATGCTCCCCCTGTAGAGTGTAGAGGGACAGGCCCGACTTGAGTGCAGGGGCGTGGTCAGGCGGGCCGGCACAGGGCACCGCGTCGGCGCGCGGGTTGCCCCGCGGCGGCTCGTGGGCGTCAGGCTGCGCCGCAGTGCGCCGCCCCATCTTCTGGTCTGGAGTGCGGGTGGTTCGAAAGCTGAGGCTGGGCGGGGGCGGCTGAAACCGCGGCTGCTAAAGCGGCCCTCCCGGAAGGAAACAACGACTTCCCGGAAGGAGGCGCGGCGCGCGAAGCAGTCCACGGGCTCCCTCCTGGAAGGGCGAGAGGACAACTTCCCGGAGGTCGATTGCAGCAGCCACGGATTTCGCAGCCCTTGCCCGGCTTCCGCGTGGCAGCCGGCGGTGGGATCGGGGGGCCACCGTGGTTCGCCTCCTCTTTGGAGTCCCGAAGTGCGGTGACGGACCGTGCGGTGACCTCGAAATCCCCCAAGACCTCAACGCACGGTCCGTCACCGCACGGTTTTGGGACCCTGGAGGCCTGTCGCCCGAGACATCCTCGAAGAAGGACTCGAGTCCCAAAACCGTGCGGTGACCCCGAATCCCCACCAACTCACCGCACGGTGTGGTCACCACTCCGTTCGGGGACCCCCGATGCTCCTTGGGCGGGCCCCTGTCGCCGGCATCTGGGCCGGCTTGGGCGGCGGGGCGCGCGTCTCGCCCGCCGGAGTCGGATCCGCCTGGGGGAGGTTTCGGGGCGCGAGCGCCTCGGGCACCTCTCGCGCGGCTCCTGCGCCCAGTGAGGTCGCGCGGCCCCCGCACGGGTCCGCCGTCAAGTCGGTCGCCAGCAGGCTCGGCGCGCATCCTGAACACGCGACGGCCGCCAGTGTGCCTCCTCGGGGCCGCCGAGGGGGGCGCGCTGCCCCTTGCGCCGGAGCTGCGTGGAGTGGCAAGTGGGCTGTGTGGGTGGGGTCGGGGGGGGGGGGTCGGGGCCATTGCGCAGAGGGTGACAGCCTCTGCGTGGCCCCGCTGATGCCCATGTCTCATAATCTGGTCGTAGTGGTCTCGATCGATGGCGGTTGCGGCAGTTGACTGGATGGTCCAGCAGACCAGCGCCATCGGCCAGGCATAGCGCTGGAGGGGTCTCTCGGTGCGCTGCCTGCCTGCTTCAACGTGGATCCTCCCCTCAATCCATGTGGCCAGGGCGTGCTGCCGGTGAAATGGCAGAGCGCCTCGGGACTTCCCAGGGAGAAGCTGGGCCGCCAGAACAGGTGGAGGATCGGCAGCGGAGACGGCGACCAGAAGGACTAGAAGAGGCTGGTAATTATTCGATCGATCTAGCGGGGCCTGGCTGTAGGTCCGCTGCTGCAGGCGTGACCACGGTTGCCCAAGTGGGGGCACTGACAGTGAGGGTAGCAAGCTCCCCATGGGGTCGTAACGGAGATCTGCCCTGCCGCGAGTAGTGAAAATATGGCGTACCCGCCTGCGTAGAGGCTCAGGTCTACGTCTCGCGCGCCCAATCCGCCACCCGCCAAGAGGACGCCTGGCGGTCGTGCCGTAGGAGTAATCTCGTGCACGGCGCTAATGTGGCTGGTCACCCAGTCGCTGGTTATTGGCGGGGGCTCAGGTTGCGGGGTATTCCTACCTTGCCCTGTGTCGGGGGCAGGCCACGCCCGGGTGCACAGCCGACATCCTACCAAGCCAAGCCTGCCACTGGCGGTTCGGAGCCGCCTGTGGGGGGGAAGCCAATCGGCTGGGTCCAAAACACGAGCGGCGGGCAGGCCGATGGCGGTACCTGTTCGATCGAATCTAACGGTCTGGAGGATCTGGGGTTGCTCCGCCGCTCTGCTGGCAACGCTGACGCCGGACAGCGCTGCGGCCTCGAGGTGAGCTTCCCGGGTTCTGTCCAAGGTGGGGAGAATCCGCTGCTGTTCGAGGGTTGGTACAGCGGGGGAAACTCCTGTAGACCTTATCGCCGACGCGTATGTTGTCGGCCGAGCCGAAGGCGTCGCGCGTAGGTCCCTCTCTGCCTGGAATAAGGGTGACCTGAAACATGTCCTGATCGTCGTCCGAGTCGGGGTGCCAGTCGTGGACTGGATGTGAAGAGCCGATGGCGCCCCATCCGACGGAGACCTCTACCGCTTCCATGATGGATTGCAGGTCTCCCTGCCCAGAGGTAGCTACGTTCCAGCGTCTCTGCTGCCCGTCCGCGGGGTCATCAAGACATGCCAAGCTTGGCGTCCCGTGGGCCGGACTGGCCACGGAGATCCTCCGCGGGACAACGGCGCGGGGTCGCCCGTGGTCAGCGATGGCCCGCGGTATTATCCCACTGAGGTGGCGCAGGACGGGGGCGGCGACGTGCGCTAAGGCGTTCGAAAGCAAGAGTCCACTTGCGGTAACGCTCGTCCTGCGTCCAAACGCAGCTGCGGCTCTGGTAGCGTAAAGGCAAGTGAGTGGTAGGGCACCTCCTCTTACTGGAATATGGACGGCCTCCGCGGTGTCGCTTAGGCGCCACGCGCTGATAGGGGATGCCTGCGTGGTTGAACTGCTGTACTTGGGCGTACATTTGATCCAATGTCTGGGCTGCGGCATTGGCTCGGGTCGGGTTGGCGGCGTTAGTAAATATTCTAACTGCGTGGTGAGCCAGGGTCTCGATGCCTGCCTGGAAGTCTGGCTTGCGTGGGAGGGGAATAGCAGTGGTGGCCCATTCAAGGTAGTCGCCGGCTGCCCTGCACGGGTGCTGCCAGTGGGTGTCGCGACCACAACATGGACATTGGCAACCTCGGGGGTGATTATGCTCAAAGCGTCACGGGTGTCGGGCCTGCGCATCACACAGACTCGCAAGCACACAGACACACTGACACACAGACACAAAGACGCAAAAACACACAGACCCACATAACATAGACACACAGACACACAGACACACAGACACACACACAGGCACACAGACACAACCACAGACGCAACACACAGCCGCACAGACACACACACACACACTTCACAGACTCACAGACGCACGCTCACAAGCACACAGACGCACAGACGCACAGACACACGGGCACACGGACACACCGATACACAGACACACAGACACACAGACACACAAGCACACACACAAAGCTGACCGGAACGGCTGCCTTGCCTCGAGCACGAGGTGGAGCGCCCCGAGGCTCATGCAGTTCTGAAGGGTGACTGGGGGGAGTGTAAGAGTTTATAAGACATTCCTGGACGCGACATCCTCGACATTGTAAGGTTTTCTAAGACATTGCAAGGTGACTGGTGACCACGACATTCCTGGAATTCCTGTGAATTCCCGTGCGTTGCTGGGCGCTTCCAGTGGCCCGTGTGGGCCTCCGGGACGGTCCCCTCGCCCAGGAGGGCCCGAACACGGGGAAAGAAAGCCCTGGAGGTCGCCCAGACAGTCCTAGCGGGCCCAGGCTCGCCGAAAGATCGCTCCAGGACGCCCAAGATGGCCTCGGGATGGCCCAAGACGCCTCCGCGATGCCCCAGGAGGCTTCCAGGAGCACTCCCAAGAGGGCCGCAAGAGGCAGCACGCATTGAGTTCCCTTGGGTTTTCGACATATTCCAAAACTTCTGCCTTGTCGGCTTCCGACGCTCCGAGACGGCCCAAGAGACCCCAGATATCGCTCCAGGACGGCCCGAGGGGCCGCCAAGAGGGCGACGAGACGCCACAGGAGGCCCCCTTGACGGTCCGAGAAGCCTCGAAGATGGCCCAGGAGGGCCCCAATTACGCACCAGGAGGGGCCCCCAATAACGCCCAGGGAAGGGCCCCAGGGGGGGAACACGAACCGACATGTCGAGCTCACCGCCCCAGAAGTCCCCGGGAAGCCCAAAGAGGGCCCCAAGAGGGCCCCACGAGGCCCCAAGAAGCCCCCAAGAGGCGCCCAGGACGCCCTAAGAGGCTCCTCAGCTCCCACGAAGCCCCCAGGAGGCAGCAAGACTGCCCCAGAGAGGCCTCCCCGAGAACCCTCCGAAGAGACCCCAAGACGCATCCACGAGGCCGCTGACCCATAACCCAGGTACGGTGGCGGGATGGGCCGAGGGCCATTCGACCTGCTTAGCACGGGGACGGAAAACGCATCTACTTCCAGAGCGCAAGAAATTGCTGGCTTATCCCTTATTCCTCCACTTCTTTCTCATCTTCCTCTCGCCCGTTTCTCATCCTATTATATTTTCCCTTACCCCTGCTTTCTCGACTGGCGTGTCGCGTTGTGGCCCTTCTTGTCGTGCTTTGGGCTTCCGGGTGAGCCTCTTGGGGCACTCTTGGGCCCTCCTTGGGCAGTCATTTTTGAGCTCTCTTGGGCTGTCTTGCTGGCCTCTTGTGCCATCTTGAAGCCCTCTTGGGAGCCTCTTGGACCGCCTTGGCGCAATCTCTTGGACTCACAAAGCTCTCTCGGGCCGTTCTTGGCTCGAATCGGCGAGAAGCTCCAACACTTTCAACAACCTAATGTTACGTAGTTAGCCTCCTTAGGCCCTCGTGGGAGTCCTCTTGGAGGCCTGTTGGGGCGTCTTCGAGGCCTCTTGGGCCGCCTTGAGGACATCTTGTGCCATCTTGGAGCGCTCTTGGGACGTGTCCCCAAGATTGCCCCAAGAGGCCTCCCAGATTGCCCCACGATCCCCCAAGAGGTTTCCAATCTGGCCCCAAGACTGTCCAAGAGGCTCCCAAGACGGTCCCCAAATGATCCCAAGACGGCCCGAGAAGCTTCCAAGACGCCCAAGATGCGCTTGAAAACGACACTGAAGCACTCCAAGAGGGCCCTAGGACGGCCCTAGGACGGCCAAACTAGGCTTCCACGACGACCTCCGACGGCGTCAGGAGGGCCAGGAACGCCAGTAAGACGGCCGAAAAGGCATCCAAGAAACCCCCGACACCCCCTCAAGGCCCCCAAGAGGCCCAAGGAGGTCCCAGAGAGGCCCCGAAGCAGTAGCCACCAGGAAGCTCCCAGGTGGCCCCAAGAAGCTCCCAGGAGGTCTACTCATCCTTCTCCTCATCACCATCATCCTTTTTTTTCTTCCTCCCCTCATCCTCCTCTTCCTCTCCCACGTGTTCCCCGAAGGGCTTCCACAGCGGCTGGGGGAACGCATGGTCCAATAGCGTGGCCAAACTTTGTCCAAACGTTTGTAGGCGTATCCTGGAAGGCAGGGGGCGGCGGTGATTCGCCGTAGGCGTCTTCGATAATGCACACTCGTGCACTGCTGGTTCGCTAGCGTGCTCGACACAGTATCCGTTACTCGCTCTCTCCTTGTGGCATGTTCAACATCTGCTTTGGGGGGCTCTGACATCAGCCCGCTCCTTGCGCGCACGCTCCTGCTGGATGCGATCTTCCAGCTCCCTCGACTCCTGCTCCAGCGCGAGCCTTGGCCGAGCAACGGTTCCCGCAGGGGTGGCCCCGACCAGCTACCTCCGACGCCCCGGGGAGCATGTTTTGGTTGCAAGTGCCCTTTCCCGAGCTCCAACCTCCCCGGGCAGCCTGTCGCGCCCTGGGCCATCACAGAGCGAACCGTGGCGACAATAGCTGGCCGCAGGGATGGGGTCGTGAGCTCTGCAGGGGGGCCCACGCCTTGAAAGAACCACGGCGCCGGTGGTCTGGAAAGGGTGGTGCGGCCAGGGCCAGCGGCGTGCTGCACGGCGGGGGGGAGGGCGTTCTTTTCAAGGACGGACACGACAGCGTGGCGCGATTGGCTCAGGATGCGCTCTGGGATGTCCAGAAATATCTGGCCGCTCTCGCTTTTGAGCCCTGTTGAACAGAATCTGAGGTCTTGGAGCTTCTGGGAGCCTGGGAACGTATCATTATCAGGATTTCTTGCCCCATTGATACTCAATCAACTGCGGCATCGGAGCAACACCAACAACAAACACAACCCCGAACAGGCCCGTCTTCCTGGACCCTCATGGGGGCCCCTGTTGGCCCTGCGGAGCCCTGGTGGCCCTAGGGACCCCGCGCGATCGAACGGCGCACGCCGCGGATGCTGCCCACGTGCGCGCTTCTCGGGGCTGCTCAGGGGAAGTTGGTGTGGCGCGGCCGTCTGCCCACGCCTGCCTCCCACTGCTGTTCGTGCCTGCTGGGCGCCGAGAAGGTAGAGTGGCTCGGGGAGGCTGGTGACACATCGGCCCTGAATCGACGATGCGTCGCCCGATACACCGGAGGCAGGCCTCAGATGGCAAGCCGCGCGTTCCTGGGCAAGGGGGGGACACTCACTGGGGCCCTGGTCGGCACTGAAAGGGCGACTCGGGGTCGATGCTTCTTCCCTGAACTATTCTTCGCTTTCGGCGCCCCTGAGTCCCATCTCCACCTAGCGTGCAACTTCGCCTTTCCAGTGTGGTCTTCAGCGCTTGGCCTGAGGACGCAGAGTGCGTCTGCAAAGTGACTGCGGATAACAGAACGAAAAGGGAAATTACAACCGCCATTGATCATCCCCGCATGTCCAAAGTCGTGAAACAATGGCGGCTATCACGCGGGGGAAACACGCCCGGACCCTTCGACCCCACCCTGACGCCGGGCTTCTTGAACGAGATCGATCCAGAGAGGATCCTTGGGTGGGCCACGGCACGTCCGAATGCCACTCAGCTTTGGATTCGTGAAAAACAAGCCCGGCGCGTGATTTAAACAATCGTTTCCCTGCTCGGGGGAATCGCGGGGGTGCGCCCGCCAAAAGGAAACACACCACGGCGGCGCCGGTGATTAATGCCGGCACCTGGCCGACAGCCAGAGGGCGACAGGCACGACGCAAGCGTCGCCGCTTCAGCGGAGGGGGACAGCAGCGCCTCCGCTACAGCGGGGCGTTCGGGCCAAAAATAACTACAGACACGAGAGAAAGAGGAGGCGGGAGGAAGAGGCGCCTCAGCTGGCGGGCGGTGTCGACGTGGCTACAAAAATAATGCAATAGGGTGGGAGCGGCAGAGGCAACCGGCAAAATATCATCCTTCTCCTTTCCACCCCCTCAACAACAATACGTTTTACGACGACAACGCAACAACGACGACGACGACAACGACAACGACGACGACGATGACGACGACGACGACGACGACAGTGGCGGCGGTGGACGACGACGCACTGCGGATGCCCCAGAGAGGGGAGCAACGCTGCAAGCACCGCTGCAGTCGACGACGACAACGACGATGACGACGACGACGGCGACGCACTGCGGATGCTCCACGGGGGAGGGTGGGGGGGGCGTGCTGCGTAGGCCCGTTGTCGTCGTCGACGAAGGACGACCACGAACAACGACGACGCCGCCGACGACGACGACGAACACGACGACGACGACGCGACGACGACTACGACGACGATGACGACGACGACGGACGACGACGCACTGCGGATGCCTCCTGGGGGGCGGCAGCGGGGTGCTGCGTAGGCCCGCTGTAGTGACGTCGACAAAGACGACGGACGACGGACGACGGACGACGGACGACGACGACCACGACCACGACCACGACCACGACCACGAAAACGACAACGACGACGACCACGACGACGACGACGACCACGACCACGACGACCACGACTGCGGCACGTCAGTAATCAGTACGAGAAGGGGGAAACCTTCGCCTCGCATGTATGCGGTCCGTGTTATAACTACTAAAAGACGGAAGGCAATCGTTTTTAGGGTGCCGTGTACGGGGTTGCACGATCCCCTCGGCGGCGCCCGTGACGACCCCTGGCGCGCCCAATCATTAAAATATGTTTCGCGCCCTGCGGGGTCTATGCATTAGGCTCGGCGGGGCCCTTTCGTTTATGAATCTCCAGCTGACATTTCGGTCAGGAACTTTTGCTTCGCGTGTCGCGGCGACAGCCCCGGCGACACGCTATACCTTTCAAGCGGATGGCGTGCCGCTCCGCTCTGCGGGGCGGGAGGCGGTGAAAAACTCGAACCGTTGATAGCATGTCGCGCCGAAGCGTGGTGGGCCAGAACTGGCGAAGCGACACGCTAAACCGAAGATCCCGACCGTAATTTTTCACGACGCCCTGCCGTGAGGCGACGACGATGGCCGCGGCGCCGCTTCAATGCCGGCCCTGGACCTGCCGTCCCAGAGTCTGTTCCGACCGCAGCTTCGAGGCGTATCCAGCCGTCCCAGACCGCCGGGGGGGCTGTTTGATTTGTTGCTTCAGCCCGTGGGCCCCAAGATCACACGACCCCTTCCCGTGGCAGCACCAGAACATCTCGACTCCTTCTCCTCCTACTCCGGCCCCGCTTCCCCAGAACAACCTCGGATGCATCCTCCTCCTGCACTTCCACCTGCGCCACCTCCTCTTCACCATCCTCGTCCTCGTCCTCGTCGTCGTCCTCCTCGTCCGCCTCCTTTTTCTCCTCCTCCTCCTTCTCCTCCTCCTGCCCCCATCGTCATCCTCCTCGTCCTCCCCGCCTCGTCCTCCCGAAAGCTTCCCCTCCCAAGAAACAAGACCAGGCCGTGGGGGCTCCCCGCACACGCAAACAAGACACGAACGCACTGGACCGCCTTCTGGCCCGCGGCCCCCCCGCGGAGAGCCTCTGCTGTTCCGCCTTCGACCGCCGCAGCCGCTCGGAGGCGGCCAGCAGCCTGGCCTCCCTCTCCAGCGCCTGGCGCCGGCCCGCCGCTCATCTCCAAGCCTCCGTCCTCCGTCCAGCCGCCCTCCACAGACCCCCTCGCGTCTTGAAGCGATCGCGATGGGAGGTCTTCGGCAATTCTCGGCCTCTGGTGGGGCTTGGCCCGGCCGCGGGGCCGCCACGAAGAGATTCAGGATGGTAAGATAGTCCACCGAGGGCGTCCAGATCTGTGAGGGCCCACGTCACTAAACGAGTTACAGCGGCGGGGCTCTGAGTCTGTCATCTCTCTCTCCCCCCCTCTGCGCGTCCTCCCGCCTCCCGCCGTTTGGCATCTCTCTGTCTCTGCCCTCTTCCCCTCCTCCCACTCCCGCCCTCCTCCCCTCCTCCCTCCTGCCCTCCTCCTTCCTCCCTGCCTCCTCCCCCCCTGTGTGCCCTCCCGCCTCCCGACTCCTGCCGCCTCTCCCTGCCCCCGCCCTCGCCCCCGGGCGTCCGACGGCCTGCGCTCTCTCGTGCGCGGCCCTCGAGGATGGTCTCGGCCCGCGCTCCCGTGGGGGCCCTCGTCCGCCCAGGATGCACTTTTGGTGGCCCTGGGGCCTGAAAAAGGGGCCTCGCTGGCCGAACTCGAGGATGCGCGCCCGCGTTGAAAAACCACGTCGCCAGAGATCTGGATCCCTACAGTCAGCCCGTAGAATAGGGACGCGCGATAAGGATGCAGTGGCCTTGGAAAGCCATGTCGCCACTGTGCGAGCGCTGATTCGGTCGTCGTCGGTCGTCGATGCCGTCGGTCGTAGTCGTCGTCGTCGTCGCCGCCGTCTTTATCGTGGTCGTAATTATGTCGGCGTCGTTGTTGGCGTCGTTGTCGACGGTCGTCGTTGTCGTCGTGGGTCGTTTGTCGGCATCGTCGTCGACGTCGTCGTCCGTGAGTCGGGGTCGGTAGGTCGTCGTCGTCGCCGCCGTGGTACTACTACTACTACTACTACTACTACTGCTGCTGCTGCTGCTGCTGCTGCTACTACTACTACTACTACTACTAGTACTAGTAGACGTAGTAGTACTACTACTACTATTACTACTACTGCTAGGACTGCTACTACTACAGCTGCGACTAATATCACTGCTGCTACAACAACAACTACTACACTACTACTACTACTACTACTACTACTACTACTACTACTACCACAACAACTACTACTACTACTACTACTACTTCTACTACTACTGCTACTGCTACTGCTACCACTACTACGACTACTACTACCACACTACTACTACTACTACCACCACTACCACTACCACTACCACTACCACTACTACTACTACTACTACTACTACTACTGCTACTACTACTACTACTACTACTACTACGACTACGACTATACTACCACTACCACTACTACTACTACTACTACTACTGCTGCTACTACTACTACTGCTACTACTACTACTACTACTACGACTGTTACTACTACTACTACAGCTACTCCTACTACTAAACTACTACTACTCCTACGACTACTACTATTACTACTACTACGACTACTAGTATTATTATTACTACTGCTACTACTACTACTGCTGCTATTACTACTACTACTACTACTACTACTACTACGGCTACGGCTGCGACAAGTACTAGCACTAGCACTGGTACTGCTACGACTACTTCTACAAGGCCTACTACTACCACTGCTGCTGCTACGCCTACTACGACTACTACTGCTAGTGCGACAACTACGGCTACTACAACGACTACGACTAAAACTACGCCTACGACAACGACTACAACGACGACGACGACGACTACAACAACTACTACTACTACTACTGCTACTACGACAGCGAGAAATTCTATCACTACAAATACCACTGCTACTACCACTACTGCTGCTACTACTACTACTACTACTACTACGACTGTTACTACTACTACTGCGACTACAACTACTGCTACAACGACGACTACTCTAATCCAACTGGCCCTCCGACCGACGACGACGTCGACGATGAACACTACTGAGGTTACTACGACGACGGCGGCTACTACTACTACTACTACTACTACTGATACGATCACTTCTACTGCTCCTACGACTACTACTACTACTGCTGCCTCTGCTGCTGCTGCTGGTACTACAAACACAACTACGATGGATACTACTACGGCTACGATTACGACTGCGGCTGCAACTACTAACAATACTACAACAACAACTGCTACTACTACTGCTACTTCTAGTAGTAGTAGTATCCGTAGTACTAGTACTACTGCTGCTACTAAACCTACGACTACTGATGCTGCTACGACGGCGGTTTCTACTATTGTTAATACTACTACTACGACTAATACTGCGACTACTATTACTACTACTGCTACTACGGCTTCAGCTGCTACTAGATGTAGTAACAATAATACGACTACGACTACAATTATTACTGCTACGGCTACTACTACTGCTCCTATTTCTACTACTGCTGCTACTACTGATGCCACTACAACTGCTACGAATAATACTGTCACTACTGCTACGACAACTACTACGACTACTACTACTACTGCTACTACTACTACTACTACTACGACTACTACTACTACTACTACCACTACTACTACTACTACTACTACTACCACTACTACTACTACTACCTACTACTACTACTACTACTACTACTACTACTACTACTGCCGCTCCCACTAGTACTACTAGTACTACTGCTACTACTACTACTACTGCTACTACTACTACTACTACTACTGACTACTACTACTACTACTACTACTACTACTACGACAACGGGTACGACTACAGGGCGACGACGACGACGACGACGACTACTACAATCACGGCTACGAGTACTTCTAGTAGTACTAGAAGTGCTCGTACTGCGACCACTACAGTTACTACTACGACGACTACTACGACGACCACTACTACTACTACTACTACTACTACTACTACTAGTAGTACTAGTACTATTACTACTACTACTACTACTGCTACTACTACCGCCCCGACGATACTACTACTACTACTACTACTACTACTACTACTACTAC
>CAUYUJ010007657.1:317963-357963 GCA_963575745.1 Prorocentrum cordatum
GTCTCCCACCATATAGGGATTCGATGGAGTTCCTAGGGGCACAGGTTTCCAATGGAATTCCATGAGAGCCCATCGGGTTCCCTGGGAGTCTTCAGGAAATCCATCGGATCCCGGGCAATTCCTCAAGATTCCTCTAGAAATTCTTAGGAATCCCCAAAAGACTCCCCGACGGAACGAACGCCAGAGGTGTCCGGGCACACGCCCGTCGGCTCCACGGTTCGCGCTTCCATATAGGAATCCAAAGCAAGTCCACTGGACATAGGACCCTGATGGAATTCCATAGGATTCAATAGGAACCACTGGACTTCTCAAGGAAGTCCGACGCGTTCCTTGGAATTCTTCCGGATTCCTGAATAATTCCTAAGGGCTCCTCAGGACTCCCCGCACGGAACGAAAGCCGGAGAAGTCTGCGCACGCGCACGTCGGCTCCACGGTGCGCTCTCCCATATAGGAACCCTGCACAAATTCTAATGGTCAAGATATTCCGATGGAATTCCATAGGGGCCCATCAAAATCCGGTAGAATTCTGAAGAATTCCATCGGTTTCCTTGCTCTCCCATATAAGAATCCGATGGAATTCCTACGGAGACAGGTTTCCAATGGAATTCCATAAGAGTTCATCGGGATCCTCTGGCATATTTCAAGAAATCCATCGCGTCCCTGGGACTTCTTCGAGGTTCCTTTGAAATCTCTGAGGAATCCCAAGGGCTCCCCGCCGGAACGAACGCCAGGGCCCTCCGGGCACACGCCCGTCGGCTCCACGGTGCGCTCTTCCATATAGGAATCCCAAACAATTCCTATGGACATAGGACTCCGATGGAATCCCATAGGAGTCCATAGCAATCGCTGGGCATCTTAAGGTAGTCCATGGCGTTCCTGGGAATTCCTTCAGATTCTTTAAGAGATCCTATGGACTCCCCGGGACTCCCCGCACGGAACGAACGGCGGAGAAGTCCGGGCACGCGCACGTCGGCTCCACTGGGCGCTCTCCCATATTGATCACTTTATGGAATTCGTATGGACACAGGTTTCCGGTGGAATTCCACAAGAGTTCATCGGGATCCTCTTGAACTTGTTTAGGAAGTCCATCGGACTCCTGTGAATTCCTCCGGATTCTTTTTTAAGGTTCATCCGGAAACCTTTGGACTCCCCGCGCGGAACGAACGCCCGAGGCGCCCAGGCACGCGCCCGTCGGCTCCACGGTGCGCCCTCCTATATAGGAATTCAAGGCATAGGATTCAGGATTCCCATGGCATTCCATAAGAGCCCATCGGGATCCTCTGGCATTCTTCAGGAGATCCAGAGCATTCCTGGGAATTCCTCTGTCTCCCTTCAGAACTTCTTAGGAATCCTCATGGCTCCCCGCGTGGAACGAACGCCGAAGGCGTCCGGGCACGCACCCATCGGCTCCACGGTGCTCTCCCATATAGGAATCTGATGGAGTTCCAATGGCCATCGGAATCTCATGGGATTCCATAGGAGTCCATCGGGATCCTATGGAATTCATGAAGAATTCTATCGCTGTCTGAACATTACCTCCACATTCGATTAAAAGTCCGCAGGGATTCTTAAGATTCCCCGCGCGGAACCATCAGATTCCCCGCCCGTCAGCTCCACGGTGCGCTCTCCCACACAAGAGTCTTGAAGAATCCTAAGGCATTCCTGAAGAACTCCTGGAGAGAATCCCTCGTACTCCGCGAGCGGAGCGAAGGCCGGATGCGTCCGTCCGGGCACGCGCCCGTCCCAAGGAATTCTATAGAG
This sequence comes from Prorocentrum cordatum, assembly GCA_963575745.1. Lineage (NCBI taxonomy): Eukaryota > Dinophyceae > Prorocentrales > Prorocentraceae > Prorocentrum > Prorocentrum cordatum. The sequence goes on from CAUYUJ010007657.1 coordinate 319,725, forward strand.
ATCCTACGGAAGTCCATCGGAACCCGAAGGAATTCCGTAATAATCCAAAAGAAATCCGAAGGCATCTGAAACCATTCTATAGGAGCCCGATGGAAGCCCAAAAGGAACCCGAAGGAATTCGAAAGGAGTCCCAAGGAATCCCATAGGAATCCGAAAGAATTCTATAGGAACCCCAAGGACGTCTAGAGCAAGTCGGGGGAATTCCAAAGGAATACCATAGGACTCCTAAGGGGTCCCATCGGAATCCGAAAGAATACTATGGGAGCCCTAAGGAATTCCGTAGGAATCCGAAAGAATCCCGGAGGCATCCGAAAGAACGAACGCCGGAGACGTCCGGGCACGCGCCCGTCGGCTCCACGGTGCGCTCTCCCATATTGGAATCCGATGCAATTCCTATGGACATCGGATTCCTGTGGAATTCATAGGAGTTCATCGGAATCCTCTGGGGTTCTGGAGGAAGTCCATAGCTTTCCTGAGAATTCCTCCGGATGCCTTCAGTATCCCTAAGGAATCCCCTGGACCCCCCACACGGAACGAACGCCGGAGAAGTCCGGGCACGCGCCCGTCGGCTACACGGTACACTCTCCCATATAGGAGTCCTGAAGGATCCCATCGGGATCCCAAGGGATTCCATAGGAATCCAAAGGAATTCCATAGGAACCTTAAGAAATACCATAGGAATCCGAAAGAGCTCCGTAGAAATCCGATGGTATTTTTGAAAACTTCCTAAAGAATCCCTCGGACCCCTCGGACGGAACTAACGCCGGCGGCGTCCGGGCACGCGCACGTGAGCTCCACGGTGCGCGCTTTCATTTTGGAACCCTGGGGATTCCGAAGGGATTTCTGAGGAATTCCATGGGATCCCTATGGGATTCCTAAGGATTCCTATGGCATCCGATGGAAATGGTTGAAGATTCCTTAGGATATAATGGGATTCTTTCCTAGGCCCGCCCTAAGCCTCCTCGCTCTGGCCTCATCGCTCTGCTCGTCTTCCGCCTCCTCCTCCTCCTCCTTCTTCTCCTCCTCCTCCTCCTCCTCCTCCTCCTTCTCCTCCTCCTCCTCCTCCTCCTGCCCCCCGGAAGACCCTGACTTCACGATCCCAGGTACACTTGAATCGTGACCGAAGTGTTTCGGGCGCCCCGCGCCCCGCGGAGAGCCCGAGAGGACAGCCCGAGAGTCTCATCCCCGAGTACTCTCCCCGAGTCTCCTCCACGAGTCGCGTCCCCGAGTCTCCCTCCCGAGTCTCCTCCCCGAGATTCGTCAAACGAGTCTCGTCCACGAGTCTCGTCCCCGAGTCTCGTCCCCGAGTCTCGTCGCCGAGTTTCGTCCCCAAGTCTCCTCCCCGAGTCTCCTCACCGAGTCTCCTCCCCGAATCTCGACCCCGAGTCTCGTCCCCGAGTCTCCTCCCCGAGTCTCCCCCCCGAGTCTCCTCCCCGAGTCCCCACCCCGAGTCACGTCCCCCAGTCTCCTCCCCGAGACTCGTCTCCGAGTCTCCTCCCGAGTCTCGTCCCCGAGTCTCCTCCCCGAGTCTTGTCCCCGAGTCTCCCCCCCGAGTCTCCTCCCCGAGTCCCCTCCCCGAGTCTCGTCCCCGGGTCTCGTCCCCGAGTCCCCTCCCCGAGCCCCCTCCCCGAGCCTCGCCCTCGAGTCGCGACCCCGAGTCTCGTCCACGAATCGCGTCCCCGAGTCTCGCCTCCGAGGCTAGTCCCCGAGTCTTGTCCCCGAGTCTCCCCCCCGAGTCCTCCTCCGACCCCGAGACTTCTCCCCGAGTCTCGTCCCCGAATCTCGTCCCCGAGTCTCCTCCCCGAGTCTCCCCCCGAGTCTCCTCCCCGCGTCCCCTCCCCGCGTCACGTCCCCGAGTCTCGTCCCGAGTCTCCCCCCCGAGTCTTGTCCCCGAGTCTCCCCCCGAGTCTCCTCCCCGAGTCTTGTCCCCGAGACTCGCCCCCGAGTCGCGACCCCGAGTCTTCTTCCGGAGTCTCGTCCCCGGGTCTCCTCCCCGAGTCCCCTCCCCGAGCCCCCTCCCCGAGCCTCGCCCTCGAGTCGCGACCCCGAGTCTCGTCCCCGAATCGCGTCCCGAGTCTTTTCCCCGAGTCTCCTCCCCGAGTCCCCTCCGCAAGACTCGCCACCGAGTCGCGACCCCGAGTCTTCTCCCCGAGTCTCGTCCCCGAGTCTCGTCCCCGAGTCTCGTCTCCGAGTCTTGTCCCCGAGTCTTCCCCCCGAGTCTCCTCCCCGCGTCTCCTCCCCGCGTCTCCTTCCCGAATCTCGTCCCCGAGTCTCGTCCCAGGCTCTGCTCCCCAGCTCCCCCCCCAGACTCTCCTCCCCGAGTCTCGCCCCCGAGTCTCCTCCCCGAATCGCGTCCCCGAGTCTTGTCCCCGAGTCTCGCCTCCGAGGCTCGTCCCCGAGTCTCGTCCCCGAGTATCGTCACCGAGTCTCGTCCCCGAGTCTCATCCCCGAGTCCCCTCCCCAAGACTCGTCCCCGAGTCCCCTCCTCGCGTCTCGTCCCCGAGTCCCCTCTCCGAGTCTCGTCCCCGAGTCTCCTTCCAGACTCTTATCCCCAACTCTCCTCCCCGACTCTTCCTCCCAGAATCTTCTCTCCGAGCCGCGCCGACTTTGTGTGTCCTGTGGAACACATATGTGCAAACATGTGTTTTCGCAATGTGTATATCCAGATGGAAGGCAACTCGGATGTCAGAGGTGCGCCCGTAGCTCAGGACATCTCGGACCAGACCACGGGCATCTCCGAGGTCAGAATGGCGAGGATGTTTCAGGCAGAAGTGGCCAGACCAGGGAATGTAGGGAATCCAGAGTTGCGAGGATGTCTCAGGCGGAAGGTGGCCTGACCACCTGAGCTCAGGGCATCTTGGAACCCAGAGTTGTGAGGACGTCTCAGGCGAAAGTTGCCCGGCCACCATGGGGCAGGGCATCGCCGAGGTCAGAGTTTAAAGGATGTTTCAGGCGGAAGTGGCTGGACCACCTGGGCTCAGGGCATCTCGGAACCCAGAGTTGCGAGGATGTCTCAGGCGAAAGTGGCTGGATCACCATGGGGCAAGGCATCTCTTAGGTCATAATTGCGAAGATGTCTCATGCGAAAATGGCCGGGCCATGTCACCTCAGGGCATTCCGGAACTCAGATTTGCGATGATGTCTCAGGCGAAAGTGGCCAGACCACCATGGGGCAGGACATCCCCGAGGTCAGAATTGTGAGGATGTCTTCGGAGTCTCAACAACACCGTCCACAACACCGTCGGATGTCAGAATTGCGGGTATCCAAGAACCGTCCACAACACCATATAGCAAAAGCTCGACCTCTCATCTTCCTTGTCATCGTCCGTTCCTTCGTTCGTCCTTCGTGCCTTCCCCCTCCTCCTCTTCACCTTCCTCGTGCCGTTCGACACGATCGGGCTTCCCCAAAAGATGCGGATGGAATCTGACACCTTTGCAGCAGAACACCCTGAACAGCTTGTACACAATTGCGATAGGGGCCACGACGTTGGTCACGATTGGGGGCCATGATGGGATAGCAAGTGGAAGCCACAGGAGGCCACGATGGTGGCACTCGAAACGTCAAGAGTTTGCAAAGGTGAACTTCGGCAGGGGGGTGCGAGTGGCACGCCCAGCGGCGACGCCTGGGAATGGGTGGGGAGGAGGGCCGACGACGACGCCTGCGGCGGCTGCGGCGACGACGACTGGCGGACGACGACCCACGACGACTGCGACAACGACGACGACGACGACGACAACGACGACGACGACGTTGACGTGCCGAGGAGTGCCGAGGAGTGCCGAGGAATGCCAAGGACTGCCGAGGAGTGCCGAAGAGTGCTGAGGAGTGCCGAAGAGTGCCGACGAGAAGTGCCGAGGGAGGAGTGCCGAAGGAGGGATGCCGAGGAGTGCCGAGGAGGAGTGTCGAGGAGGAGTGCCGAGGGAGAAGTGCCGAGGGAGGAGTGCCGAGGAGTGTCGAGGGAGAGGTGCGGAGTGCCTAGCGAGGAGTGCGGAGTAGCGCCGAGGAGTTGGAATCGCGAGGAGTGCCGTGGAGTGGGATGAAGGGAGGAGTGCGGAGGAGCGGAGAGGGCCCCGAGTCTCCTCCCCGAGTCTCCTCTCCGAGTCTCCTCCCCGACTCTCCTCCCCGACTCCCCTCCCCGACTCTCCCCCCCGACTCCCCTCCCCGACTCCCCTCCCCGTCTGTCCTCTGGGGCTGTCCAGCGTTCTCTGTTAGAAAACACTTGGATCGTGCTCCGAGCGTTCCCGGGTGAGAAGAACACTCGGATCGTGATCCGAGTGTTCGGGGATCCCGAATTCAGGGATCTGCCTGCCCCCCCCCCCCCAGGCACGCCGCCCCTACCTGCGGGCCGCTGGGGCGCCCCACGACGACGAGGACGAGGAGGGAGGAGAACGACGACGAGGAAGGAGGGATGAGGGAGGAGGGGCGAGGAAGGAACCCTGACGACTCCTCATGAATCCTCAGGAATCTCCAGGAATCACAAGAAGAGCCCTCAAGAATTCGCAGAAGCCCCCTAAGAATCTTTAGGAATCACCTCCTCCTCTTCCTCCTCCTAGTTTGCCACCATGCAGGTGGGGCCTCAGGAATCCTCAGGAGTCCCCAATATTCTTCAGCATTTATCAGGAAGCCTCCGTATTCCTCTGGGTTCCAAAAAGCAGTTGGAAGTCTTCGGGGATTTTTGGGGGTCTTCGGGAATTAGCGGGAACCCTGAGCGTTTGTCAGGACCCCCCATGATTTCGGGTTGGTACAACACGAGGGAGTGGATGACTGCCATAACTCAACACTCGACATTACTCAACACGAACATCGTATCTGCACAACTGCGTACTCTATTATATCAACCATATCCCTACCAGCTTTGATTTACACCTTGAGCATCACATGGCTCACACCCTCACAACCATGCATGGTGCCCGGTTAAGCAAACCCTGCATACAATCTCGTAGCCTTCACCGTCCTAGTCTCCTTCCCCCTTTCTGTCCCTCATGGGTAGCCGCACGGGGAAAGGGGGGCATGCGGCAATAGCGGTAGATGATCACATTCCTATGAGCACGGCGCATTCGGGCCATTCCAGCTCAACATGACGCATTTTCTAACTTGAACGCCTTCAAACATATGGTCAACTAGTCGTCGGCCTTCTACATAACATCATCACAACGATCCACATCCTCGTCACCACCTCCCTCATCACCATCGTCGACATCTTCACCACAAAGCATCAGCCCACCACCGTCACCATTATCATCATCATCATCATCATCATCATCATCATCATCATCATCATCATCATCATCATCATCGTCATCATCATCATCATGATCAACATTGCTGGCGTCCTTCCGTAACCCCGCCATCGTCAGTACCTCTGCCATCATCACCAAACACGACGTCAGGACGCCCCGGGCGTTCGCTTCCATCGCTTTGAATTCCATCATCGCGGGCCACCACACATCCAAGCACGAAATCACAAAACCCTTACGGTAAACGCACTTTCAGATGCAACATCCACCCTTTTATTTTCAATATAATGAAACATATAAGGAAAGGGACAGACGCAAGACAAGGGGGAAGAGAAAAGGGAAGACAAGGATAATGGAAAGAAAGAAGAACCATAAGGAAACCACGGACTACTACTACTACTACTACTACTACTACTACTACTACTACTACTACTACTACTACTACTACTACTACTACTACTACTACTACTACTACTACTGCTACTACTACTACTACTACTACTACTACTACTACTACTACTACTACTACTACTACTACTACTACTACTACTACTACTACTACTACTACTACTACGACTACGACTACGACTACGACTACGACTACGACTACGACGACGACGACGACGACGACGACGACTACTACTACTACTACGGCGGCGACGACGAGTAGTAGTACTACCACGACTACCCCTACTGCTAGTTTGTCTTCCACTGCTTTTGCTACTGCTGCCAATACTCTTACGGCTACGCCCTGTCTCGCGCCGCAAGATCACGAAGTCCTCGCCGGCACCCGGCACTGGGCAGCTCTGCACTGCCCACGACCCCCTGGCAGTGAACTCCAGCAGCCTCGCCATCTCCGCTTCGGGCCCTTACCGGGGCCCTGCCCCACGGCGATGAGGGCGGCGGCGACGACGACGTCGATGTCGACGACGGCGAAAACAACGTGGCCCGACGACGTCGTCGTTGTCTCCCCAGCCCTTGCAGAAAAGGAGCCGCGGGAGCAGGCCGCGGCGCCTCCACCCGTCTCCGCCGCTTGTCGATCTCGCCCCTCGGCCGCCAGGGGCGCGGAGTGGCGGAGAGAAGATGGGAGCGGGAGCTGCTCATGCTTCGCGGCCTGGGTCTAGGTTCGAGGACCAGTTTCTAGATGATGTCCCTGGATCTTTTGGGGCCTCGTGGAGGCTTCTCGTCGCCACAGCAGGATCCCCCGCGGAATCCTGGCCAGAACGCGTAAGGGGTGGAACCTGGGCCCGGGAGCGCCGGGCGCGCCGGGAGCGCCGGGAACGCCGGGAGCCCCGGAAGGAAGTTTCACGACAATCGGTTTTTGTTTCGACCCATTCGGTTTTTACACTAGCGCGTTGATCTAGGCGCATCATTGCTACATTGGTGGGCGTTCAGCTCGCTGTTATCTAGGTGGGTCACTTTGGTGGGCTGTCAGCTCGCCCCATTCAAACTATCGCCAACACGGGTGCGATGGTAGATTTGCATTATTGACGCTTTGCGTATCAGCACCAACCCTAAAGTTATCCCAGCGCGACCCTACCTAGGAGTTGGAGCCCTCAGGAAAGCAGCATTAGTAGTAACGGCAAACGACGCATACCATAGCACAGCATAGCTTGCTGCTAGGAGCAGGCAGCAAGCGCGCCCCCCCTCCCGCCCCGCTCCTCCCCCTCCTCCCCTCCTCCCCCTCCTCCTCCTTCTCCTCCTCCTCCTCCTCCTCCTCCTCTTCCCCCCTGTGGCCTTTTTGGAGCTCCAAGAGGGGTCCAAGAGGGGGCCAGCATCGGGTGGGAGGGCCCCAAGAGGGCTCCAAGAGGAGCGCGCCAGGTCTCATCGAACACGGCGGTTCGATGAGACCTCGCGCGCCCCTCATGGAGCCTGTTTGGAGCCGTCTTGGAGCTCTCTGGCGGCCTTTTTGGAGCTCCAAGAGGGGTCCAAGAGGGGGCCAGCATCGGGTGGGAGGGCCCTCGAGAGGTCTTGGGAGGGGGCCACGAAGGCCCCAAGAGGGCTCCAAGAGGAGCGCGCCAGGTCTCATCGAACACGGCGGTTCGATGAGACCTCGCGCGCCCCTCTTGGAGCCTGTTTGGAGCCGTCTTGGAGCTCTTGGAGCTCCAAGAGGGGCCCAAGAGGGGGCCAGCAGAGGGTGGGAGGGTCCTCGAGAGGTCTTCTACTGGGCTGACCTACCTACAGAATTTGCCCCGCCAGATTTTGCTTCCCGAGGTTTCCTAGAGAGTTTGCCCCGCCAGATTTGCTTCCCCCCTCTTCCTCGCCGTGATCCCGTGGGGTGTCTACTGGGCTGACCTTCCTACAGAATTTGCCCCGCCAGATTTTGCTCCCCGGGGTTTCCTAAAGAGTTTGCCCCGCCAGATTTCGCGTCCCGCGGCCCGGCGTGGGCCCCATGCGCACTGCGGCGTCTGCGGGAGTTCGTCCTCCTCCAGGTTCTGGTGGTTCCACGCCTGTCCCCCCTAATGGTTTCACGCCTGCCCCCCTAGTGGTTTCACGCCTGTGCCCCCTAGTGGTTTCACGCCTGAGGAGGAGGAGCAGGAGGAGGAGGAGGAGGAGGAGGAGGAGGAGGAGGAGGAGGTTGAGAAGGATGAGGACGAGGAGGAGGAGGAGGATATGCTGGCGATGGCGATGCTAGCGAGCAGGATGCCCACTTAGCGATGATGATGCTGACGATGATCACGCTGATACTTTTCTGGTGGCCACCTGGCCTCCAGTTCGCCGTGGCGCGACGGTCAGGGGTGCACCAGGGACCTGCTTGTCCTGGCGCGGCCGTCCGAGCGCATCGTATAGCGCACCATGTAGAGCGGCGGCGGCGTCAGTTGCTTCTTCTTCTCGTTCTGATGCTGCTGCAGCCTCTGGCGCTTGATGAACTCTGGTCCCAAGGCCTGCTTGATATCCTCGATGTCCCTCTGCAGCGCCTCGATGCGCCCATCGAACGCGTCCATGCGCTCGTTGGCGTGCATCACCTCCTGCACTAGCCAGGCCATGTCGCCTGAGCCTGAGCCTGACGCCTCGGCAGCCTTGCCATCTGCTGCTGCCACTTCGCCTTCGTGTCCGTCCAGCTCGCGCTTCCCCAGAGCAGCCTGACGTAACTCTTCGACGTTCTTCCAAGCCTTGGCAGCCTTGCCAAGTTCAGCGTCGCCTGCTGCTTCACCTTCTGGCTTCGCCTGCTGCTTCACCTTCTGCGACGCCGGGACAAGGTACACGTTGTCGTTGGTGCTGGTGGTGTCTTGAAATGGCGCGAACCAGCCGTAGGTTGGCGGCGTGGCAGCTGCGACGTTCTCGTGGCGCGCGAACGCCCAGTCGTAATCGTCGGACTTCAGAACCCACCAGCCGGTGAAAGGGCCGTCGCGATCATCCCAAAAAATGAACTGGTACCCGCCATCCTTACGCTGCCACATCGGCTTGATGTGGTGCTGCTGGCCAGTGATAAGGTAGAGCCCAGAGGGTTCCTTGATGCCATGGAGCCACAACTCATCGCATTGGCCCACTTCCCCCACCATTCCCATTGCTGCGTTCCGCAGCCGCCGCTCGGGCGCTGGATCGCCCGCCGCCCCTTGGAGCCCTGAGAAAATGGCCATCAATTTGCGATCAAGGTGCGCTGACTTCACACTGATGGTGTCACTTGGCGAGCCCCGTGGCCTAATGGCCCCCTTGCCTTCGCGGGGCCATGAGCCCAGGTCCCAAGAGGGCTCCAAGAAGGCCTCAATGGGTTCTTCTGGAGGGCATGCCGAAGTCCAGAAAAATCGGTTCAAACATTCCGGACTTTGGAATGCCTTCTTGGAGTCCATTGGGCCCACGAGCTGTCAATGAGGACCCACCTGCAAGAATTGAACTAAACCAAATTTCGGTTTCAAGGGAAGGAAGCCCAAGGAAGGCTCACGAGGACTGGGAGGATATTTTGGCAGAGACTTGCTAGCGACGCCAACCCGCGGAGGAGACCTGGGTGAGCGCCCAACTCGGCAATCATGATGATGCTAATTCAGACGATGGGGCGAGCTGGCGAGCTGATAACCCACCTAGATGATATCAATATAGCTATCAATATGGTGATGATGCTGAAGGCTCAGAGGAGGGCAGCGGGGTGGCACAGAAATGAGAGTTGGAACATTTTGAGAAATTAGAACTTGGCCCCGCATATTGGATCTCCTCGTGGATTTCAAGGGAGGCGAAACACTATGATAAGGATGGCGGGGAGGAAGGGGGAGGAGGAGGTGTGATTGCATTCGCGCTAACGGGCGAGCTGTGCCCACCTGTCCAAAATATCAAAGACGCCGTGCGGTGAGCTAGCTCAGCCCACCTGTTCATCGAGAGCTAGCGCGAGTAGCCACTCGCGCTCCATCAAAATCTGGGGCGCCCTGCCCGCTTGCCCAGCTCACTGGATGAGCTTCAACGCCTTGCCAGGCAAGATGTCGATATCGCTTGCCTTCCAGCACACCTGCGGGCGAGCGGGTTGCAAGCCCTTCCTCTTGCGCCACTGCATGACCCAACATATGCCTGTGTTCTTGGTGTCCCACGCTGTTGCCGGCATGGTCCCGCCCACGTTGTTCTGAGAAGGAGCTTTAGCGTTGTCCTCCTCCTTGACGGCCACGCCGGCCAAGCGATAGTATACTGTCTGCGAGACGTTGAGCTTGAAGGCTGTGTGGTCGTCGTCCGTCGGGCTCTCCACGAGGCTGTGGTAGCGCACTCTCGTCTCATCTGCACTTTCTGTCAAACGCTTCTCATTCACAAGCGCCCCGACGCGACACATCCGAGCGTTGAAGACGACAAGACTGTCGCAATCGGCCAACTCGAACTTGATGTACTTCTCGGGCTTGTCCTCAAGCATGTCATTCGTCCACTTCCCTTTTGAGAAACCAGCCAGCATGGCGCCTTGCGACACCTTTGCTGCCTCTGTGCCCTTGTTGACGATGTACATCTCGTTGTTCACGCACACGCGTAGATAGAGCTTCCCCGTCTTCCCATTGATGGAAGTGAGCGGGACGTCGTGGATGATCTGAGTAGCGATGGTCGATTCGTCGATGAACGTATCAGGCTCTGTCGTCCGAGCGACCTTTGCTGGGCGCTCCGCTGGGTCGGCACCTGTCTTGCCAGGCGAAGCTGCCTTGTCACCCTTGTCTGTCTCCCCCTTGTCCTTGTCCTTGCCCTTTACGAGGTCGAACCCAGTTTCAAACTCAAGCGTCGCCACCATGTCTGAAAACTGCTCTGCAAAGACCTCGTGTCCGCTCCATTTCTGCAGGTCGACTTCGGCAATCGTCGGGCGGTCGCCGGTCCAGCGCATGGCAACGAGCTGCGGCTTGGGAATCTCTGGCGACTGGCTATCAGACGGCACCTCAGCTGGCGGAACATTGAAGTGGGGTACCTTCATGTCGCCTGCTAAGATGCGTTGCTTGGTGTAATGAGTACCCTCAGCCTTGCAGAAGTCGACGGAGATCTCGTCTGCGCACATGCCGACGTATGCCACTTGCTGCCCGAACGTCTCGCTGAACGTGATGAACGCCTTCAGCATGTCAGCAGTGTGCAAGGACAAGTCGATCACCATCGTCGCCCCCCGTTGATCACCTGGGAGACCTGAAAGCATTGCGTTGAGCACGCGGAGGTAAGCTGGCACGCCAAGCTGGTGATGTTTCTCTCCTTGGCCGGCGTGCGCGTCCGTCTCGATTGTCGCAGGCAACGCCTCCATCGCGGCATCTTCCACAGTGACCATATCCTTGGTGCGGAGCTGCGCGCCGCATGCAATGACTGGATCCTTGAATGCTGGAATGCCTTTCCACGCTTTGATGCGGTTGGAGTCGTCGTCAGCAAATACCAAGGCCCCCTCGATCATGAGTGGCCGTTCTGAACGCTCCTCTGGTTTCTCAGTAAAGTGCAAGCATATAGATCTGTCAATGAAGAGGCCGTGCTGGCCGATGCTTGATTGCGCTTCTGCTTCCGCCTTGTAAAGGAAGCCCTTCTTGTAGGTGAATGTTGGGAGAAGCACCATCCCGATTGCCGGGCCGTCGGAGCGAACGAACTCACCCAACAAAGCGTGCTGTGCCTTGGTCGTCTTCGCATTGAATAGCGACATCGCCGTCCAATTGATGTGCACAAACGTGTTGATAGAGGTGTTCGACGTCAGGGCGTTCTTGGCTAATTGCTCTTTCACTCGCCCAACCGCCTTTGTCACAGCTTTTTGCTCTGCCGACGTGACATGGGTGATCTTGCAATTCACGTGAGAGGGGTCAAACAACGACTGTGCCGCAGACTCGGCCTCCTGGGCTCGCCAGACACGGTGCTGCACTGTCTTGTAGTACATGGCCGTCTCGCGATCGCGAGTTTTGCCGATGTAGGCGCTGGCCACGCTGACATCGTGGCGGACACGATTCTTGAACAGCTCAAACTCTTGCTTCTCAAGCTCAGTCGATTCCACCTTCAACGCCGCAGCCTTTGGCGGATCACCGCCAGGTGCGCCAGCGGTTAGCGATATGATCAACTCCTTGAGCTCGGGAATATCTGTGACGCCAAAGTTGGCCTCCTTCTGCATGATGGCAGTCTCAAGCGATAGGGTGATGTTGGGATCGCCCTCCGCAAAGGGCGTGAGGAACCCATCGGAGAGGTCGGAATGTGGAATCTGCGGGTATTGGGCGATGGCGTCCATAATGATGGCATGTGCCAACGCTGACAACTCGCTGATCTTCTCAAGGTTGGCCTTTTGAGATTTTGGTGCGTGCTGCCTCTGGCGCTGCTTCGTGTCTACTGATGACGGCGATCATCATGACCCTGAACGACTCGTGCGTGACAGTCAGCAGCCGGGTCCACTTCACTGACCCAATGCGCGGCTTGTACCCTGCAAGTATCTTCTTGGACGAGAACGCATCATCTTGGAATGCGCTGTTCTCACCGTATTTCGACGCGTGGTCCAGGAGCAGAGTACGGCCTTCCTTGTCGACAGACCTGAGGATGTTGAGACAGCACACCTTCTTGGCTCCAGTCACCCGGGCGTCCGAAGGGCACTCCTGGTTCCACTTGGTCAAGACTTCGTCTTCAGACCAGCCTGTGGCCACAGACACCTTCTCAAGCTTCTGGATCCAACTGAGCACATCATGAGCTTTGCGAATGCTTCCGCGGTGGGCTAAAAGTGCGTTCTTGAAGGCAACCGACATCAGGTCTGGAGCAACATCATGGCAACGAACACGGACTGCTCTCAAAGATACCAACAACCTTTGGCCTCCAGCTTCCAAAAGCTTCTCGACGTTACCAAACTTCTTGTAAAGAATGATGCACATGGCGATGGCGGTGCATGCTCGGGCGTGGCCCTTGACGTACGATAGCCACCAGTGAGCCTTGTCTTTAGTCTTCGGATTTGGCCACGCTAGTATGGGGTCGCTGATCGTCACAAATCCGCCGTTGAGGATGCTGTCTACCAATGACAAGGATGTATGAAGCCGCGGCATGCCTTTGGTAGTCACTTCGTCTGAGAAGCCCAAGTCTGTGATCCTGAAGATGAGCTCCGTCTCCCCTGCGGTGCTGTAGAACAACTCCTTTGTCCCGTAGCTAAGAGTTGGATCCTTTTCGAAGAAGGCGTCCAGGTGCTGAGCCATGGCGGTGGCCGTGCTTTCGTCGGGGCACTCTTGCATGATATACTGTGCTGGGCCTCCAGCAGCTCTCAAAGGCTCCGAGAAGTCTTCCATGGACAGTTGCCCCCTCTCCTGCTTCGCCTGCGGGCTGTCGGGCGGCTCCTCCTTGGGAACCATGAAAGCGCGCGGCGACATGGGACACTGGCCGCCGAGCGCGGCAGGACGCCAGATCTGACTCCCAGAGAGTTCGGGCGAAGTCGTTTCATTTCGCCGGAAGTCGGATGTAAGAAATCGTGCAACCGAGTTCGGGCCGGTTCGTTTGAATTCGCCGGATCTCCGGGCCCAAACGACAAATCTCCGGATCTCGGCTGTCAAAACACATGTGGTTTGGAGGGCCGACTTCGGGCCATTTGGGATTTACATAAGGAGTTCGGGCCGGTTCGTTTGCATTCGCCGGAAGTCGGATGTAAGAAATCGTGCAACCGAGTTCGGGCCAAATGGGCTGTGGCGGGGCGGGGATGGGGAGGAATTGGCAATGGCAGGGAAGGCTGAGGAAGAGGGCGCGCACGATCAAGAATGATAATGGGGAAGGAGGCAGGAGCAGGGAAGGCGGAGGAGGAGGAATGAGGCAGGAGGAGAAGGAGGAGAAGGATGAGCAATATGATCTGCTTGCGCGCTAATGCGGCGAGCTATGCCCACCTGTGAGATGACCAAGGCTGAACCGACGAGGCGATATGAAAGCACCTGTGCAATAGGGTTTTGGGGCCACCGACAACACAAGCTGTGCTAGCGACACGTGAACAGCAGTGGAAGCTGTAGCTGCTTACAGAGCAATATGGATCATGGATGGGCCTGGGCGGCCGCAGATAGCTTCAAACCCGCTGGCGCGGGATCCTCGAGTGGGCATCCTCCTGCATCTGCAGCATCTGGCCGACTAGCACGTTCACCTCATTGAACGTGTGGTCGACGTTCTCGATGGACTGCCAGAGATCGAGAATCTTCTTCTCCAACCTGAACATTTTATTGTAGAGGTCGCGCGCCTCTGGGGGCGCGGCAGGGTTGAGGGGGCTCTGATTGGGGCAATCATTCTGTGAGTTGCCGTCCATCTCGCTGCGAATTTCGTCAATGGTCATTGACAATGTCCTGCAGAAATCGTTCCCGTAGCTCATGGTCATGGCTAGCATGGCCCCCTGAATCAAGCCAAGATAAAAACTTACTTGGTTCCTGATGGCAGCCCTTGCTTCTTGGACAGGTCGTGGTCGTGGGCGACGTGCAGGAGATCGAGTTCTATCTCGCTCTTCTTGTAAAGGAAGGACCAACTGTGATTCCAGCAGGCGCGTCTGGATCGCTTCCACAAACGCTTCCACGGGTGTCCCAGGACTCGCCATGTAAGAACACTCGCGCGGAAATATCTTGAAATATGTAAGCGCTTGCTTGAGCCCATACAACTACGCAGACAGCGCGAAGTCGATATTCTAGACCGGGGTTTTGCTTCTACGCTACTACGGCGAGCTACGCCCACCCGATGGATCGATCAGCGAGCCATGCCCACCTGATAGATATGAAACCGCTGGGCTGATGAGAGAAATGGGCGCGCCTTTTTTGCTGTGCCTAGCAACTGGCCTTTGTGCTCTGGCTTGATCTCACGTGGCGCTTCCGTTTCTTGCGGTTCTCGCCGGCCTGCTTACCATTCGTCGCCGCAGTGGCCATCTTCATGAGATTATCCAGGCTGGTGTCCAAACCTCGTCGCGCCGAGGGCCCTATCCACACTGATCCCGCGTCGCGCGTCTGGCCGCTTCGGCCAGGCACAGTATTGGCTAAGGCGACTGCCAAAATGCAGCCAACTGGGGCCACCGATATGGTGTCGCCAGCAAGGCTCTTCAACGTGGCCTCCGGCAGCTCCGTGTCCGTCTCCATCCAGAAACCGTGTACCCGCATCAGCTCTGCGCCTGTCAGCTGCCGCCCCATCTTTGTATCCCAGAGCACGTGCCCGCGCAAAACACATGGTACAATCCCTGCTGACCGGCGGTCTTTGGCGCAGGGGAAGGACTTCACCGAGTTGGTCAGGTCCCACACGAAATGGTGGTCATTCGGAGAAATACCATTGCGTACTGCGACCTCCCAATGCATACCAAGTACATCTTGCATTCGACGTGTCAGTAATGATGCGGTCGGAGAATGACTCACAGTTTTCTTGAGCAACTCAACCCTGGTTGGAAGTGACAAGGCGCTGCGGATGGCTGCATGTACGCCAGCCCATTGAGGATTCGTCTTCTCGCGGCAAGTCAATGGCACAACGTTTGTGGTGGATGGCATCAGCGATGCTTCCAAAGGGATGGGTGTGATCCGCCGCGCAATTCTGATGATCTCCTGAGGCCATTGATCGATAGGCGTAACAAGTTGCAGCCTCCTTGTGTTCACAGCGACTGCATACAACCTCCTCCTTGACATGCACACGCCCATTGTTCGGCTGTCCAGTAAGCACACGATGACTGCGTAGCCGCCAATCCTCTTGAATGCCATCTGGACGACTTCAATACTGCGTTTGTTCACAACGTTTTCTAGCACCACGATAAGTGGCCGATGCAGCCTGATGTATTCGATGCTAGACTCCAGAGTCTGACTGCTTTCACCAGCGCGGCCATCTCTTACGCGTGGGTCCGTGCCAGGAAGCAATGGTTTATTGCGGTGGTGATTCATTGTGGACACGTCCCTGCAGACCCACCCGGCCACGTGCACATCTAACGCGCCAGGAATTCGTACAAGTTGTTTGGAGCGCCAATTCTCTGCCCACGTGGCGCTTCCCCGGTGCGCAGTCTCGAAGATAATCTCTGGCCTGTAGCGGGACTCTATGAATTGGCGAGGTCCGTCCCCCTCTTCCCCTGGGCACTCACTGGCGAATTTGTCAATTATCTCCAATGTACCACCACCTCGGGCGCGAATTGTGGACCGCAATTGCTGCAATGCTTCCATCGGGGCCCTGGCCCCGCTGCAGTCATCTCCGTACGTGATTGTCCAATGCAGATTTTCCAGCTTCCCTGCCTGCTGCAACTCATCACACACGGCCTCTGCCCAAGTAGCCCTCCTGGGAGGTAGCGCGTCACTGAGGACATGCTGCACATCGCTACATTCTTCAGAGTCAGAAATCCAATGTGGCGCACTTGGTTCGGGGCTGGCCTGACGCCGCATCCTTGACGACAACGCTGTGGAAACAGTGACGGAACCGCTGTGCAGACCCTTTTGTTCGATGTGTTACACACTCACCTTAAAACGCAATGAGGTATGGGGGTGGAGGTAAGGGGATGGAGGTACGGGGATGGAGGTAAGGGGCTGGGGGTAGGGATCAAGATGTTGGAAGCTCTGGAGTCGGAAGTTATTTGGGACATGATGGCCGCTCTTAACATGCCCCTGTCTCTCGCTGTCTTGCCCCCCCCCCCCGGGAGGGTCCCCAGATATTTGTAAGAATTTATGTTATCATGTATTTGGCGACGGCCCTCTAGACAGCTAACTCCCCCCCCCCCCCATTGAAGCCGTTCCTTTGGAACGCTCCGCAAATTGTGGGCCCCTCCTGCCCCCGAAGGCCGTTGTCTAGGGCGCGCTCAATACCTTCCAGGGTCTCGGGCCGGGGTCGCACTTCATACAGAAGGTGGGTGGTATCCATGTCGGCACTCCTTGGCGCGACCTACGCGGCTCACCTGCGCTCCCACTTCAGCCACGTACCCAAATCATATGTTTATTGTTGGGTCTCGTTCTGATTTTGTAGGCGCTTTGCCGCGCGCAACATTTTGTGAGAATAAGGGTGCGCATTGCCATGCCAGGATGTAGGGGATTGTATGAAGATGGTAATGCTCAGATGCCTGGGGTAATGAGGGTGGCAAAATGATAGATGACTGAAGATGATGCTGGAGATTGCTTTTTGTTAGCGAGCTGATGCCCACCTTTTGGAGTGGCGAAGAACCGTTGAGCGAGCCATCAATCCATAGCCCACTTGCCAGGCCATACACATACATGTCTGCATCACATACCATGCACGAAACGCCAATCATCCCTACGAGTGCGGCATTCTTTGCAGCCCCCAACAGCTTGTCGACACTTAGAACAACCGATGCTCGGTTCATCAGGTATGGCGAGGAGATTTCGTTTCCTTCTCTCTGAAATCAGTCGAGGCGCTTGTTCTGCCGCCGATGGTCTGCGAAGCACGTTTGGTGGGAGAAGCCCTTGCGGCGCCGCTGGTGGGGCCATCACGTTCGGTGGGGCCCCAGCCTCGCTGACCTGCTCCAGCGGGGCGCCGGAGAGTCCTTGCGCCATCGATGGAGACGCAACGTTGCGATCCCGCTGGGGGGAGGATGCGCTGGCCGGGGTGCTCTTACCTGCAATGCGGATCTTCTTTCTCTTTGAGCCATCGTCTTCCATCCGAACAGGTACTGCCGCTGCAGGGGCCTCCCTCGCTGGATGGCGGGGGACGAAGGGCTCCTTGGTGGCCGTCGTCACGAGATGCTCAATCACGGGCGGCACCCAACCCTCAGCGTAGCCCGCAATGTTATTCTCTACCAGGTTGGTGAGCCACTCATTCGCGCGATGCATGTTCCACGGTGCCTGAGCCAACGTCGTAGCCGTTTTCCTGAACTCTTTGACCTGGCGGTCCGAAAACTGCACGCGCCCTGATGCAGCACCTGGGCCTCCTGGGTCAAGAGCTCGCATGCGGGATCCAGGGCAAAATACTTCTGGTACTTGAGCATATGTCTGGGAACCGACGTAATGCTTAGTGACAAAGATGATGTCGTCCTCGGCAGGCGGCTCCGGGAAGACAGACTTTGGCTCTGTTGTGACCGAGCTCAGCTCGCCGGGGAGACTGCGCATGCGGTCGCGGCGGAAAAATCTGAACACGTGGCACGCCTCCGAGTTCTGCAGCGTCATGGCGTGTGTCTGCACGTGGTTGTGCGGGGCGACGCGAAGGGGATCGAAAAACGATTTCCAATCGTACACTGCGCCCAACTCAGAAACACGTAGGGGTCGCTTTCCATCTCCACCTGTGGTTTCTATGCGAGCCTTGGAATCACTTGGTGTCTCCAACGCCTGGCTCTTATTGAGTGCCGTCCCCACGACGCTGAAATTTTGATCAATGCGGCCGTGACTATGTCCAGGTTGAAACTGCGTCATCTCCGTGCAATCGAAGTGCTCCTTGTGCGACAGGAACGCCGGGAACTTCATGAACGTTTGGTTCTTGATTTCACCTCCGGCATTGTCCGAGTGGACGCGCAAATGCGTCGGCATCGGAACTCCGCGAGACTCGAGAACACCTGCGGCGTGTTGCAGAAGATCAGCCACGATCGTGGCCGACAGGTTTGCATTTTTCACAATGTCGGGTGGCACCAGCCAGTAGTAGTCTGCAATGCCGTCGACGATGCTGCCGAGCATATGTTGTTGTGGCCTCCACGACGCCGCCATCGTCTTGGCGGCCGAGATGTTTCTCGGGCACTTGAACTTCATTGCCTCCATGGCGTCGATATCTAAATTCAAGATAGATCGCGAGCGAGCCACGCCACCAGGAGTCGACGTGGCCTCCCGAGCTGCGCTCTGGATGCGCTCGTCGACGGACCGGTCCAGGAAAGTCTCCTTCACGTGGGCGAGGTGTTCTGCTCGCACCGCCTCTGCCGCCTCAGGTGATGTAGCTGCTTTCCTTAAGGCCTTGAGGCGTTCGCACGTGTCGCATTTGGACTGAAGGATCTTTGGCCGAATGCGAAGGCACTGATGCCAGCGCTCGTTGTACACCCGGGTGAATGATACGTAGCTAGGAAGCGAGCGCAGGCCAAAGTCTTGCGACGACAATAGATGGTACAGGTCGACCAGTGCCATCGGAGGCAATCAACGCACTTCGCCCGCGTCAGCGGCTGTAGCTGGCAACGTCGCGCCTGGTCCGTGGATCCACTCGCGGTAGCCATCCATATTTGGCAATGCGCAAAAAGATTGGTCTGATGTGTCATCGTCTACTCTTGTGGCATGTTCTGGGACAAGGTAATCGACAAGATAACTAGCTGGCCGCGCATCGCTACTATTCAAACGTTCCGCCAAGACGTCGTATGCCCATTGTAGCATCTTTTCGCAAGCAACTGTAGCTTCCCCCCGCTCGTGCACTGTGCTGTGGCGGAGGTCGCGGGGAGGTTGAACGTGCCCTTCTTTCAGCCACCTTATCAATCTGGAAAGACGAGAATTTCCAATACCGAGAAGCTCGCGGAAAGCGACTCTGCACACCTGGATCCCAAGAAACTGGAATTTGAAGCGTTGGTGGCTTCCTGATGCCGCCCCGTCTATCATCTGCATGCGGACCATTAGTTGGAACACAAATTCGTTGACCTCGTCGTTTGATAACTTAGCTTTCATCCGCCTCCACTGTTGTAGCTCTGCTGCCCGCTGGTCTTCGATGTGCCCTTTGCATCCGTCAGTGCAGCAATCTCCCGGGAGCGATTCACATTCGTCGTCGTCAGCTGGAAGAGATTCCACATCTGCATCCCCGCTGTCCTGCCACCTTGCATCTACGACGCCGTGAGGTTCACTAGCTTCATCGTCGCCGTCGTTTTCTTGGCGCACACCAGCGCTGCTACATGGCAGAGACTCCTCTTCACTTCCGGGAAGGCTTTCGTTGCTAGGGAGGCTCTCGTCGCCACTCATCGAAAACACTCGAACCCAGCTGGCTATGGACAGTGCATGTTGCGAGCATGCTGCCCACTTGTTGCTGTTTATTGTTGGGCCATTGCCAGACAACACTGCGCCTCGGAAAACTGACACTTTGCGACCCAGCTTCATCGCGGTGATCGCGTTGCCAATAATCATCGCGCAGCGAGCGCGGCGCCCACGCTTTGTTTGCACATGTATTGGTTTGGAATATGTGATTGCAGCGAGCTGAGAAGCCCACGAAGATGATGGTGACCGAGGAGGGGTTAAGATGATGATGAGGACGATGATGATGAGGATAAATTAGAATGATGATGGATGATGATGGTAACAACGCTGAATGTGAGAACCGAACCCATTGAAACAAAAACCGATTGTCGTGAAACTTCCTTCCCGGGAACGCTTGGAGGCCGGCCGGGAACGCCGGGAGCGCCGGCCGGGAACGCCGGCCGGGAACGCCGGGAACGCCGGGAACGTCGGGGACGCCGGGAACGCCGGGCACGCCAGGAACACCGGGCACGCCGGGGACGCCGGGCACGCCGGGAACGCCGGGCAGGCCGGGAACCCCGGGAACGCCGGGAACGCCGAGCACGCGGGGAACGCCGGACACGCCGGGAACGCTGGGCACGCCGGGAACGCCAGGCACGCCGGGCAGGCCGGGCAGGTTGGGCACGCCCGGCGGCCGGGTCGGAGTGGCAGCGAAAGGCGGAGCGGTCGGTGGGGGAGGATGGGGGTGGGGGGAGGACGAGGAGGAGGAGGAGGAGGAGGAGGAGGAGGAGGAGGAGGACGACGAGGAGGAGGAGGAGGATGACGAGGACGAGGACGAGGACGAGGACGAGGACGAGGACGAAGGCTGCTGCACGACGTGATTTTTCATTCAATCGCTTCGCTCATTCCGCCGGCCCATATTGTGGCATCGCTGGCACTTGGTTGCGTGCTTGGGGCGGGGCATTTTGGAGGCCTCCTGGGGCCGCTTGGGGGCCTCGTGGGGGCTCGCGGGGGCCTCCTGAGGGCTTGTTGGGAGCTTCTTGGGGCCTTTTGGGGTCTCTTGGGGCCTCTTGGGAGCCTTTCGGGAGCCTCTCGGATGCTCCTGGGGGGCTCTCGGGGCCGAGGGCTTGAAATATCCGTACGGGTCTCCCGTTTGGACCCCCTCTTGGAGCCGTCTTGGGCGCGTCGCTGGCAAACCAAGCACGCCGTTCCAGACTGCCCGCGCGAGGAGACTGTTGCGATGACCCGCTTCCCACAACATCCGCAGTTGAAGTGCGAATACAGCTCGCAGGATAGAGCGTCCGTGGACACACCTGCTGAGATGTCAGGGTCCTTCGAGGGTGAGGCAAACCCCCTCGCAGTGAACCCCGAGGAGGAGGAGGAGGAAAGGACCGAGGGAAAGAGTAAGGAACAGGAGGAGGAGGAGGACGGAAGGAGGAGGGGGAGGAGGGGGAGGAGGAGGAGGAGAGCAGTTTTTGGAGGGGAGGGCGAGGAGGAGGAGGAGGAGGGTACGGGTTTTGTCGTGTCGAGTTCCTTCTCCACCCTCTCGTTTTATGTAAATTAAACCTCTTCCTCCTCCCTACCCTCCCCCATCCGTCTAGCATAGACTGACATGGTTTTGGAACCATTTGGACCTTGTAGTCCTCCTTCCTCGTTTTATTTATGCAACTCTCGGGCTCAATTCGCCCTTGGGTTAGATATTGTAGCAGCGTCCGTCAGCATGCCGCGCGAAAAGTCCATTTGCAACATCTGTGGCAAAAAAAGCCCAGATCGGTGCCTGCAGCTGCCTGGGTGCGCTGAGGCGGCCGCCGCCCGGAGGAAGCCCGGGCGTCCCAAAAAGACTCCCGCGTCAGCGCCAGCGCCAGAGGTGGCCGCCCAGCCCGCACCCCACCCGGCTGCCCCAGCAGCGCGCGCAGACCCGCCACCGCCGGCGCCGAAGCGTGCACCTGCACCTGCGCCTCAGGCGAAGCCGCCGCCTGCGGCGGCGTTGGCGGCGGCCAGGCCCGCGGCGAAACCAGCAGCACCCGCGCCTCAGGCGAAGCCGCCGCCTGCCCCAGCACCGCCCGCGCTCCAGGCGAGGCCGCCGCCTTCGGCGGCGGTGGCAGCGGCAGCGGCGCCAAGGCCCGCGGCGAAGCCCGAGCCCGCGGGACCGCCAGCGGCCCGCGCCCCCAAAACCCGCGGGTCCAGCAGCAGCTCAAGCTCCAGCTCGAGCAGCTCGAGTAGCAGCTCGAGCAGCGCCGCGGGGCCAGCGCCCGCGGCGCCTTCGCCAGCACCACTGGCGCAGCCAACGGCGGCGGCGGCGGAGGCGCCGGCGGCGCCAGCGGCGGCGGCGACGGGAAGCACCGGCGAGGCGGCTGCCGCGATGCTCTCAGCAGCCCTGGCGGTGGACACCGGCCCCGCCCTCTGCCACCAGCAGGAGCGCCTCGAGGCTGCCCTGCGGGAGGGGCCGCCTCTCGGGGCGGCGAACGGGGGCGCCAGGACCTACCACTCTGCCTACCAGCAGTTGTGGAACGCAGCTCTGAGAGGCATAGCGGGGGAATGAAAGTGACACGAAACGAGAGCAGTTGCTACGCGGACTCCCAGCGCGCACAGTAGCGCTTTCTTCGACGCTAGCAGGTCCGCCTGCTGGCGGCGGAGCAATGTTCGCGCTGCTGTGAACGATGCGGCGCCCGCGGTGTCCGCGGCGAACTGCTTTTTTTCCGGCTCCCTTCCTGCAGGCAGCAAGAGGCTGGCTGAGCTGGAGCTGAACGGGGAAAAGGCGAGGCACAAGACGGCGCTCTTTGTGAAGGAGGAGGAGCTCCGCAGGGAACGCGAAAAGACGGAGGCTGCCCAGGCTGCCCTGCGGCAGGCGGAGGAGCGCGGGTCGCGCGAACACACATTCCACCCCGCGGGCATGCAAATTAGTGAGAATATGTTTCGCCCCCCCTCTCCCCAGAACAAGCTCAACCACGACGTCGGCTACCAGAAGGGGCTGCTGCAGGCGGGGCGGGGCCAGGCTGCCCGCGCGAAGGCAGCTGCCGCGGCGCGCAGGGAGGCCGAGCAGAAGGCCAAGACCGCGGGCCAGAACCACGGCCAGGGAGGCGCAAGCCCGGGCAAGGGCACGGACCCAGACGGGGGCCAGAGGGGCAAGGGCCCCGGCAAGGGCAACGGGCAGGCGGCTGCCTAGAAGAGGTCCGTCTGTGGTAACAATCGCTCGTCCCTCGCTTTCGCTCTCCGCCGCCTCAGTTCTCAGTGGTTCTCAGTCCACCTAGTGGCTGGGTTCTGCAGGGTTCTCTTGGGTTCCCTCTTTGGTCGGTGTGTCAAAAGGGGAGAATGCATTCGAATTTGGAAATTATGTTTTCGGTTGATATTTTTGAATATTTTTGGGTTATCCTGGGGGTTCTCTGCGGTTCTCAGTCCACCTAGTGGCTGGGCTCTGCAGGGTTCTCTTGGGGTCCCTCTTTTGTCGGTGTGTCAAAAAGGAGGAATGCTGTCGATTTTTAAAATTATGTGTTCGTTCAATATTGTTGTTTATTTCTGGGTTCTCCTGGGGGTTCTCTGTGGTTCTCAGTCCACCTAGTGGCTGGGTTCTGCAGGGTTCTCCTGGGGTCCCTCTTTTGTCGGTGTGTCAAAAGGGGGGAATGCTGTCGATTTCGAAAAAACATGTTCACGGGGGGTTCTCTGTGGTTCTCAGTCCACCTAGTGGCTGGGTTCTGCAGGGTTCTCTTCGGGTCCCTCTTTTGTCGGTGTGTCAAAAGGGGGAAATGCTCTCGACTTTAGAAATTACGTCTTCGTTCTATAGTTTGTTCATTTCTGGGTTCTCGGGGGGGTTCTCTGTGGTTCTCAGTCCACCTAGTGGCTGGTTTCTGCAGGGTTCTCTTGGGGCCCCTCTTTTGTCGGTGTGTCAAAAGGGCGGAATGCTGCCGATTTTGAAAATTATGTGTCCGTTCCATATTTGTTTATTTCTGGGTTCCCCCGGGGGCTCTCAGCGGTTCTCAATCCACCTAGTGGCTGGGCTCTGCAGGGTTCTCTTGGGGTCCCTCTTTTGTCGGTGTGTCAAAAGGGGGAAACGCTGCCGATGTTGGAAATTATGTTTTCGGTTCATATTTTTGTTTATTTCTGGGTTCTCCTGGGGGTTCTCTGTGGTTCTCAGTCCACCTCGTGGCTGGGTTCTGCAGGGTTCTCTTGGGGTCCCTCTTTTGTCGGTGTGTCTAAAGGGCGGCATTGAAAGCTGGCTGTACTGTGTCAAAAAGAGAAATTCTTTGTATTTTCCGCCGTTTTTTTTACCGCCGCCCCGAGAGAGCTTCTTGAGACTCCTAAAGCGGGGGGGGGATTATGTGTATTTGTTTGGCTATTTTTGGGCTGGGCCGGGCGGTTCCAAACGGGCCTCGTGGGCCACAGGGCGCAATTCATTGTTTTCAGCGTGCTTTGTTTAATCACACGTTCAAACAATTTTCGAGTAATTCACTGTCGCCTTTGCTCCCTCTGTCCCCTTTTGTCCCCTTTTGTCCCCTTTGCTCCCTTTGTCCCCTTTGTTCCCTTTTGTCCCCTTTGCTTCTT
Source organism: Prorocentrum cordatum (assembly GCA_963575745.1). NCBI lineage: Eukaryota > Dinophyceae > Prorocentrales > Prorocentraceae > Prorocentrum > Prorocentrum cordatum. Next base: position 343,718 of record CAUYUJ010007657.1, read on the forward strand.
TGTCCCCTTTCGTCCCCTTTGCTCCCTCTGTCCCCGTTGTCCCCTTTTGTCCCCTTTGCTTCCTCTGTCCCATCTATCTTCTTTTATCCCCTTTTGTCCCCTTTGCCCCCTCTGGCCCCTTTGTTTTTTCCGCTTTGCCCTCCTCTGTCCATTTTTATTCCCTTTTGTCACCCTTTTGTTCCCTCTGTCCCCGTTGTCCCCTTGTGTCCCCATTTGCTTCCTCTGTCCCATCTATCTTCTTTTGTCCCTTTTTGTCCCCTTTGCCCCCTCTGGCCCCTTTGGTTTTTTCCGCTTTGCTCCCCTCTGTCCATGTTTATTCCCTTTTGTTCCCCTTTTGTTCCCTTTGCACCCTCTGTTCCCTTTGTCCCCTTTTGTTCCCCGTTTGTCCCCCTTGCTCCCTCTGTCCCCTTTGCCTCCTTTTGCCCCCACTTGTCCCCATTGCTCCCTCTGTCCTCTTTGTCCCCTTTTGTCCCCTTGTGTCCCCTTTGCTCCCTCTGTCCACTTTGTCCCCTTTTGTCCCCTTTTGTCCCCTTTGCTCCCTCTGTCCCTTTTGTCCCCTTTTGTCCCCTTTGCTTCCTCTGTCCCCCTTGTCCTCTTTTGTCCCCTTTGCTCCCTCTGTCCCCTTTATCTCATTTTGTCCCCTTTTGTCCCCTTTGCTCATTCTGTCCCCTGTGTCCCCTTTTGTCCTCTTTGCTCCTCTTCGCTCACTCTGTCCCCTTTGTCCCCTTTTCTTCCCCTTTTGTCCCCTTTGCTCCCTCCGTCCCCCTTGTCCCTTTTTGTCCCCCTTTTTGTCCCCTTGTCTCCCTCTGTCCCCTTGTGTATCATTTTGTCCCCTTTTGTCCCCTTTGCTCCCTCTGTCCCCTTTGTGCCCTTTTGTCCCCTTTGCTCCCTCTGTCCCCTTTGTCCCCTTTTGTCCCCTTTGCTCCCTCTGTCCCCTTTATATCCTTTTATCCCATTTTGTCCCCTTTGCTCCTTCTGTCTCCTTTGCGCCTTGACGGAGTCTTTTGAGGCGGCCCTCTCGGATCAGTTAACGGGAACATCATTTTTTGGGGCTCCGCGTGGCCCTCTTGGCCCAGCTGTCAGCTTGAGCCTGCCCTCTTGGCCTTTTGAAGCGGCCCTCTTGGTGCATCCTTTAGCCGTGGCGCGGAGCAGCCATGAGGGGTGAAGATTCGTACAGAAAAAGTTCGACTTGTGTCCTTTTGTCCCCTTGTGTCCCCTCTGTCCCCTCTGTCCCCTTTGTCCCTTTTTGTCTCTTTTGTCCCCTTTGCTCTCTCTGTCCCCTTTTGTCCCCTTGTGTCCCCTTGTGTCCACTTTGCTCCTTCTGCCCCCTTTGTCCCTGTTTGTTCCCATTTGTCCCCATTACTCCCTCTGTCCCCTTTGTCCCCTGTTGTCTCTTTTTGCCCCCCCTTTGTCCCCATTTTGCCCCCTCTGCTCCCTCTGTTCCCCTTTTGTCCCCTTTTGTCCCCCTTGCACGGGGCGTCGCAGGCCCCATTGCGAGAGAAAAAGGCGAAGTGTGTCCAGCGAGGGTTTCTGAGCTGTGGCGTTTCCCGCATATTGTCGGGCCAACTAGATTGCTAGCGGGGGCCCCTGGCCCAGGGCACCCGGGTTGTATGATCGTAGGCACGGAGGTGCACACAAGCGACAATGTGATCATAGGCGATAGGGCGCTCGTACGTTTTGCGGTGCTCTCAGGCTTTGGCCGATGCTTCTAACAGAAGTACCTCCTCCTCCTCCTACCCCGTCCTCCTCCTAATCCTCCTCCTTGGAAGAAAAACTGTGCAATTTGTTGGGTCTCGTTTGAGCCGCGCACCCGCAGCAGGTAGCGCTACTGTTGAGGGAATGAATTAAGCAACACTTTTATGAATCTCACTCGGACCGTCTTGTGGCAGCCACAACTTGAACAAGAAGCAGAGCAAAACCATAACCAGAGACAGAACCATAACCAGAGCCTGAACCCGAGCACGAACCAGAACGAGACCCATATCCAGAGCCAGAACCGCAGCCGGAACCACAACCAGAGCCGGAACGAAAACCAGAGCCAGAACCACAGCCGGAACCCGAACCAGAGCCAAAACCATAACCACAGCCAGAACCATACCCAGAACCAGACACCGAGCTTCACCCGCAGCCAAAGCCAGAACCAGCACCAGAGCCGCGGCCAGAATGGTACCCAGAGCCAGAGCCAGAGGTAGGCCGCCGCCAGAACCACAACCATAACCACAACCAGATCCGAAACCGGAGCCACAGCCAGAACCATAATCATATCCAGAACGGTAACCAGAGCCAGAACGAGGGCCAGAACCATAACCAAAGCCACAGCTACAACCAGAGCCATAACCATAATCATATTCGTAAACCGAGCCAGCGCCTGACCTAGGCCACAGTCAGGCCTAGGGCCAGACCCACAGTTAGAACGAAAGCCAAAGCCAGAACCACAGCCATAACCAGAATCGCAACCATAATTGCGAATGTTCTCGGGGCCGCGCTCGCAGAGTTTGGCCCGAGCATTTCGGTGAGCCTGCCGCTACCGGCGAACGTGCAAGTGATTCTTCTCCAGTGACTTGAGAGATGCCCGTGCTCGGCTCCGCTGTGAAGCCCCAGTGCCGCACGGAGATGCGGGCCTCATGGGCCATCGTGGACGGTGCATTCGAGTCCGCGGTCATACTGGGGCCGCGCGCGGCGCATGTGCTTTTGCGCCACAGTGCCGGGGCATCCCACCATGAGTTCCCGTACGCCCTCAGCGTCATGGCGGGGCTGGTGGCGTGCACGAACGGTGCCAAAGTCGCTGTCTTCCCCGGCCCCGCGAGTCCTTTGATGCTCTCCGTGATCAATGTCAACTACCCGCAGACTCGGAAGTCTTCCACGCACAGCTCCATGCATGAAGTGTCTACGGAGATCGACGGGCAGAGCAAGGACACGGCCAAGGGCATCGCGCGCGACTGGCTCCACGCAGAGCAAGGGGCGCTCGGGGGGGGGACCTGCGGGACCGCCGCCCGTGCAGGTCAATTCGGCGACCTTGGCTTTCTTCACGAACGCGGCGTTCTTCCAGCGCTGCGCGGGAGATTGGGGGCAAGTACGGAATGGTACCGGACTCGGATGCCCGGGCCGAGTGCACTTTGGCACTCTCATCAACGTGGACGAGGCTTACAAGATGCTTCGAATGATTGGCCTCGTGAGCGCTGGTGGCGCGGCAAGCAAGGGCGGCGACGCTCTGGATGTCACAGACGCGGCCAGCGAGTTCAACCGCCTCCTGCAGACTGGCACTGCGAGCTACACAACGAAGAACGCAGGTGCGCACGGCGAGGCGGCCGCGCCAACCATCAGTATGGGCGTCCTCGGGAACGGGCACCCCTCAGTCATCATTCCTATGGAGAGGGGCGACATTGGGTCCAACCACGTCGCAGCGAAAGAGCGATTGCTCTTTGTCACTGGCCGTCCAGTGGAGCCGCACACCGCGGTGCCCGCCCGGCTGCAAGTTCGGACCGGGGAGGTTTTCAAGCCGTGGGTGTGGCCGAAGTTCCCTGGGCTTCCGATCCTCGTTCTTTTCGAGGATCCACAATCGTGATCGTGGATCCACGATCGTGATCGTGGATCTTGAAATCCCCGATCGTAGATCGTGGATCCACGATCGTGATCGAGGATCCACGATCGTGATCGCGGATCCTGATATCCCCGATCGTAGATCGTGGATCCACGATCGTGATCGGGGATCCACGATCGCGATCGAGGATCCACGATCGTGGTCGATGTCCCACGATCGTGAATCCTCGACAAAGAACGTGGATCGGACCCCCAGGGCATGTACATATACATCGCACACGTGCACGTGGATCCACGCACGTACATGTATGGATGTACATATACAAACCTTATCTGGTGTATTAATGTACATCCATACGCGTACGTGCTTGGATCACGCGCACGTGTGTGATGTATATGTACGTATATACATAGGCATGTGTGTGTGTGTGTGCGCGCAACTCCTCACAGAACACGCACATCACACATACACGGGCATACGTTGCAAGCGTTTGGCTAAACAACACATGGGTGACGGAGCGTGCGTGCGTATTCAAGGTGAATGCAAGATCGTCCTTACAGGTGTCTGATCCCCCCACCCCAAAAAACCTCGGAGGCTCGGGGGGGGGGCGGGATCAATCAAATGTAATGGCGATCCTGTATTATGCGTGAATACGCACGCACGCTCCGTCACCGATGTGTTGTTCACCCCAAAACTTGCACGATATGTCCGTGTATGCGTGATGTGTGTGTCTGTGTGTGTTATGTGAGGAGTTGCGCGCGAGCGCGTTGCGCGCGCGCGTTGTGAATTTTATGTTCGGCGTGGAATATGCGTGGGGTCTACAGGTACGTTGTTTTGAGCGCTGTGTTTATGCTACGCGGGTAATGCGACGACTCACGATTACAACCGCAGAACTTGATAAACGAACGAGGAAAAGAAGCATATGATAATTGCAGTACACAAGTTTACGAAGCTCGATCGATACCGTAAAGGGTGTCATTCGGAAACCAACTGCAAAATCGGAAAATGAAGGCTTGGAAGCCTGAAGATTTGAAGGTTCATTTTTTTAGATACGAACGCTATCGCGACATGTTTTCGCAATCTAAAAACAAGCGTTTGATGACAATTGCGTCTAAATCAAAAACGCAAACAGAAGACAAACAGAATAATGAACTGATAACGCAACAAACCACAAACCCAGCCTTTTGGGTTGTGCGCTGAGGGGCCCCACCTTGCCTTCCCCCTGGGCCCCGCCTTGGGTGCCTGCCTTGGGTACCCAGTTGGACCTCTGGGCTCCCGCCCCGAAAGGCGATCTCCCCTTGAGCCTCTTGTGGGTTCCCTGCGTCGTCGTCATCGTTATTGTCATCCGCCGTCGACGCTTAAAGCATCCACCGTCGTCACATTGGGGCCCCGCCTTGGCTTCCCCTTGGGTGCCTGCCTTGGGTGCCCAGTTGGACCTCTGGGCCCCCGCCCCGAAAGGCGACCTCCCTTGGGGCCTCTCCTTGGGCCACCCTTTCATCGTCGTCATCGTCGTTTTCTCAACATCGCCGCCGTCGCCGCCGTAGCCATTTGGGCACAGTGGCAATGATGTTGGCGATTCCACTATTCATTCATTTTTCTTTCCATATCCTACATATGGCTTCCAGGCATCCTGCTGCGTGGGCGCAACCGGAGGAAGCGAACCAGACAGCGGATGACATTCTGGTGGAATCCCTCGAACCTGACTTCGGAGATATATTGTTCCGCGGTGGGTTCAGATACAGCAGCACAGACATGAAAATCGGTGTCGACGTGGACGCCCTGGTAACCTTCTCTGGAACGCTGAAACGCTTGATGCAGGTAGACCCGAGAGGAGGGTACTTCCTTCAGTCCGACGTGGAGCTCGCCATCAAGAGGTGCGCCATTAAGGAGGCCCACTCCACGATGTGGGATGGGTGGTGCAAACTCAACGAGTACACCCATGAGGAGGGGTACAAGAATAGCGCATACGTGGTCAGGGTCATGCTGTCCCACGTTCGCAACAAGGCCGACGACTTCAACAAGCTGGGGGCGGGCGGGCAGGCGAAGGCTCGCGAGTCGTCTCACCCACAGGAGCTACGTGACATTTACAACGTCATCGACGTTGACAGGGGCGGCTTCAGTGAGAAAGACTCGCCCGCACCCGCTGCCAGCTTTCAGGGCAGCGCAGGACGCCTCGAGCGAGGAGGAAGTCGTCCCTGTCTTGAAACGGTTCGACGTCAGCACTGGGGAGTCCTACTTGGTAATGTCAGACGGGTCCCGCGAGATGGCCAAGTTCAAGTGCGGAGAGCACGGGCGACTGGTCGCCACGTGGCCTGAGTACAACATGGAGTTGCAACTTGAACTACCAAATTCTGCTCTGAAAGATGATGGGGCGATCGACTACACGCCAGCAGACCCGCGCAAGCCGCCCAAGGCCGGCCACAAGACCAAAAAAGGAAAGCCCGCGAGTGCTCGGAAGAGGCCAGCTGGCGCAGTGGAAAACAGAGAACCGCCCACCGCTCCAAAGGCGAAGGCAAAGACAACTCCAAAGGCGAAGGCAAAGACAACTCCAACGCCGACGGCAGCTCCGACACCATCACGCATTCAAGAGAAGATCAGGCAGAACATCGACCGCATCTCCGGGGAGGCCAGGAGGGGATTGCCAGGGTTCCCTGGCAGAGACAGCAACGAACTTGCGACGTGCTACGCTGTCGCGGTTGATGGCGGCACCATCTCCCTTCGTGATCTCCACCGCTCTCCTTGCTTCTACGTGGACCGCGTGACCGAGATCCCCGAGAATTTCCCTGGGCTCGGTGACGACGCCGTCGTCGCCATGTTCGAAGGCAAGAAGTTGAACAAGAAAGGCGGGGTGCAGTTTGGTTTCGGCGACGACGCGGACTTGGCCTTCAAGGCGGCGAAACTTCTGAGGTCGATGTATCCGAACCCCGCAGCCTAGACCCCAGCGCGCACCTGGGTGCCACCCCGTGCAAAAAAAGAGCTGACAACATCATCATCACCAGCATTACCACCGGCAACCTACTACCTTCGGGGGGGGCTACGTTCGAAAATCCAAACCAGAACTTTTGGCAACAGTTCTGGTTTGGATTTTGCTTCGGGAAAATATTTACACCCCCTCCTTGCCTTCCCCCTGGGCCTCGCCTTGGGCGCCCGCCTTTGGTGCCCAGTTGGACCTCTGGGCTCCCGCCCCGAAAGGCGATCTCCCCTTGGGCCTCTTGTGGGTTCCCTGCGTCGTCGTCATCGTTATCGTCGTCCGCCATCGTCGACGCTTCAAGCATCCACCATCGTCACACTGGGGCCCAGCCTTGGCTTCCCCTTGGCTGCTCGCCTTGGGTGCCCAGTTGGACCTTTGGGCTCCCGCCCCGAAAGGCGACCTCTTGTTGGGCCTCTCCTTTTGGGTTGCCTGCGTCGTCGTCATCGTTATCATCATCCGCCATGGTCAACGATTAAAGCATCCACCATCGTCACATTGGGTTGGACCTCTGGGCCCCCGCCCCGAAATGCGACCTCCTGGGGGACCAAGGGGGGGCCCAGGGGAACCAAGGGGACCAAGGAGACCAAGGGGGTCCGAGGAGTGGTACCAGAGGGGGCCAAGGGGTACCAAGGGGCACCCTTGGCCATCCTCGGGCACCCGTCGCCATCAATATTACGCGTAGCCGTCTTGGCTCAAACGATGACTTGCGCGATCTGTTTGGAGATTGTATCGGAGCAGGGGTTCACGCTACCGTGCTCTCACGCGTTTCACGTTCACTGCATCGCTGAGTGCATTGAGGGCGATGGCTCCATCATATGCCCTGTCTGTCGGGCTGTGCATCTGAGCATTCGGGAGAACGTCGACGCGTCGGTGGCAGCAGCGACTGGCCCATCTCCGTGGGACGAGAGGCCAGCGATCGACAACGCGGCCGCAGACATCATGAACTACATGCCGCCCGTGCCAGCTCACGTCGTGATGCTGCATTGCCCGCGCGTCATCATGGCCAACGGTGAGTTCAGGAACACGTCAGACAGGAGGATGGAGTGGAGTCCTGTTCGGGTTCGCGGCTCCGAGTTTCGAGGGCAGTGGTTGTGCCTGCAGTGCGGCTTCACCGTTACCGACACGGACGTCAACAACATTGCAGTTGAGCGCTTGCCCATCTGCCCCATGCATGGCCATCGAGTATACGTGCTCGACCACTTGGAGAACACGTCCTTCTACAGCTGCGCTTCCGCCGCTCACGACGACCAAGCCGACCCTGCCGTGTTCGAGTGCCCATTCGACTATGCCACTCAGCACCCGTTCGTCTTGCAGCCAGCCCCCGCGCCGATAGAGGTGATACAGCAAGACCCCGTGCCGATAGAGGTGACCGATGAGGAAGAAGATGCCATGTCGCAGGACAGCCTCATTACGGTGCCAGACCCTGGAGAAGAAGATGAAGATGTCGCTCGGCTTCGTAGTCTCATGGAAGGCTCCTGGGAGCCCGACAGCCCAGCCTCGAGCATTTTCGAATATAGCGTAGCACGGCTAGTAGAGATATTTTGCAGCTCTTGAGTCTGGGGCACAGCCCTGGGGATTGCATGCTAAGCTTGAGTCGCGCCGTCGCAGTTGAAAACAGACCCCGTCATCATCTTAGCGCTAACATGTTTCAAAAGCGATTGAAACATGTTGGGTTGTGACAAAAACTGAGCCCGTCATCGTCGAACTGCATCGTTTGAGCTCCAACGAGGGGGAGATTGGTAAAGGTGTCGCTGATCCCTGAAACCACCAGAGATCTGGGACTAGCGAAACTGGGCTAACAAAAAACTAAACTGATCATCCAGGACAATACCCATCAGCAACAACCAAAGAGACCCACGGGGCAGGGAGGGCGGGGCTCCAAAATCCAAACCGGCACCGATCAGACCCACCAGGCTGGACAGATGCGCACCCGCGCGCCCACCGAGGATTCCCATATCTAACACATATCTGTCAGGGGGTAGTGTTAGATATAGATCCCTGTAACTGTCGCAAATTTTATATCCGGCAGCATATCTAACAGGGGGTGGGTGTTAGATATGGGGGCTGCTTAGGGGGCTGATGGGGCACAGATGGGGCCTCCAGGGATCGGTCACTTGGCCCTTGCGGCCGCGGTGACCTCTTGCGCTCCTCCCCCTTGCCTCTAGAGCAACTTTGGCCCAAGCTGACCACGGTTCCGAACCTCGGCCAAGTCACTTCTGCAACATGCCGCCGAAGCGCCCCGCTGACCAGCTCCCGAAGCCGATGATGGAAGCCGCCGATGCGCTCAAGGCCCAGGGGCTGGAGGTGACTGGCGAGAACCTGGCTTCGCTCCCTCACGCGCTTCGCGTGAAGGCTTTCAGCTCACTGAACACCGCCCTCAATACCAGGTTCCAGGATAAGGCGGTGCTGTTCAAGAACTTACAGGACGATAACGACAAGAGGGAGTACCTGGCCAGCTTCATGATCGACCCGAAGAGCGGCGGCACCATGACCAACAAGTCCAGCCGCGAGGTGATCGAGAAGACGACCAAGAAGGTCCTCTGGGTCACGTTGGAGCAGTACGGGGGGCCGCTCTTCTTGAACAGCATGGAGCACGCGAAAATCGCCTTGGAGGGCGAGCCTAGTCGACCCCACGAGAACAAGAAGCTGGCGGATACTGGAGTGCAACAGTTCAGGGTGGAGGTCACAGAGGAGGTCTTCGAGAAGGTCCTCAAGGAGAGTGCGGAGCTCGCAAAACAAGTTGAGCTTTCCGCTGAGGAGTTCGAGCCCGTGGCGAACGTGCTGAAAGATAAGGACTTGTCTGGGCCCTCGTCGGCTGATGGCTCCACCAAGCCACCGATGAAGAGACAGCGTCAAAGCAGACGCGCCACGCCAGCCGCGACCGAACCCGACCCGCCCGCTGGGCCCGATCCAGCGACCAAGGCTTCGCAGGAGAGCTTGGCGAAGGAGCTGAGTGAGTTGAAGAAGTTCTACGACAAGTCGAAGAAGGAGCTGGACGAGGCGAAGCTCATCGAGCAGAAGCTGGCCTCGAAGGCTTGGGGTGGCGCAGCGACCGACTACCTGAAGGAGGCCGTGGACAAGATGAGGACTGAAATGGGTCAGGCGTTCAACTTCTGGGCTGAGACGAAGGGTAAGACGCACGCCAACAACCAGGAGAGTGACGCAGACTCCGCGTCGGCCAAAGCCATGCTCACCGAGAAGAAGAGGGAGTACGACACGTTCAAGACTAACACGTTGAGCGAGTTCCTCAAGTTCAAGAAGTAAGCAGCGTCGGAGTTGCCAGCGACAGAGTGTGCACACTACACTACTCACCAAACAGGGAGCCTCGGCAAGCTTCGGGGCAGCTAGCTCGCCGTCCGCTGACAAAAAAAAAGGTTGCATCACCCAACCGCGCCATTACTGCTACATCAGAGCTGACAACACCATCATCACCATCATTACCACCAGCAACCTACTACCTTCGGGGGGGCTACGTTCGAAAATCCAAACCAGAACTTTTGGCAACAGTTCTGGTTTGGATTTTGCTTCGGGGAAACATATTTACACCCCCTCCTTGCCTTCCCCCTGGGCCTCGCCTTGGGCGCCCGCCTTTGGTGCCCAGTTGGACCTCTGGGCCCCCGCCCCGAAAGGCGATCTCCCCTTGGGCCGCTTGTGGGTTCCCTGCGTCGTCGTCGTCGTTATCGTCATCCGCCATCGTCGACGCTTCAAGCATCCACCATCGTCACACTGGGGCCCAGCCTTGGCTTCCCCTTGGGTGCCCGCCTTGGGTGCCCAGTTGGACCGTTGGGCTCCCGCCCCGAAAGGCGACCTCTTGTTGGGCCTCTCCTTTTGGGTTGCCTGCGTCGTCGTCATCGTTATCATCATCCGCCATGGTCAACGATTAACGCATCCACCATCGTCACATTGGGTTGGACCTCTGGGCCCCCGCCCCGAAATGCGACCTCCTGGGGGACCAAGGGGGGGCCCAGGGGAACCAAGGGGACCAAGGAGACCAAGGGGGACCGAGGGGTGGTACCACAGGGGGCCAAGGGGTACCAAGGGGCACCCAGGGGGGACCATGGGGACCAAGGGGGACCGAAGGTGGGAGCATCGTGATCGCCCTTATCATCCGAAGCCGTTGTGGCCCAATCCACTCCGACAGACTGGCAATGATGCTGTGTCGTTTGCTATTCCTGCCTGTGTTTCTCGCAATGGGGATTCGGCAACAGCTTGGCCTGACGAGCAAGTCAACTAAAGTGATTGGCCGCTCGAAATTTGCGAAGGCTGTGAAACCTACCGTCGGCACCGATCTGTCTGAGTGGTTGCGTTCAAAATACAAGCGAGGCCAATTGTCAGCTAAAGATGTGAGAGTGGCGGCTTCAAAAGAGAAGGATGGGGATGTTCACATGTCACGTTGTGGTTCGTCTGGCAAGCACGAGAGAAACATTTCCAGAGATTTAATTCGTTGCCTTTCGAAGAGATCTGAAAGGCCACCCGTTTACGTTGCCAAGTGTGTGTTTTGGGACCCTCTCAATGCGGAGTCATTCGAAGATGACGTATTTTTCCAGTTGCCGCACGGAATAATGGAATACGAGATTGACAAACATGGCGTCGATCATTTTACGCACATCGAAGATGACCACCCCGTTTTTCGGATTCGTGAAGAGTGGTCTCAGCGAGTGACTTACATCCAGATGCGGCCAGTTCTGTTTTTCCAATTTCTGTGTGGGGCGATTCTGCTGGGTTCTTGACGCGCGACAGCATCTATCTTATGTTGTGGGGCCCAATCGGCGGGGCTGACCGCGCCCGACACTGGTTCGCATCGTGGGGAAAGCGAGTGTGTTGCGGTTGTGGGTGCCACGGACGGCACACATTCGATTCCTTTGTTCGGGTTCTGGTGTGGGCGATGGAGGTCTCCCTGACAAACAAGTGGCCATCGACGAGGCATGACGGAGTCCGCTTTGCAGACTCCAAGCTGCCAGGCCGCGGGGACATGTACCTTGCATCCCGCTCCCCCTCGTCCTCCCCCTCCTCCTCCTCGCCCCCGCATGTAGGCCTAATCTCAGGTGAGGTCACAGTATCGGTAACTGTTTTGCAGCATTCCCCCTCCGCTGGGGGGAAGGGGGAATGCTTGACAGATCCTAAGATGCATCGACCTCTGACGGCTCTTGCCTTGCCTTACCTTGCCTCATCTTCATGCCACTCCCCGTCGCCCTCCCCTCCCTTTTTCTCCACAACACACATCTCGTTCTCAAACATATCCCCCAAAATGGGCGGGCGAGGGGGCGGGGGGGAGTAAGGTACAAGTCCCTGAGCAGCTCCAGGTGACAGATGGCGGGCCGCAAGAGCTCGCAAAGGAGATTCGCTTCGGGCGCGCATGGGCGTGTGCCAAAAAAAAGGTGATTGGTCATGGATGCAACAATTTCTCGGCGTATCTGGGTGGGGCGGGGAAGGCGACAATAACATTGTATGTTGGAAATGCAAAGCTGGCTATAACACGGAATTCCCCATACACAGATGCGTCCCTCGCGGCCGCATGGCGGACGACTTCTGTTTCCGACCTCTCGTTTCGACTTGAAATGCTATCTGGCCTTCGATATGCGAGCCCCTTCTGGAGCATACCAGGCTTTATATTGGACTACGTGACTATAGATTTAATGCGCGCAGGGGACCTCGGGTGTTTGCAATATTTTCTCGCCAACGTATTGCTCAAGATTTTTGATCGCATGGGCGGTATTGTCTCGCGCCCGTGTAGGACATTAGGCCACTTAACGCTCTTGATGTCGATTTGTTCTAAGAGCCTTGGTTTGGAGAGCCCGCCATGGAATTGGATCACAATGAGTATGATCAAGACAAGTGGGAAAAAAAACGAAAATGAAGTTGACGGCGTCTGAAACCCGCAGGCTGCTAAAATGCACGCGGCTCCTCGTTGAGCGGTTCTTCCCCCCCCGAGATGCCCGCGAACAGCTGGTTTTCGATTGTGTGGATGCTGTTCATCATATATACGTTGAACTGCACCGATGGGACCGCTATGCTTCGCCGCCGAAGTGTGCAAGATGGGCGCGTGTGTTTGTCACGCTTTACGGTGAACTTAACAAATGGGCAGTGGCAGAGAATTTAAATGGATCTTTCACGCGGTATAAATTTTACCCGAAATTCCACCAATTCGTTGAATTGTTCGAAAGAGAGGTGCCAAAGTATGGGTCGGCAGCTGATTTTTGGTGCTGCGCCGACGAATCGGCGATAGGTGATGCAATTCATGTGGCCGAGCGCTGTCGCGCAAAGTACTTGCACAGGTCAATCATATGCAGGCACCGCCTGTGAGAAAAACAATAGCTTACCGACGCGTAGCGTAGTCATGGCTTTTGGTCATCACGTGGTCGCTGCAAAAAATGAAGGGAATCCTGAGTCTCTATCCTCTATAATCCGCTTGGCTCCGCCGTGGCCTTCCGCCCCGTCGTTCCCCCTGGCGCTCGCCGTTTGGGATCCACGCGTTTGTTCCCCTTAACTGTGGGCGCCCCTTTAGGTAGCTTCCTTTTGGCACTAGGTGTACATTATGTATATGTATATGTTTATGTGTAAATATGTATGCATATACATATATGTGTATGTGTTTGTATGTCTATGTAAATGATTATGTGCGGATGCGCATGCATATCACGCACGGCATACACGCACGTACGCGTATGAACGTATATATATATGAATATATATATATACACCATATACCACAGTTATATGCTTTAAGATACACATAGGTATGTATATATATATATATATATATATGTATATATATATTATATTGTATTATATTATATATGCACATGTATGTGCGTATACATCACGATCGTGGGTGCTCGACCACGATCGTGGATCCTCGATCACGATCGTGGATCTTTGACCACGATCGTGGATCCCCGATCTACGATCGGGGATATCAGGATCCGCGATCACGATCGTGGATCCTCGATCACGATCGTGGATCCACGATCTACGATCGGGGATTTCAAGATCCACGATCACGATCGTGGATCCGCGATCGTGATCGTGGATCCACGATAAAGAACGTTGATCGGAAGCCCAGGGTTGCTGATGTGCATGATCGGCCCGTTGGGCTTGCCGGCTGAAGTCGCCGCGCCAGCGGGGGCCAGGGCGAAGCTCCAGCGGGCCCGGCGGCGCCCAGACTGCGGCAACGAGTCCGACGACGAGGGCGACGCGGACGACGCTGTCGACCCTGATGCCAGCGGCTACATGATAGAGCTCGTGGACGGCACGGCCAGCCGTCTGCGGTTCCGGAAACGGCACGGCGAGCGGGGAGAAGTCGCTTGGGTCGCGGAGTACAGAGTCGCGAACAGGGCCGTCCCCATCCCGGAGGACATGGCCATGAAGAGGCTTGCGGAGCGCGTCTTGGAGTGCTTCTCGGCGCCGCACGCCGTCATTCCTTGGGCCGAGGACGCGTTGCTCGCCCACAAGGGGCTCTGCGTCTGCTTCAACGCGGAGTGCGCAGTGCGGCGCGACGATGGCGACGTGGAGGAGGCGGCGCGCCTCGGGGCAGCCCCATGGCACCTGGCAGTGCTGTCCTCCGCTCTGTTGGTGCTGGAGATCGCTGTCGGCGAGCGCGACGGTACGGCCGACTTACGCAACCGGTGCCTGCGCGTTCAGGAGGCGCACGTCGCGCGGGGGTTCGACTTGATCCGCCTGTGCCACGATGTCCGGAAAGCTTGGCAAGCGGAGGCGCCGGGCGACGCGGACGCC
>CAUYUJ010007657.1:362963-442963 GCA_963575745.1 Prorocentrum cordatum
CCACGACGCCACGTCACCACGACACCACGACACCACACCACGACACCATGACACCACACCACGACACCACGACACCACGACACCGCGAGACTGCGAAACCGGGTCACCACGACAGCACGACGCCACACCACGACACCACGACACCACACATCGCGACACCGCGACACCACATCACGACACCACGCCACCACGACACCACGACACCGCGACACCGCGTCACCACGACCCCACGACACCCAACCACGACACCACGAGACCACGACGCCACGACACCACGACACCACGACACCGCGACACCACGACACCGCGCCACCACGGCAATACGACACGACACCACGGCATCACGACACCACGACACCACGACACCGCGACACCGCGTCACCACGACACCACGACACCACACAACGACACCACGGCACCACGAGATCACGACGCCACGACACCACGGCGCGACAATCCCAGCCATCGCGTAACAGCCCGGGGGGAGCCAAGAGTCCGTCCGCGGCCTCCCGAGAGGAGGGTTCATTCCTCTCGCCGGCCCACGCAGCTTCGCCTCGCCCGCGCGCACGAACGCGAAACCGAAACCGATTTCCCGGCGGGGGGCTTTCCGTTTTACTGCGATCTCGCCCCCCCCCTCCCCCCGCCCCACCTCCGATATTAGTCATAGTGACGGAGGTCGACGAGGATGAAGAGGGGGCGGGAAAAAAGGATACGTGGACGGGGAGGAGGGAGGAGAAACACGACGAAACACATAACATGCATATTAGGTTGCGATTAGGGAGGACGGGGCAATGGATCATGATAGTGCGTCTCGAATGTCCCAAACATGTAAAGACTTTTCGTGCGCACCTTGTTGTACGAAGGATTCGGTGAGGGCCTCTCCAGTGAAATCGGGCTGACAACGTTGCCAAGCCAGACACATAGTGAGGACTTCTGCAGCGAACCATGGCCCTAATCAAGAAAACCCACGCGAATTGTAAGGACGTCCCAAATGAAACCGGGCCCGAATCAGGCAAAACCAACCAATTTGTAAGGAGCCCCCCCAACGAAACCAGGGGTCCTCAGCGAAACCCGGCCCGAGAGGCCGCTATCGCTCAGACTCAGACTCTTGGGCAGGCTGCCCGCCAGGACCTCCCGGCAAAACCGAGAGTGCCCGGGCAGGCCCGGCAAGCCGGGGCGGCCGGGCAGGCCGGGACGTCCAGGCAGGCCGGGAACCCAGACATCCGAGGCTTCGACAGCATTGGTGCGGCACGTTTTGCGCACTTCGTCGGCCTCCGGACGCCGATACCAGGGCCCAGGACTGTCACAAAACGTCTCTGGACGAAAAAACGGCCCCTTGGGCAGTTCTCCCACACTCCGGGGGCCCACGCCTCGACCAAATTCTTGACCCTTCGCGTAACCCCACCAGCCCATCCAGACACGATGCCCAGACGAGTTCCCTTGATCAGCGAAGTGGGGGGAGCACACAGAGGAACAAATGGCAGGGGGAGCCATCATGCCCCAAGAGGGGACGATGGAGGAGGACGCAGAGGAGGATGAGGAGGAGGAGGAGGAGGAGGACGACGAGGAGGAGGAGGAGGAGGAGGAGGAGGAAGGGAAAGTGCAGGAGGACGAGGAGGAGGAGGATGTGGGGGAGGGGGAGGATGGACGAGGGAGGGCGAGGAATGGGTGGATGATGAGGAGAAGGAGGAGGAAAAGGAGGAGGAGAAGGAGGAGGATGAGGAGGAGGAGGAGGACGACGGGGAGGAGGAGGAGGAAGAAAAACAATAATAACAGGAGGAGGAGGAGGAGGAGGAGGAGGAGGAGAGGGAGGAGGAGGAGGAAAAGGAGGAGGAGGAGGAGGGCGACAACGCCGGGAAGGCCGGGAACGCCCGGCGGGCCGGGAAGGCCAGGCAGGCCAGGAAGGCCGGGAACACCGGGAAGGCCGGGGAAGGCCAGACAGGCCCGGCCGGCCGGGCCTGTCGGGCAGGCCGGGAACGCCGGGCCGGCCGGGAACGCCGGGAACGCCGGGAGCGCCGGGAGCGCCGGCCGGGAACCCCGCGAATACCGGCCGGGAACGCCGGCCGGGAACGCCGGGAACGCCGGGAACGACGGGAACGCCGGGCACGCCGGGAGGCCGGCCGGGAACCTTGGAAGCGCCGGCCGGGAACGCCGGCCGGGAACGCCGGGAACGCCGGGAACGCCGGGAACCCCGGGAACGCCGGGAACGCCGGGAACACCGGGACCGGCCCCAGATCCACCTCTTCTCCCAGAACGCGCGCCAGGACAGGCGCGAGGGTAGATCTTGGAACCTCGAACCCACCCCTGCATGGCCATGGGGCCGCCAAACTCTTGGGTACGCGTTGTGAAAAAATGCAAAGTTGAACGGCCTTGAGAGGAGGACGGATGGCTGACCCGAGAAACCCTGAATTCTAAATAATGACGTCTCACTTCTACATCCGTTGGCTTTCGCTGGCGGACCCGCCGCTATCGCACTTCCGCTGGCATCCTCAAGCCTTTGCCGAAAACAACATGCGCAGAAGGAGAGGCCCTTTCTGGAGTGTCCCTCATTTTGGAAGCGGAGGGTTGTTCGCCGTTGTTGCTCGCTGCGTGCTGCTGCCTGCAGCCTGCTGCTGCTGCGGCTGCTGCAGCTGCTGCTGCTGCAAGCTGATGCTTGCTCGCTGTTGCTGTGTGATGCTGCATGACGCTGTTGCTTGCTAGTTCTCCTTGGCCATGCAGCCTGCTGCGTGCTGCTGCTGCTTGCTGTTGCTGCGTGATGCTGCTGGTTGCTGTTGCTGCTCGGTGATGCTGCTTGCTTCTTAGGCTTGCTGAGGCCTCCTGCTGCTGATCGCTGCTGTTCTGCGGGCCGTAACTGGGCTTCTTCTTTTTTCGGAATCCTCTTCGGCGGTCTTGGTCTCTTCCAGGAGCCATCCTGGGCCTATCCTGATTTGTTTTTGGGCCCTCTAGGGGCCCTCTTAGGCATGGTCTGGGCTTTCCATGGCGCCGTCTTGAATGCTTCTCGAGGCACTCTGGATCGCTCTTGGTGTTGTCTGTCTTGGAGGCTTCTTGGTGCACTGTGGTGCTCCTTCGGCTAGAATTTCGAAGGGAGTCCAGCCGTCCCACGAAGGACGAAGAACGCCAAGTAACCTCGATCCTCGATCTATTCCCATCACTTCCCCCCCACGCAATCCCTCAGGGGTCCCGAAACGGTGACAGACCTTGCGGCGACTTCGACATCCCCGAAGACCTCACCGCACGGTCCGTCACCGCTCCGTTGTGGGACCCGGTAGGCCCCAGCCGCCCGAGACGTCCTCGGAAGACGGCCCGAGTCCCACAACCGTGCGGGCACCTCGACTCCCCACTGGCTCACCACACGGTGCGGTTGCCGCACCGTTTGGGGGCCTCCGAGGTTACCCTCGCCCACTCGGCACTTGGCACGCCCGGGAAGGATACGTCACAAAAGGGGCGCGATGCCCAACAGGACATGCGGTCCAAAACTGACCAGCGGCCGCTGTTGTGCAGGCGACCTTCGGTGCCAAAATGGGCACCGCCCGCGGCGACACCTGCAGCGAGTCCTGCTCAACATGGGCAGGGGCTGCTGTCCGTCTTCGTGCCCAGTCTTCCCGCACCCACTTCCATCGTGCTTTTTTTTGGGAGGGGGGTGAGGCAGAAGAGGGGGCCGTCACGGTCCGCGCCCGTAAACGAGGCGGAGGGCCCCCACGCGCGCCCCGCGGTCCCCAGCGGGCCGACCCACGCTTGTCCTCCGAAGGTTTGGTTTACGGGCTGTGCATCGAATCTCAGGCGGCCGTTCGGGGTAAACCTGGGGGGGGCACCCCCCGAACGCTCTCGGCGAGGCGCAGGTGCTGGAACGAACCCCGAGACAGGGAAGCCCCACGGAACCGACAAAAACATCCGAAAACCCCAACTCCCCCGAACTCATGCTACAATGCTTAAGTCGGGTCTTCCCTACAGGGGGATTTCGGACGAACAAGTAAAAAGACCACAAACATACACCCCCAAATGGTCACAAAAATACTGCAAAAATGGTCCGCCGACTTTTGTTTCACTATTTTTGAATTTTCCTCCTGTAGAGGGACAGGCCCGACTTAATACTATGCTCGTTGACAGTCACGGAGCAACCAAGCTCTCCCTCCGCTCAGTAGGACCCCACCACCTCCCTGAGGGGGAGCGGTAGCAGGTGGGTGGGTGGGGCTGGCTCAGGAGGGGACACATCGAGCATGAATCTGCGCAACATCGCCGATCATAGCTGCCCCGATACGCAACACGCAACACAGATCGTGTTGATACGGAGCTCAACACGTAGGCTGAAAACGTGGGTCCGACGCGATACACTCGCCAACACGTGGTCCAATACGTGGGGCCAACACGCACCGTATTGACACGGACGCCTTGAACACGGGACGTATTGCGTTTCAAAACGGGCGTATCGAGGCAACTAAGTCGCCGATAGATCGGCGATAGACCCCCGATAGCGAATCCGAATGGTCCTCGGCGGGGTGGGCTATCGGGCCCCTATCGGCGACGAGTGGGTGACTGGGGATTGATGTACCCCCCCCTGAGCCTATTGCCCCCGTCGTTGCCCCCTGGTTTTCGGGTCATAGGTCATCACTCGGGTCCGTGCATCCCCATCCCCGCACGCGTCTCGGCGATGCGCAGCCGCTGTAGGGCATCCCGAGGCTGGACAGCTGGAAAGCCGACGAGAACCGGAGAAAACATCCGAAAACCTCCCACCTCGAACCTCGCCCACCCACCCTCTGAGCCCATTCCCCCCCCTACTCTTGCCCGTGAGCGCCCCTTCCCCCTGCTGGGCCTGCTGCCTTGTGACCTCGCCACCGCGCGCTCCAGCAGCAGCCCCAGCGAGTCGATCTGCTCCTGGACGGCCTGTCGGCGAGGCTTGACGGATGGACACCCTCCAGTCTTGCTGCTCTGTTGTGCATGTGCTCCTTGTTCTTAAACAACTCCCCATACACCATGAGATCCTGGCGAAACGATGTTTACAACGCGCGATGTTGCCTTGTGTCGGGCCCGGTGACCCTCACGGATTGATCTGGCTAGAAAAAGTGAAGCAGAACGATGGGGTCCAGGGCTCCGGCCGAGTTGTCTTCCGATGTTGCATACTGGCTTATGCTTCAGTTGAGGCTCCTCCATACTGGCTGATGCTTTTCTCAAGGCTCCTGCCCCTCATTTGGTGAGGCCTCGGGCTATGCGCAGACAGTCCTCCACGAGTTCCCGACTGGTCTTCAACAGTAGTCTTAAGTCGGGCTTGTCCCCCTTCGGGCCGATTGTGGACGAAAACTTGAAAATGCCCCAAACACTTTCTAAACATGCTCAAAAGTGGTCAAATCATAGTTCCCAGTCTATGTTTTGACGATTCTCGAATATTCCCTCCTGTGGAGGGACAAGCCCGACCTCACAGCAGCCCAGGGCGGTCTCGGCACCCTGGTGCCGCCTCCGGTGGCGCCGCTGGGGCACTCCGCGCCCCAGGGTCGGGGGGTCGAGACCGCCCCGGACACCTCGGGGAGCCTGGTCCGGGCCTACCCGGCCTACCTTGGGAGGTGCTGTGCGCAGCCCGAAGCCTTGGCACGCCCCCTCCTCCTCCTCCTTCTCCTCGTCCAGCTCCCCAGTTCGGCGGTGGACAACTCTCCCTTTAGAAGACCTCCCTTTCGTGAAAACGGCCTGGAACCGAAGCCTTTGGACCTGGACCCGCAAAAACGACGGCCGCGACGCCCTCTCGCGTTCCGAAAACGGCCAATTCGCGAATCGACGTGTCAGGGTAGGAGGTCTGTCCACTCCCGACCAGTACTCCGGGCGTCGCGAGCAAGCCACTCCTACGGTCGGAGTATTCTTGCGCGCTGGGCCTCTCGAGGCACGCTCGAGGCCCCTGGGGCATGAGACAACCGGCCCCCGGCAAAAAAAAGAGCAGGACCCGGGACTGGGGTCGAGGGCTCCGAGCCGAGGAGCACGCCGTGACGGTCTTGCTGTTCCTGCTGCTGCTGCTCCTTGCCGTCCTGCTCGTGATACTCTGCAGCCAGCCTGGAGATGCCATATACACACGGCATATCATTCGGTTCACCCACGGCGCATGGTATCAGGCACCACTGGCTCTATGCTTCTCTCTCTCTCTCTCTGGAGGCTCTAACATGTAGTTCCAAACATGTGAAGCAACGGTTAACACCCACAGTGGGGATACGCTCGATCTGCGAATGCTTCCCGAAATTAACTTCGCGATGCTGCGCGAGCTGGGGCAGCCCGTTGGCTTTGAGCACTCTTGGCATCTTGTCCTAGCCTTGTGATGACGTTGGTATCGTCCGGATCTCCCACCCGCAATGCACTCATACTCACTATGCCCGGTTCAAGATGTTCTTTGTAGGCGTTGTGCAATCCATGCCGCGCTGGACCCCGAAAGGCCCCCTGGCCCACAATCTAAACGAAACTGACCTACAGAGGGCTCCGGTTGGGGAGGGTTGGTGGACTCCTGCGCGCATGCCGGCACTCTGGCACGGGACACGCTCCTCTGCTCTGGGACGCACGCGCGATGTGAGATGCGCAGCACCCCGCAGTTGCGGATGAGCGTGAGGGGGCGGCGGGGCTCTGCCGTCTGCCCGCCGCCGGCGCCTCACTTTTATATCTTATACCACGGGCCCGCCGCAGGCGCCGATCTTTCGTCAAAGCAGTTTGGGTGGGTCGCGGGGTGGGTCGCGGGTGGGTCGGGGGTGGGGGGTCGCGAGCCGCGTCGCGGACGGGTCGGGGGTGGGTCGCGGGTGGGTCGCGGGCCGGGTCGCGGAGGGTGTGCGCGGGCGGGTCGCGGGCGGGTCGCGGGGAGGGTTCGCGGGTGGGTCGCGGGTGGGTCTCCGGGTGGGTCGCGGGTGGGTCGCGGGTGGGTCGCGGGCGGGTCGCGGGTTGGTCGCGGTCCGAGTCGCGGAGGGGACGACGCCAATGAACAACAACAACAGCAACAACAACAACACCCAGCAACAACAACAACAACAACCATAATGCTAATAACATCAACAACAGCAAACAAACAAACAAACACACAAACAAACAACAACAATAAGAATCCGCATCGCGGAATCCCAGTGCAGCCACGCACCCAGGGACAGTGAATGACCGTTCGCCCTCCTCACTCTGATATGTGCATATAGGTGTATATGCTGAACATCCCAGACGTGCTCTCATCGCACCACATGCTTGAAGCAAGCATTGGGTAGACTTGATTATGTAAACAGGTCTGCCCGCCAGTCTAGTGGCTTGCAAATTCTTGACTCTACCCTAGGTCTTGGTTGCAGTCGCTGTCTCCGAGAGACGACACTGGGCACGGGCACAACATGTAGTTCTGCTTCTTGCGACTTCGTCACTAGGGACGTCGACACAGACGGAGCATGCAGAAGTCCTGGTTACGGCCAGGCGCAGTTCAGGTGGGGTGAGGACTTGCCAAGGTCAGGCCTTCTTCGTGGGAGCTTGTCGCGTGCTGGGCGCTCCCTGTCTTAGGCGAAGATGATGCCATCATCCAATTGGCTCGGCATACATTCCAGGATTTCCAACGTACCCAGCGGCCCTCGTTTCAGGAGCGCGGAACAAGGACATCTTGGAACTCTTGGAACGCATCAGCGTCATTACTTCTTGATGCTCTGACTGTCAGGCTTCACCCAGTCTTCACCACGTGCTGGGCCGCATGCTCTCGAGCTTTGCTCGGCGTGCGCAGGCCTTGCAACTTACACGTGTGCGCGGAAGAAAAGCAACTCTACGCTGGCGGTGTCCCGGGCACCCTCCGCGCCCGAGATCCGCCCGAAATCAAGGCGTTCCTCGGGACTTTGACCCTGCCATCCCGAAGACAGTGGACACATACGATAGTAAGTCTTGCTGTGGGATATCTTGGGGCACAACCTTCGTCGATAGTTGAGGGTCCGAAGGTGCCCCCGAGCTTCTGTGGGTCCCTGTGACCAGGGGGGGATAAGAAATGTCGGTGGGGCGCCCGCTGGCAGACCGATGTCTTATCTTATGTTCCTGCTGGTGGGAGCGTGAACATGCTCCCCCCCAGTTCGCGAGGCCGCCCTGATGTTACGAACCATCGCCGTGGTGCGTTCTCTCGAAAGCCATGTGCACTCATGCGCGCGTGCGTTGTTGTGACGCTCCTGGCCAAAAGCGATGCAGCTGGGCCAACACTGTCGCCAGCGCCCTACTACACAGATTGCGAGGGCCTGGCCCTTCGGGGATGCGGCGCGCGGCGCCATCCCTGCGCGCCCCTCGGGGATCCTCCCAGAGGCCTTCCAATAGCAACATCGTGTGCCAAGTTTTCAGAGCCGCGTCCTGCCATGGCCACGGCGGGCCCACCCCGAGGCAGAACGACGAACCATAACATTTGCAAATTTCCACCCGCTCGCCTCTCCTCAGACCTACGGCCTGACGGGGGGGAAACAGCGACCTGGAATCGGCGATGGGCCTCCGGCAGCAGATCAGCACTGTCCTGGGCGGGATGGGCTATTGGGCCCAGGTCGGTGACGACTGGGCGATTTGGGGTCGATGCCGAGGCCTATCCCCCCCCCGTTGCCCCCTGGCTTTCGGGTCATAATTCGGCCTCCTGGCGGCCGCTCGGGACGATCCGGGCATGCCCGCACGCCTCTCGGCCAGTGTCGGCCGCCGGAGGGCATCCCCGAAGCTGGAAAGCTGACGAGAACCGACGAGAACGCTCGAAGACCTCGAACCTCGCCTGCTCCCGCCCCTGACATGGGCACTGCGAGGCCCCACCGCTCAGCCGAAGGCAGGGCCTGCTGCTTCCGCAGGTCCTCCCGCCGCTCCCGCAAGAGGGCGGCATCCGCCTCTGCACGGGGGGCGGCGCCAGGCCGCGGCCGGGAGGTCTTGGCCCTGATGGGCGGCGTGCCAACGGAGGTGGGCGGCGGGAGCAGGCCGTGGTGGGGGGTGGTTTGGGAGTCCCGAAACGGTGCGGTGACGGACCGTGCGGTGACCTCGAAAACTCCCCCAGGACCTCACCGCACGGCCCGTCACCGCACGGTCTCGGGACCCCGGAGGCCCCCATCGCCCGGGACGTCCCCGGAGAGGGACTCGAGCCCCAGAACCGTGCGGTGACCCCGAATCCCCACCGACTCACCGCACGGTGTGGTCACCACCCCGTTTGGGGACCCCCGAGTGGTTCGGAAGCGGCCAAGAAGGGGGTGTCCAAGAAGGGGGTGCAAATCATGACCGGCGGCATGTGCGCGGCCCCGCGAGGGGGGCCAGGGACGTCATGAGATGAGAAGAGGCGCCATAACATCTGGGGAAATGTCATGGCCCCCGCCATGAGATCCACCCCCCCCTACCCTGACCTTCCAGAGTGCTAAAAAAGAGCACGCCAGACCTATAGACCTATCTGGACTGCCTCAAACCTTGACTGGGATTAGGACGTCGACGTCCCGGTGCTATTTTTTGGCCCTCCTGGAAGGTCAGGGTCGTCATCACCCCCCTCTTTTCCGCCCCCGAGTGGCGTGGGCCGTGGGCCGCGGGCCGGGGCGCGCCTGCCACCCCGAGAGCGGCCGGCCTCTCCCCGCGAGCTCAGGGCCCATCGGGGCGCAGGCGGGCCGGGTGCAGTGCCCCGCGGGCGGCTCTCCCCGTGGGAGGCCCAGGCGCCCGGCCTGTGGCATCGCGGTGGTCATGGGGCGACGGGAAGATTGGGCGCCCGAGTGATCCGGGGTAACTCGGGTTCGGACTCCCGAAAAAGGAACCCGAGTTAGCCCTGACCCGAGTTACCCCTGATGATGTGGGGCTCTGGGCGCCCGAGTGATCCGGGGTAACTCGGGTCCGGGGTAACTCGGGCTCGGATTCCCGAAAAAGGAACCCGAGTTAGCCCTGACCCGAGTTACCCCTGATGATGTGGGGCTCTGGGCGCCCGAATCATCCGGGGTAACTCGGGTCCGGGGTAACTCGGGTTCGGACTCCCGAGAAACGAACCCGAGTTAACCCTGACCCGAGTTACCCCTGATGATTCGGGGCTCTGAGAAGAGGCGCGCCTGCCCCGCCAACGCGGGCGTTCTGCCTGGGAGGTCGGGGCAGTCGGAGCGCGAAGGGGCCCAGGCAATACCCCCTTGCAGCGCACCTTTGGGAGGCCAAGCGCCGTGCCCGCCGCAGCACGATGGCCATAGGGTGTGCGTATGGGTATGCGGGCCTGCGCAGAAGTAAGTCTCATGTGTAGCCGAGTGGGCCTGGGTATGGGGCGCTCCGAGTATAAGCAGGGCAGGATGCGAGGGAATCTGAATGTGAGTGGGTCTGAATGTGGGTGAGTCTGCTTCTCAGTGCGAGCGCATCAGAGTATGAGTCTGAGTATGAGTGGGTCTGAATGCGAGTGAGAATGAGTGGGTCTGAGCCTGAGTCTGAGTGTGCGTGAATCCGACTTTGAGTGTGAGTGAGTCGCAGTATGAGAGTGAGTGAGTCTGAGTATGAGTGCGTCCGAGCATGCGAGGGAGGAGGGATATGGGGTGAGGAGGATGGAGAGAGAGGAAGCGGAGGCATCGAATTAACAGCAAGAATCCCATACCCAAGGCATGGGAAAACGACCATGGCCGTTGGCGGCGGGCTGTGTTGCATATGCTTTGGAGAACTGCCACCGCCCTCCCGACCCGCCGATGACCCACCCGAGGCCCACCATCAATGGTTTTAACAAGACTGCGCCTACAACGGGCTGTCTCGCACTATCTTTGGGTCATATTTTTCTGTGGCACCACCCACGCGACCCTCCGACGACCACCCCTCCGCGACCCACCCACATTGCGATGCGTAGATTGTTCGATGTGTTCCGGTAGGGCAACCCAGACGCCAACTCCCTTCTGATCCGCGACCTCAGGCCTAATAGTCGGCATATGCCCCCTAACCTGCGAGTAGTGTTAGGATTGTTTGCCGCACTCAGGGAGCATTATCGGACTATCCAAAGCTCGACCTGGGGGCCCCACAGGAGCCATGCCGTGCGTGGCGTGCGCCCTGATACGCTAAGCAGACGTCGAAAGACCCTCCAGGCCAGCCCACGGGGGAGCTTGGAGCTGTTGTAAGGTGGAGTGCTATGGGGAGGTTGGCGAGCTCGTCTGTCAAAGCCAAGCCCAAACAGCCGAGCTTGCCGACCTGCTCAACGCGATGAGATATGCACGCCCGCCTCCTCGTCTTCCGCCTGGTGCTCTCCTTCCGAAGAGCCCCTTCCTTCTCCTCTTGCTCCTCCCTACAGCGCCCCCTCCCCTTCTTCCTGCTGAACTCCTCCTCCTCATCCTCCTTCCAGAACCTCCTCCTCTACCTGGTTGTCCTCCCCTCTTTTTCCTCCTCCCTCCGCTCTTCCTCGCCAAGGACAGGCGACGGCGGCCAAGGAGAGCGAGACGGCCACTGCTGCCTCTGCTCGTGCACCTGCTGTCTGTCATCATTCAGATCGACTGCGCGCAAGAGTGACCCTGGGCAAGAGTGGCCTTTGGGTGCGCGGCTTTGGGGGGACCGCGGGGGGGCCAAACACATAGACGCGCAAGACGCTACTATCGCATCGCGTTTGGCGACCAGAGGAACCCGGTGGGCCCGCACCAAAGGTCACTCCGGCGAAAGGTCACTCTTACGTCTAGTCGATCAGAGCCCTCCTCCTCCGCCGGCTCCTGCCCCCCCATCCAGGCAAGCTGGGCCGCCGCAGCCAGGCTGCGGGGTGGCGCCGCCGCCGCTCCCCGTGGCCACCCCCACGTGCCTTGCTGCGCTCCAGGCTGGCCTTCATGTCCGCCACCCAGGCGTCGATGCCCTGGCAGGCGGGCCCGGGAGTCGAGATCGACTACAGAATTGTTTTGCCCCAGAATCGCAATTCTCGTCGAAGCTGACACGCATGCGCGGAACTCTCGCAGATCTGCCGAGCAGTCCGCGCATTTCCTGCTAGACTCGACGCGCGAAGAAATTCTGGGGTGCATCAGTTCTGGAGCTGACCCCGACCCCCAATCCAGGGAGGGGGCGAACCCCCGGCACGCCGCGGCCCGCGCCCGCGCGCTGGCGGGGCACATCGGCGCTGCATGGGGCGGGCTCGATGCGGCGTGTGGCTCGGCCCGGCGGCCCCCTCCGGGAGGGAGGCGGGGAAGGGCAGTGGCCCGCTGCCGCTGGCTCGGCCCGCGGCGCGCCGATCCAGCGGCGCTCGCTCGCGCCTGGGCTCCGCTGCCCCGATGCGCAGCGCGCAACACGTACCGTACCGATGCGGAACTCAACACGTCGGCTGAAAACGTAAGTCCGACGCGACACATTCGCCAACACGTGGTCCAACACGTGGAGCCAACACGCAACTTATTGACACGGACGTCTTGAACACGGAACGTGTGGCGTCTCAAAGCGCGCGTCTCGATGCAACTAAGAGCCTGGGTGCCCCCAGACAAAGCGGGGGATCTCGGCTGGCTGGCCTCGGCCAAGCTGGACTCGGCCGAACTCGGCTGGGCTGACTTCGGTGGTTCAACAATTGGGTCCTGAGGGATGGGGTCCTACGGACGAGGTGCCTCAAGCAGTGTAAATCCACCCCTGGATCCCGTCCTATCCTCAGGACCCCATCCCTCAGGACCCCATCTTGGAACCACCTAGAACTGGGCCGAGGCTGGACTCAGCTTGGCCGAGCTCAGCCTCGCACAGATCCGCCGGCCGAGTTCAGCCTGGTCCAGTTCAGCCTGGTAGAGCTCAGCTGGCCGAGCTGACTCGCTGCCCCCCGCCCCCTCTTTCTTTCGCACCCCTCCTGAGCCGCTTGGGTGAACGCAGCCTTTCTTCCCATGCCGTGCGAGAGGGAAGGCCATCGGCCTTCGACTGCGATGCTGCAGCGATCATCCGGCCTTCGTTCCCACGCTGTGCAAGAGAGAAATCAATCGGCCTTCGACTGCAATGCTGCAGCGACCTTACCCATGAACACATGCCATCGTATTATCGCGACGGGGGGCTGAGAACAACCCCACATCCTGCCATAGCCGCATCTTGGAGGCTACCAGGAGGTCTGAACTGGATGAGCCCCGGCAAAAACTGCCAAGAAGGGGGGAACACGCGCAGGTCAGGTGTGCCAGGCGCCTGCACGGCGCATCAGCAGGGCGAGAGTGCACGACCAAACGCCGAGGGCACATGGGTTCGACCAAACGCCGAAGGCGAGAGGGCTCGACCAAACGCCGAGGGCGAGAAGGCTCGGCCAAACGCCGAGGACGAGAGGCCACGGCCAAACGCCGAGCCCAACGACGAGCCAAGATGGGGAGCACGCGCAACTCCTTTCAAAATCTCCTGGACCCCTCCTGGGGCCCATCTGCTTTTCCCCCCGGATGCGCTGTTGACGGCCCCGCCCGAGAGCGGCCTCGCGCCCTCTGAACCCAGCACCTCGCACCTCGCACCCCCTTTCCTCGCCATCGCTCGGACGTCCATTCCCTGTGTTTTTTGTCGGTTTCGTGCGTGGTTGTTTCGCCAAATGATCAAGGATGCTCCTCGATGGTCCTCGCCGAAGGAAAAATGCACACGTCCGAGCGATGCCAAGTTCCTGCTGGCCAAGGCCAACACTGGGCCACCTCAGGGCCCCCGGCCGGCTCCAGCCCGCCTCCCCCCCCCCCTCCCTGCCCTGCCTCCCGCCGCGGCCCGGCCGCGGCCCGACCCTGCCGTGCGGCCCTGCGCTCTTCTCTGAGGGGACCCCAGGACACACAAATAAATGCACACACACAAATACAAGGATTCCCCACATGTTAGCAGATGTTCTGGGTTTTCGTCTTCCCCCCCACTTCCCATAGTTTCCTATGCTTTCCTGGGGCTCGACGATTCATGGTGTCTGTGTCTTTTTTCTCCTCCTGGTTCTCCGACGTCCCGGGTCTGCGGGCACGGCGGCTCGGAGCGGCGGCGCGGCCTTCTGACCCGGGCCCCCGCCGTCGTGCGCCTCTCCCCGTGGCGTGGGCCCCCGGAGAGGTCTGAGAGCCCGTGCCCGGGGGCCGGCGCCTCGGCCCGAGCCGTCTCCTGGAGGGCCCGCGAGGCCCGGAAAGGGCCCCCCCCGTGGCCGCACACGGCGAGAAACCTTGCGTCGCGATTTTTCGTCACGACGCGAGGGGAGAGCGTGCTACGCAAGCAGTGAGGTCACGGACAAAAGCACGAGCTGATTGGCCACGGTGAGGCGGCCGTGCTGCCCACCTCGAGGACCGCTAGGATGCGAGTCCGGCGCCGAACCGTGTTCGAGAGATCGTTGAGGTCGCAGGCCTGTGGCGACCTTATTACCAAAACGAGCCTTTACTGATGGTCTCGAATTGGGTGCGAGGTGCCTGGTGGCCCTTCTGTGCCCACCCCGTCCCACTCACAGGGGCTTCGCATCCCCTTATGATGGTGGTATGGGTGAGTGATCCGCCTCCCCCCGCGCTGCACGTATGGCGCGAGGTCCATGGGGATTCTGTCCGCGAGCGGCGTGCACGATGTCCACGGGCCACTGCCGCCACGCCTACCACGCATCCCGACCTGGCGCTGACCACGGACCCTCCAAGCACGGCGGTCCCCAGGCGAGGTGTGTCGCCGCAGCCACCGCCACCTCTCGGCAACACGCCCTCGGGGAACGTCGCGCTAGGCAGCCCCACAAAGCCCCCCCGCAAACGTACAGCCGCCAGGACAGAGAATGTGCGGAAAGGCTCGGAGGAACACGGGGCGCCGACGCGGAGCAAGATGCCAAGATGGCCAAAAACACAACCACCTCGCTGTCTTTTGCCTATGGTGGCGAGCACTAGACGACCGGCAGGGTGCCCCTCGGGAGGGCCCAGGGGCTTTCACGAGGAGGTCATCCGGGAGACCAGGGCGGGGGCTCTGTCTGGGCTGGAGGGTCGCCCACACGATGGACACACGTCCAAAGACACCCACCGCACAGACCAGCAGTGCTGCCAGTGGTGCATGACGACATACCACTGGGGCGAGCGTCTGGGCTGCGTCGGATTCCCGAGGCTGGCCTGTGCTTCCGCGGAGGGGAGGCGCACGCACCGATATCTGACCCAGGGCCGGGCGGGCCCCGCGCCCCACCGCCGCGACCCGTTCACGGCGTGGACCTCCCAGAGGCTTCACACCCCAGGACCGGCTTTCCATCCTGGGTCGTTGTGGCCCCGCTGGTGGGGGAGCCAGAGCCATTTCCATGACGCACGCCGCGGGGAACCCGTCAGCGCGCCACAGCTGAAGAAGCACCAGGTCTTATGACAAGCACGAAGGAGTAACACGCTGACGGGCTTCCAACGGCGGCGTGCCATTGATACCCTCTGTCTCTCCCGAGCTGGCGGAACCTTGCCGAACGCCGCCCGTCCCAGGGACCGGAGGCCCGGCGTGGGCGTCCACCTTGCGCCCCCCAAGCCCGAGCCCGCGCCCGACCCCCTGCGCCCGACCCCGAGCCGCAGCCTGAGCCGCGGCTTGAGCCCACACCCGCGTTCGCGCCCGAGCCCGAGCCCCCCCCCCAGGCCTGGGTCCTGTCCCTCGCCGGCGCATCGGACGCCGCGGGGGGCTCGAGGCCGAGGCCGTGGTCGTCGGCGGCCAGCTGGCGCCTCCGGTCCTGCAAGAGCGCGCGCGCCTCCTCCAGGGCGAGGCGGCGCCCCGCGATCTCGTCGTCCTTCTTGGCCAGCTCCGCCTCCTGCCACGCCTGGGAGTTGGGCGCCAGACGCCCTCGCGTCATGACAAGAATCCCGGCGGGAGGTTTTGTCTATTTTCGGCCTCTAAGGGCCCTTATTGGGCCCACCGAAACAAACACACAAGAGGAAAAGCCAGACCGGGAAAGGGGTTCAGATCTCTAGGGCTGCACGTCATGAATAACATCACGACGTCGAGGGTCTGGGACTGAGAGGTCTTAAACGCGATGGAGAACTGTTGGGCCCGACTGGGAGGCTATCGAGAAGGCGCGGCCCCAGGACTCCCGACCCCATCCTGGGACACATTCTCGTCATGGATCACCACTTGACGGCCCTCCGGCCCGAAGACTCAGACCCCCAACATCTGGATTTGTTTCACGACGTGGGCCCTCAGGAGGAGGAGGAGGAGGAGGAGGAGGGGGAGGAGGAGGAGGAGGAGGAGGAGGAGGAGGAGGAGGAGGAGGAGGAGGGGAGGAGGGGAGGAGGAGGAGGGAGGAGGGGGAGGAGGAGGAGGAGGAGGAGGAGGAGGAGGAGGAGGAGGAGGAGGAGGAGGAGGAGGAGGAGGAGGAGGAGGGGATGGGGAGAAGTGTGGACCTGTTCCCTGGGACAGGCGTTTCATCCTGGGCGTTCTGCTGACGGTCCCAGGATCCAGCGAAGGCCCCCCCAGGCCGACAACAGCAAAAACCGTCCGTGACGTCTTCTCTTCCCGCGAACGGGGCCTGGTCTGGGGACGGCCCCCGGCGGCCGAAGGCGGCAAGAAGCCTCCGCCGTGGTGGTTGTCGGGGCGCTGGAGGTCTGGGGGCTCCCGCAAGAGACCCACGGAGGGGGCCGCGGAGGCAGGAGGAGCGGCGACCGACGGCAGACAGCCGGCGGCCCTGGCGTTGAGGCTCTGGAGGATCAAGAACTGCTTCTGCTGCTCGGGACCCAGCAGGACACTTTTTTCGTCGCAGCGCGGCAGAGGCGATCCGCACGCGCGCTCCAGTGAACCGGGAGAGGGCGAACTACTGTCCGGCGGCACGAGAGGGGGGGAATGGGGCGGAGGGCGGCCACAGCGCTGGGAGGAGGGAGGGCACGCACTGCGCGAAGGCCTCCGGCAGGAGTGGCCGGTGTGGTCCAAGATGCAGCAGACACATACGATGACAAGTCTGGCTATAAGAAATATAAGGGCCGCTTGTCGTCGATCTGAGAGAGGGTCTTTGAATGAGGCCCCAAATAGCTGGGGGTCCCTGGGGCCATCGAGGGATGATCCACTTCCGTGGGAGGCCTGCTGGCCAGCTGGTTACTTGTTTGACGTGCCTACTGCAGGCGGCCATGTCAGACGTGTGTGGAAGAGTGCTCCCAAGGGGCCTAACCACTTAGCACCCGCCCGTGCCCGTCCAACCTCTGAGGCCTTCCCTGCAGGGCCGAGGCGCCGATGGAACCAGACTTTCACAGTGACAACGTCACTACCATGGGGGCGGATGTATCGGTGACAATACTACCCCTGCGTAGAGGCACCTCGGGGAGCCGCGTCCCTCGGGAGGGAGCATCATGCCCCAGACATCGGGGTGTAGTGACAAGAGCACGACGGGCGTTCTGGCCACTCCTGGGGCCCTGGGCCCCCTCCCCCAACCGACCTGACCCAAGGCGCACCGCATCACAGATCAGGAGGGAGGAGGAGGAAGAGGGGCGAGAAGCCAACAGAGGTCCGCCTAAGAGCATGCAGGCCCTGTATTCAATAGAACCCCGAGCCACTTGAGGCGGGCGGGGGAGGCGAAGCCTCGGACAAAAAATCTGTGGAGGAGCACGCGGAGCACGTGCTCCATGTGGGGGGAGGGGGGAGGGGCAGGCGGCCTCCCCCCCCTTCCGCGGGGGGCAACGCATTCGCCGACCCCTCTGGTGCTTCAGCCTCTTCCAGCAGGACCGGGGCGATCATGATTTCACGGTAGTGAAGAAGATGATGATGATGCTGATGATGATGATGACGATGATGATGACGATGATGATGATGATGATTTTTTTTATAAGCCATGCTACCCCCCAGGGAAGGCTGATGATGATGATGATGATGCTGATGATGATGTTGATGATAAGTGACAGTGGCGATGATGATAATGATGAGTGGCGATGACGATGACGATGATACTAATAACACTAATAATGGTGATGCTGCTGCTGCTGCTGCTGCTGATGATGATGATGATGATGATGATGATGATGATGATGATGATGATGATGATGATGATGAATGACGATGGCGGTGATAAGTATCATCTTCAAGGTCATGATCAGGGCGATGCCCAAAATCACCACGATCCCCACGCTGATGCTCACCATCGTGATCACCACCGTGAGCATGCGAGGCGCCCCCCCCCCGCCGCCGCTTTCCGCCCGCCAGGGCGCCAAGCGGCGCCGCAGCGCCGCGGTCTGCTCCGCCATCTGCTCCGCGGCGGCCTCCTGGACGCCGGAGCCGCTCCTGGCGGAGTGCAGGCTCTCCACGCGCGCCGACAGCTTCGCCGTCTGGTCCGCCATGAGGAGCAGCCGCCTGTCCTGGGGAGGAGGAGGAGGAGGAGGAGGAGGAGGAGGAGGAGGAGGAGGAGGAGGAGGAGGAGGAGGAGGAGGAGGAGGAGGAGGAGTGAGGAGGAGGTGGAGGAGGTGGAGGAGGAGGAGGTGGAGGAGGAGGAGGAGGAGGAGGAAGAGGAGGAGGAGGAGGAGGAGAGGAGGAGGAGGAGGTGGAGGTGGAGGAGAAGGAGGAGGAGGAGGTGGAGGAGGAGGAGGAGAAGAGGTGGAGGAGGAGGGAGGAGGAGGAGGAGGAGGAGGAGGAGGGAGGAGGAGGTGGAGGAGGAGGAGGAGGAGGAGGAGGAGGTGGAGGTGGAGGAGGTGGAGGAGGTGGAGGTGGAGGAAGTAGTAGGAGGAGTGGAGGAGGAGGAGGAGGAGGAGGTGGAGGTGGAGGAGGAGGAGGAGGAGGAGGAGGAGGAGCGTTCAGGCCACGTGGCCAGATCCCCGTCGATGTGATGCTTCGATCCGGGCGCTCAGCCGGCCTCGGCCTCCGTCCGGGGCCTCGGGGCCATCGCACGCGGAGCTAGGGCGGACCACTCGCCCCAGGGAGGGAGTCGGGACCCCTGGGGCCGCGCACAGGGAGAATCTCGCCTTCGGATGTCTTAGTAGATCCGCGACTCGCGCTGCGCGAAGCACGGATCGCGGAGATCCTCGCGCCCTCACGAGCCCTCCAGCTCTCCGGCTCAGACCGCGAAGCGCGGTTTTCTCCGCGCCCTGGTGGGTGACCTGGGCACATTTGCGTGCACGTGTCGCCTATTTCGAATTCTGATCGCTTCTACTTTCCCGATCACTTCAGACTGGTCCCAGCCCCGGAGTGGCCGTGAGCAGGCCAGTATGGTGATAGTGATGAGAGCGCGAACGGCTTGCGCGCGATGTGGGAACGTGGGCCCGCCGCAGCATGCTAAGTGCAACCCCATCGGCGCTCTAGGCGTTGTTTCGGGCATCAACCTTTCCGGAAAACACTTCCCCTGCGTCGCAAGACTTCCCCCTCGCCTAGCAACGGGAAGAAGGTATTCGCGCATGTGCGCATACACACGCCTGAATGGCATACTCGGGAATGCCGTTCTGAAAAGATTTGATGCGTACGTATGAGTCCGGCTGGACCTTTAACGCAGTCTCCGAACACGACCAACACCACACCACTTCGGAACAGAAAACTCCCCAAACCCTTGCCTTCGGAACCTTCCTGTATGGGCGGCTTTCGAGACAAATTAGAAACCTGCTGTGGTCTGTTAGGGGCCTTCCGGAAGCCTCTTGGAGCTTCCTACGGGCGTCTTGCGGCCTCCTACAGGTTTTGTCGCAACTGGCGAGACAAAAATGAAGTCGCAAGAAACAAGCGCATCGACGTGTGCGGGCGCGGGGCCACTCAGCCGTGAGTCATCCAGTGCGCCCGTTCACTTATTCTTGACGGGGCCACTCAGCAAAGAGTGCCCAGTGCGTCTTGCAACTACGAAAGGTGCCTTTCAACGATTATCCATACTTCTCGACCCCCCTGGCGGCGTCGCGTCAAATGCGACGACACTTGGCCGCATCTACTCCTGAAGCGCAGCCTTCCGTGCGCGCGGTCTCGAAGACGGCGCGCCTGCGCATGGTCGGTGGAGTTGCGGCACGTGCGATTTTGCCATCGCGCCAATTCCGCCATGCTTTTTGCTGGCGACACAGCAAGGATACGGGCCATGCGGTCCCGCCCTATACTTCATCGCGCTGGACGCGTTTGGTTTCTTGCTGTCTTGGAAACATATTCAATCAGCTTCATCAGCCTTGAAGCTTCTGAAACCGATTCTTCAAGACACCGAGAAACCAGGCGCATCTAGTGCGATGGAAAGCAGGGCGGAACCGCATGGCGCGGGCTCGTGTTGCGCTGCCAGCAGGGGGCGCGGAGGAGGAGGAGGAGCAGATGCCATCTCGCACCTTGATACATGAAGCCTTCATCCTTCCAGCAAGTAGGCGCGACTCACGCTGGCAATCAACTCAAGTCCATCTGCGGCGCTCAACGAAGCTCAAATCCATCCCCATCCAATTCATCACGCTGGCAAGGGCAGTGCTGATATGCCGTGCGATTGCTGCTTGGCGCTGCAACTAGAGTCGTGAATTCACCAGATCCGCCAGCAGGAGGAGGGGGGGGCCCATGTGCCCAAAATTCTCTCTCTCTCCCCATCCATGGCCTCCGGGAATCCAAACCCCTTCCCCGAAGCCAGCTGTCCGCCCTGAACACACCTATGACGACCACAGGGCCGGAGAAGGGCCCCTGGAGGCCGAGATTGGGGAGCCACGTCGGCACTGAACAGATCAAGACGTCGGAGGTCCTGGGGGGAAGAGGACGCTGGGCCACAGCAAGGGACGCAGGCGGCCAAGACCACGAACAAGAGAAAAGCCCGTCCACGGGCAAGAACACTTATCTGCTCCTCAAGACTATCAGTCGAGCCCGGTTTGGGTAACGTCACAAAGAAGAGGAACCGCACGCAGTTTAAATGCATTGCAGGGTGATCGCGCGGAGGAGGAATGTGAGGAGGACGAAAGCAGTTGCACAAGGGGTGGCCCTGGGGAGGAGCAGGAGAAGGGGAAGGAGGAGGGATGAGGAGCAGGGAGGAGGACGGAGGAGGGAGGAGAAGGTGGGAGGAGAAAGGGGAGGAAGGAGAAGGAGGAGGAGGAGGAGGAGGAGGAGGAGGAGGAGGAGGAGGGGGCGGGGGAGGGGGAGGTGGAGGAGGCGGAGGAGGAGGAGGAGGACGACGACCAGTGTAAACCCAAGAAGCATCACCGATGTTGGAATACACCCTCCCTCCAAGCTCCCTCATTATAGGCCCCTACAACGGTTCATTTTCACTGATGGAACTGTCTCGTTGGAAGACAGCTGTTAGTGAAGACCCTGAAGCATGCCAAGACATTGTTTTCGGGACTCCAGCGCCACGGATCAACCTGACTGTTGCGTCCTGGCGATGCTGAATCGTGCCAGAACGCCATTCCTGGGACTGGAACACTTCGAATCGACTGCTTGTGCACCCTCATAAGCCCAGTCTTTCCAAATGGCCATTTCTGGCACGCTGATCATGGGACTCCGTCGAACTCTTGCAATTGTTAAACACGAATGTGCGCGGCGCAAAGGCGAGAACCACATGTTGAAAAAGAACCGCCCTCAATCTGTGAAACCCTTGCAATATTAAAAGCGAGTGTGCGCGGCGCTAAGGCGAGAATCCGTGAACCCCTTGCACTTTTTTAACGAGTGTGCGCGACGCCAAGGCAAACTCCATTTTGAAAAAGACCCGCCCTCAATCCGTGAAACTCTTGCGAAGTTTAAAGCGACTGTGCGCGGCGCTAAGGCGACAGCCACATTTTGAAAACGACCGCCCTCTATCTGTGAAGCTGTGGCCAATTTTTTGAGCTCAGAATCATGAATGGTGGGGAAGTCTCAAGCGAAACGCCCGACCCGCCCCCCAAAAATGGCTTCGAGGTGCGACAGGGAGGAATTAGTTATAAGGAGAAGGAATGGAGGAGGAGGAGGAGGGAGAATGGGGGAGGAGAGAAGAGCAAGCATGCACGCCCGGGGGGGCGTTGCCCCCCCAGGCGGGCAGAGCGTCCGCCAGCGGGCGGCCCTCCGAAGCTTGCCGCTCCCCGACTGCCCCAGGAGGACGATATAGGGAGGGGGAGAACACGGAACAGGGACGGGGACGAGGGAGGAGACGGAGCGGGGAGGAGACGGAGCAGGGAGGAGACGGAGCAGGGAGGACTGGGAGGGAGGAGGCGGAGCAGGGAGGAGGAGGGGAGGATGAGGAGGGGAGGACGGGGAGGGGAGCCCTCCTCCTCCTCCTCCTCCTCCTCCTCCTCCTCCTCCTCCTCTCCTCCTCCTCCTCCTGCTGCTGGTCCTCCTCCTCCTCCTCCTCCTCCTCCTCCTCCTCCTTCTCCCTCCTCGTCACCCCTCCCACCTCGTCGTCGTCGTCCTCCTCCTCCTCCTCATCATCATCACCACTAGCATCACCACTAGCATCACCACCAACACCAGCACCAGCGCCAGCATCAACATCAGCATCAGCATCATGATCAGCATCATCATAATCGTCATAATCAACCTCATCAGCACCATCAACATCAGCAACATCATCATCATCATCATCATCATCATCATCATCATCATCAACATCATCATCAGCATCATCATCATCATCATCATCATCATCATCATCATAATCGCTATCATCAACACCATCAGCAGCATCAACATCAGCGTCAACATCAACATCATCATCATCATCATCATCATCATCATCGTCAACATCGCCATCCGCATCATTGTCATCATCCCCGCCACTACCACCATCACCTTCATCATGGCCGTCACCATCGTCAGCATCATCAGTGTCATAAGCATGGCCTCTATCATCAAGATCATCATAATCATCATCGTACTCAACATCATAAACATTATCATCACCATCAGCATCACCACCATCAGTATCATCATTACCCACCGGTCGGAAGAAGTAGGTAGAAACATGAAGTAGGAAGGCGGAAGAAGTAGATTGCATTCGGGGCCGCCCAAAAAAACAACAGCAACAGCAATTACAAGAAGTAGATTGCAAATTTCCGGGCCCTGTCTCAGCGGCGCGCAGTAGCGCTAGGTCGCTTGGCTCCTCGGATGGCCCCATTCCTTGGCTGGTTTCGGTTGTTCTGGCTTGTTTTCGTTTGTCCGTCGATCGCAGTGGCAGCCTTTCGGTCGCTCGGCCCTTCGGCTGGCCAAATGCGTTGGTTTTGTTTGTTTCTGTTTGTTTTCGCTTGTCCGTCGGCTGCACTGGTCGCCCCAGGCCCGCCCGCGGCCTTTCGGTCGCTCGGCCCCTCGGCTGGCCAAATGCATGGGTTTTGTTTGTTTTTGTTTGTTTTCGCTTGTCCGTCGGCTGCACTGGCCGCCCCAGGCCCGCCCGCAGCCGTTCGGTCGCTCGGCCCCTCGGCTGGCCGAATTCACTGGTTTTGTTTGATTCTGTTTGTTTTCGCTTGTCCGTCGGCTGCACTGGTCGCCCTGCGCACGCCCGCCGCCCCGCGGTCGCTCGGCCCCTCGGCTGGCCCCATTCCTTGGTTTTGTTTGTTTTTGTTTGTGTTCGCTTGTCCGTCGGCTGCACTGGTCGCCCCAGGCCCGCCCGCCGCCCCGCGGTCGCTCGGCCCCTCGGCTGGCCCCATTCCTTGGCGTTCTTTGTTCCTGTTTGTTTTCGCTTGTCCGTCGGCTGCACTGGTCGTCTCAGGCCCGCCCGCCGCCGTTCGGTCGCTCGGCCCCTCAGCTGGCCCAATTCCCTGATGTTGTTTGTTTTTGTTTGTTTTCGCTTGTCCGTCGGCTGCACTGGACGCCCCAGGCTCGCCCGCCGCCTTTCGGTTACTCGGCCCCTCGGCTGGCCCCACTCCCTGGCTTTCTTTGTTTCTGTTTGTTTTCGCTTGTCCGTCGGCTGCACCGGTCGCCTCAGGCTCGCCCGCCGCTCCGCGGTCGCTCGGCCCCTCGGCTGGCCAAATACATTGGTTTTGCTTGTTTTTGTTTGTTTTCGCTTGTCCGTCGGCTGCACTGGTCGCCCCAGGCTCGCCCGCCGCTGTTCTCTCGCTCGGCCCCTCGGCTGGCCCAATTCCCTGATGTTGTTTGTTGTTGTTCGTGTTCGCTTGTCCGTCAGCTGCGTTGGTCGCCCCAGCCTCGCCCGCCACCCCGCGGTCGCTCGGCCCCTCGGCTGGCCCCTTTCCACTGTTTCGTTTGTTTTTGTTTGTTTTCGCTTGTCCGTCGGCTGCGCTGGTCGCCCCAGGCTCGCCCGCCGCCCCGCGGGCGCTCGGCCCCTCGGCTGGCCAAATTCACTGGTTTTGTTTGTTTCTGCTTGTTTTCGCTTGTCCGTCGGCTGCACTGGTCGCCCCAGGTTCGTCCGCCGCCCCGCGGGCGCTCGGCCCATCGGCTGGCCCAATTCATTGGTTTTGTTTGTTTTTTGTTTGTTTTCGCTTGTCCGTCGGCTGCACTGGTCGCCCCAGGCCCGCCCGCCGCCCCGCGGTCGCTCGGCCCCTCGGCTGGCCCCATTCATTGGTCTTGTTTGTTTCGGCTTGTTTTCGCTTGTCCGTCGGCTGCGCTGGTCGCCCCAGGCCCGCCCGCCGCCGTTCGGTCGCTCGGCCCCTCGGCTGGCCCAATTCACTGGTT
The DNA here is from genome assembly GCA_963575745.1 of Prorocentrum cordatum. Taxonomy (NCBI): domain Eukaryota; class Dinophyceae; order Prorocentrales; family Prorocentraceae; genus Prorocentrum; species Prorocentrum cordatum. Next base: position 387,234 of record CAUYUJ010007657.1, read on the forward strand.
TTGCTTGTTTTTGTTTGATTTCGCTCGTCCGTCGGCTGCACTGGTCGACCTGCGCACGCCCGCCGCCTTTCGGTCGCTCGGCCCCTCGGCTGGCCCCATTCCCTGGCTTTCTTTGTTTCTATTTGTTTTCGCTTGTCCGTCGGCTGCAGTGGTCGCCTCAAACTCGCCCGCCGCCCCGCGGTCGCTCGGCCCCTCGGCCGGCCAAATGCATTGGTTGCGTTTGCTGTTGTTTGTTTTCGCTTGTCCGTCGGCTGCGCTGGTCGCCCCAGGCCCGACCGCCGCCGTTCGGTCGCTCGGCCCCTCGGCTGGCCCAATTCACTGGTTTTGTTTGTTTTTGTTTGATTTCGCTTGTCCGTCGGCTGCACTGGTCGCCCTGCGCACACCCGCCGCCTTTCGGGCGCTCGGCCCCCCGGCTGGCCCCATTCCCTGGCTTTCTTTGTTTCTGTTTGTTTTCGCTTGTCCGTCGGCTGCACTGGTCGCCTCAAGCTCGCCCGCCGCCCCGCGGTCGCTCGCCCCCGGCTGGCCAAATGCATTGGTTTTGTTTGTTTTTGTTTGTTTTCGCTTGTCCATCGGCTGCACTGGTCGCCCCAGGCTCGCCCGCCGCCCCGCGGTCGCTCGGCCCCTCGGCTGGCCAAATGCATTGGTTTTGTTTGTTGTTGCTTGTTTTCGCTTGTCCGTCGGCTGCGCTGGTCGCCCCAGGCCCGCCCGCCGCCGTTCGGTCGCTCGGCCCCTCGGCTGGCCCAATTCACTGGTTTTGTTTGTATTTTGTTTGTTTTCGCTTGTCTGTCGGCTGCACTGGTCGACCTGCGCCCGCCCGCCGCCTTTCGGTCGCTCGGCCCCTCGGCTGGCCCCATTCCTTGGCTTTCTTTGTTTCTGTTTGTTTTTCGCTTGTCCGTCGGCTGCACTGGTCGCCTCGGGCCCGCCCGCCGCCCCGCGGTCGCTCGGCCCCTCGGCTGGCCAAATGCATTGGTTTTGTTTGTTTTTGTTTGTTTTCGCTTGTCCGTCGGCTGCCCTGGTCGCCCCGGGCCCGCCCGCCGCCGTTCGGTCGCTCGGCCCCTCGGCTGGCCCAATTCATTGGTTTCGTTTGTTTTTGTTTGATTCCGCCTGTCCGTCGGCTGCACTGGTCGCCCTGCGCGCGCCCGCTGCCTTTCGGTCGCTCGGCCCCTCGGCTGGCCCCACTCCCTGGCTTTCTTTGTTTCTGTTCGTTTTCGCTTATCCGTCGGCTGCACTGGTCGCCCCAGGCTCGCCCGCCGCCCCGCGGCAGCTCGGCCCTTCGGCGGGCCCCATCCATGGTTTTGTTTGTTTTTGTTTGTTTTTGCTTGTCCGTCGGCTGCGCTGGTCGCCCCAGGCTCGCCCGCCGCCCCGCGGTCGCTCGGCCCCTCGGCTGGCCCAATTCACTGGTTTTGCTTGTTTCTGTTTGATTTCGCTTGTCCGTCGGCTGCACTGGTCGCCCTGCGCACGCCCGCCGCCTTTCGGTCGCTCGGCCCCTCGGCTGGCCCCATTCCCTGGCTTTCTTTGTTTCTGTTTGTTTGCGCTTGTCCGTCGGCTGCAGCGGTCGCCTCAAGCTCGCCCGCCGCCCCGCGGTCGCTCGACCCCTCGGCCGGCCAAATGCATTGGTTTTGTTGGTTGTTGCTTGTTTTCGCTTGTCCGTCGGCTGCACTGGTCGCCCCAGGCCCAACCGCCGCCGTTCGGTCGCTCGGCCCCTCGGCTGGCCCAATTCACTGGCTTTGTTTGTTTTTGTTTGTGTTCGCTTGTCTGTCGGCTGCGCTGGTCGCCCTGCGCGCGCCCGCCGCCGTTCGGTCGCTCGGCCCCTCGGCTGGCCCAATTCACTGGCTTTGTTTGTTTTTGTTTGTGTTCGCTTGTCCGTCGGCTGCACTGGTCGCCTCAAGCTCGCCCGCCGCCCCGCGGTCGCTCGCCCCCTCGGCTGGCCAAATGCATGGGTTTTGTTTGTTTTTTTGTTTGTTTTCGCTTGTCCGTCGGCTGCACTGGTCGCCCCAGACCCGCCCGCCGCCGCTCGGTCGCTCGGCCCCTCGGCTGGCCCAATTCACTGGTTTTGTTTGTTGTTGTTTGTTTGTTTTCGCTTGTCCGTCGGCTGCGCTGGTCGCCCTGCGCGCGCCCGCCGCCTTTCGGTCGCTCGGCCCCTCGGCTGGCCCCTTTCCTTAACTTTCTTCGTTTCTGTTTGTTTTCGCTTGTCCGTCGGCTGCGCTGGTCGCCCCAGGCTCGCCCGCCGCCCCGCGGTCGCTCGGCCCCTCGGCTGGCCAAATGCATTGGTTGTGTTTGTTTTTGTTTGTTTTCGCTTGTCCGTCGGCTGCACTGGTCGCCCCGAGCCCGCCCGCCGCCGTTCGGTCGCTCGGCCCCTCGGCTGGCCCAAATCACTGGTTTTGTTTGTGCTTTGTTTGTTTTCGCTTGTCTGTCGGCTGCACTGGTCGCCCTGCGCGCGCCCGCCGCCTTTCGGTCGCTCGGCCCTTCGGCTGGCCCCATTCCCTGGCTTTCTTTGTTTCTGTTTGTTTTCGCTTGTCCGTCGGCTGCACTGGTCGCCTCGGGCTCGCCCGCCGCCCCGCGGTCGCTCGGCCCCTCGGCTGGCCAAATGCATTGGTTTTGTTTGTTTTTGTTTGTTTTCGCTTGTCCGTCGGCTGCACTGGTCGCCCCAGGCCCGCCCGCCGCCGTTCGGTCGCTCGGCCCCTCGGCTGGCCCCACTCCCTGGCATGATTTGTATCTGTTTGTTTTCGCTTGTCCGTCGGCTGCACTGGTCGCCCAGGCTCGCCCGCCGCACCGCGGTCGCTCGGCCCCTCGGCTGGCCAAATGCACTGGTTTTGTTTGCTTTTGTTTGTTTTCGCTTGTCCGTCGGCTGCGCTGGTCGCCCAGGCCCGCCCGCCGCCGTTCGGTCGCTCGGCCCCTCGGCTGGCCCAATTCACTGGTTTTGTTTGTTTTTGTTTGTTTTCGCTTGTCCGTCGGCTGCGCTGGCCGCCCTGCGCGCGCCCGCCGCCTATCGGTCGCTCGGCCCCTCGGCCGGCACCATTCCCTGGCTTTCTTTGTTTCTCTTTGTTTTCGGTTGTCCGTCGGCTGCGCTGGTCGCCTTAGGCTCGCCCGCAGCCCCGCGGTCGCTCGGCCCCTCGGCTGGCCAAATGCATTGGTTTTGTTTGTTTTTGTTTGTTTTCGCTTGTCCGTCGGCTGCGCTGGTCGCCCCGAGCCCGCCCGCCGCCGCTCGGTCGCTCGGCCCCTCGGCCGGCCCAATTCACTGGTTTCGTTTGTGTTTGTTTGTTTTTCGCTTGTCCGTCGGCTGCACTGGTCGACCTGCGCGCGCCCGCCGCCTTTCGGTCGCTCGGCCCCTCGGCTGGCCCCATTCCCTGGCTTTCTTTGTTCCTGTTTGTTTTCGCTTGTCCGTCGGCTGCACTGGTCGCCTCTGGCTCGCCCGCCGCCCCGCGGTCGCTCGGCCCCGGTTTTGCTTGTTTTTTGTATGTTTTCGCTTGTCCGTCGGCTGCGCCGGTCGCCCCAGGCCCGCCCGCCGCCGCTCGGTCGCTCGGCTGGCCCAATTCACTGGTTTTGTTTGTTTTTGATTGTTTTCGCTTGTCCGTCGGCTGAACTGGTCGCCCTGCGCGCGCCCGCCGCCTTTCGGTCGCTCGGCCCCTCGGCTGGCCCCAGTCCCTGGCTCTCTTTGTTTATGTTTGCTTTCGCTTGTCCGTCGGCTGCGCTGGTCGCCTCAGGCTCGCCCGCCGCCCCGCGGTCGCTCGGCCCCTCGGCTGGCCAAATGCATTGGATTTGTTTGCTTTGGTATGTTTTCGCTTGTCCGTCGGCTGCACTGGTCTGGTCGCCTCAGGCCCGCCCGCCGCCGTTCGGTCGCTCGGCCCCTCGGCTGGCCCAATTCACTGGTTTTGTTGTTGTTTTGTTTGTTTTCGCCTGTCCGTCGGCTGCACCGGTCGCCCTGCGCACGCCCGCCGCCTTTCGGTCGCTCGGCCCCTCGGATGGCCCCATTCCCTGGTTTTCTTTGTTTCTGGTTGTTTTCGCTTGTCCGTCGGCTGCACTGGTCGCCTCAGGCCCGCCCGCCGCCCCGCGGTCGCTCGGCCCCTCGGCTGGCCAAAAGCATCGGTTGTGTTTGTTTTTGTTTGTTTTCGCTTGTCCGTCGGCTGCACTGGTCGCCCCGGGCCCGCCCGCCGCCGTTCGGTCGCTCGGCCCCATCGGCCGGCCCAACTCACTGGCTTTGTTTGTTTTTGTTTGTTTTCGCTTGTCCGTCGGCAGCACTGGTCGCCCTGCGCACGCCCGCCGCATTTCGGTCGCTCTGCCCCTCGGCTGGCTTTGTTTGTTTGGTTTGTTTTTCCTCTTCCGTCGGCAGCACGGTCCGGCCCTGCGCACGCCCGCCGCATTTCGGTCGCTCGGCCCCTCGGCTGGCACCATTCCCTTGATTTCTTTGTTTCTGTTTGTTTTCGCTTGTCCGTCGGCTGCACTGGCCGCCTCAGGCTCGCCCGCCGCTCCGCGGTCGCTCGGCCCCTCGGCTGGCCAAATGCATCGGTTTTGTTTGTTTTTGTTTGTTTTCGCTTGTCCGTCGGCTGCGCTGGCCGCCCCAGGCCCGCCCGCCGCCGTTCGGTCGCTCGGCCCCATCGGCCGGCCCAACTCACTGGTTTTGTTTGATTTTGTTTGTTTTCGCTTGTCCGTCGTCTACACTGGTCGCCCTGCGCACGCCCGCCGCCTTTCGGTCGCTCGGCCCCTCGGCTGGCCCCATTCCCTGGCTTTCTTTGTTTCTGTTTGTTTTCGCTTGTCCGTCGGCTGCGCTGGCCACCTCAAGCTCGCCCGCCGCCCCGCGGTCGCTCGGCCCCTCGGCTGGCCAAATGCATTGGTTTTGTTTGTTTTTGTTTGTTTTCGCTTGTCCGTCGGCTGCACTGGTCGCCTCAGGCCCGCCCGCAGCCGTTCGGTCGCTCGGCCCCCCGGCTGGCCCAATGCATTGGTTTTGTTTGCTTTTGTTTGTTTTCGCTTGTCCGTCGGCTGCACTGGTCGCCCTGCGCGCGCCCGCCGCATTTCGGTCGCTCTGCCCCTCGGCTGGCCCCATTCCCTGGCTTTCTCTGTTTCTGTGTGTTTTCGCTTGCCCGTCGGCTGCACTGGTCGCCCCAAGCTCGCCCGCCGCCCCGCGGTCGCTCGGCCCCCCGGCTGGCCAACTGCACTGGTTTTGTTTGTTTTTGTGTGTTTTCGCTTGTCCGTCGGCTGCACTGGTCGCCCCAGGTCCGCCCGCCGCCTTTCGGTCGCTCGGCCCCTCGGCTGGTTGAATTCACTGGTTTTGTGTGTGTTTTTGTTTGTTTTCGCTTGTCCGTCGGCTGCGCTGGTCGCCCTGCGCACGCCCGCCGCCTTTCGGTCGCTCGGCCCCCCGGCTGGCCCCATTCCCTGGCTTTCTTTGTTTCTGTTTGTTTTCGCTTGTCCGTCGGCTGCACTGGTCGCCTCAGGCTCGCCCGCCGCCCCGCGGTCGCTCGGCCCCTCGGCTGGCCCAATTCATCGGTTTTGTTTGTTTTTGCTTGTTTTCGCTTGCCCGTCGGCTGCGCTGGTCGCTCCAGGCCCGCCCGCCGCCGTTCGGTCGCTCGGCCCCTCGGCTGGCCAAATTCACTGGTTTTGTTTGTTTTTCTTGTCCGTCGGCTGCACTGGTCGCCCTGCGCACACCCGCCGCCTTTCGATCGCTCGGCCCCACGGCTGGCCCCATTCCCTGGCTTTCTTTGTTTCTGTTTGTTTTCGCTTGTCCGTCGGCTGCACTGGTCGCCTCAGGCTCGCCCGCCGCCTTTCGGTCGCTCGGCCCCTCGGCTGGCCAAATGCAGTGGTTTTGTTTGTTTTTGTTTGTTTTCGGTTGTCCATCGGCTGCACTGGTCGCCCCGGGCCCGCCCGCCGCCGTTCGGTCGCTCGGCCCCTCGGCTGGCCCAATTCATAGGTTTTGTTTGTTTTTGTTTGTTTTCGCTTGTCCGTCGGCTGCACTGGTCGCCCCAGGCCCGCCCGCCGCCGTTCGGTCGCTCGGCCCCTCGGCTGGCCAAATGCATCGGTTTTGTTTGTTTTTGTTTGTTTTCGCTTGTCCGTCGGCTGCACTGGTCGCCCTGCGCACGCCCGCCGCCTTTCGGTCGCTCGGAGCCCTCGGCTGGCCCCATTCCCTACAAGCGAAACAAACAGAAACAAAGAAAGCCAGGGAATGGGGCCAGCCGAGGGGCCGGGCGACCGAAAGGCGGCGGGCGAGCCTGGGGCGACCAGTGCAGCCGACGGACAAGCGAAAACAAACAAAAACAAACAAACCCAATGAATTTGGCGATCCGAGGGGCCGAGCGACCGGAAAGCGGCGGGAGAGGCTGGGGCGACCAGTGCAGCCGACGGACAAGCGAAAACAAACAAAACAAAGAAAACAATTGAATTCGGCCAGCCGATGGGCAGAGCGACCGAAACGCGGCGGGCGAGCCTGGGGCCACAAGTACAACCGACGGACAAACGAAAACAAACCAAAACAAACAACACCACGGAAATGAGCCAGCCGAGGGGCCGAGCGACCGAAAAGCCGCGGGCGAGCCTGGAGCGACCAGCGCAGCCGACGGACAAGCGAAAACAAACAAAAACAAACAAAACTAAGCATATGGCCAGCCGAGGGGCAGGGCAGCGCGACCGAAAGGCGGCGGGCGAGCCTGAGGCGACCAGTGCAGCCGACGGACAAGCGAAAACAAACAGAAACCAACCGAAACCAAGGACTGGGGCCAGCCGGGGTGCCGAGCGACCGAAAGGCGGCGGGCGTGCGCAGGGCGACCAGTGCAGCCGACGGACAAGCGAAAACCAACAAAAACAAAGAAAACCAGCGAATCTGGCCAGCCGAGGGGCCGAGCGACCGCGGGGCGGCGGGCGAGCCTGGGGCGACCATTGCAGCCGACGGACAGGCAAAAACAAACAAAAACAAACAAACCCAACGAATTGCGCCAGCCGAGGGGCCGAACGACCGCGGGGCGGCGGGCGAGCCTGGGGCGACCAGTGCAGCTGACGGACACGCGAAAACAAACAAAAACAAACCAAACCAAATAATGGGGCCAGCCGAGAGGCCGAGCGACCGCGGGGCGGCGGGCGAGCCTGGAGCGACCAGCGCAGCCGACGGACAAGCGAAAACAAACAACAACAAACAAAACCATGAATGGGGCCCGCCGAGGCCGAGCGACCGCGGGGCGGCGGGCGAGCCTGGGGCGACCAGTGCAGCCGACGGACAAGCGAAAACAAACGAAACGAACAAACACACAGAAATCGACCAGCCGAGAGGCCGAGCGACCGCAGGGCGGCGGGCGAGCCTGAGGCGACCAGTGCAGCCGACGGACAAACCAAAACAAACAAAAACAAACAAAACCAAAGAATTGGGCCAGCCGAGGGGTCGAGCGACCGAAAGGCGGCGGGCGAGCCTGTGGCGACCAGTGCAGCCGACGGACAAACGAAAACAATCAACCACAAACAAAACAACGGAATGAGGCCAGCCGAAAGGCAGAGCGACCGCTGTGCGGCGGGCGAGCCCGGGGCGACCATTGCAGCCGACGGGCAAGCGAAAACAAGCAAAAAACAAACAAAACCAAGGAATGGGGCCAGCCGAGGGGGCGAGCGACCGAAAGGCGGCGGGCGAGCCTGGGGCGACCAGTGCAGCCGACGGACAAGCGAACACAAACACAAACAAACAAAACCAAGGAATGGGGCCAGCCGAAGGGCCGAGCGACCGCGGGGCGGCGGGCGAGCCTGAGGCGACCAGTGCAGCCGACGGACAAGCGAAAACAAGCAAAAGCAAACAAAACAAAAAAAAATGAGCCAGCCGAGGGGCCGAGCGACCGAGACGCGGCGGGCGAACCTGTGGCAACCAGTGCAGCCGAAGGACAAGCGAAAACAAACAAAAACAAACAAAACCAGTGCATGGGGCCAGCCGAGGGGCCGAGCGACCGCGGGGCGGCGGGCGAGCCTGGGGCGACCAGTGCAGCCGACGGAGAAGCGAAATAAAACAAAAACAAACAAAATCAAGGAATGGGGCCAGCCGAGGGGCCGAGTGACCGCGGGGCGGCGGGCGAGCCTGAGGCGACCAGTGCAGCCGACGGACAAGCGAAAACAAACATAAACAAACAAAACCAAGGAATGGGGCAAACTGAGGGGGCGAGCGACCGCGGGGAGGTGGGCGAGCCCGGGGCGACCAGTGCAGCCGACGGACAAGCGAAAAAAAACAAAACAAAAAAAAACAAAACCATTGCATGGGGCAAGCCGAGGGGCCGAGCGACCGCGGGGAGGTGGGCGAGCCTGGGGCGACCAGTGCAGCCGACGGGCAAGCGAAAACAAACAGAAACAAACACAACCAAGGAATTGGGCCAGGCCGAGCGACCGCGGGGCGGCGGGCGACACTGGGGCGACCAGTGCAGCCGACGGACAAGCGAAAACAAACAAAACAATCAAAACCAAGGAATGGGGCCAGCCGAGGGGCCGAGCGACCAGCGTCGCCCAGGGAAGTGACAACCAATCCCCACGAAGTAGATTAGGTTTGCGCCCGCCCCCAAAAAAAACAAAAAATATAGATTCTTGAAATAGGAAGGCGCTTAAAGTAGATTGGGATCTGGGAATCCAAAAATACCTACTTTCAACGACCGGTGGGTACCATTACTACCATCAATATCATCATCGTCGTCATCGTCGTCATCATCGTCATCGTCATCGTCACCACCTTTATCCTCACCCTCATCCTCATGCCCACCCTCATCATCATCCTCATTCTCACTATCAGCATTATCATCGGCATCATCAGCATCAGCACCATCGTCATCATCAGCATCATCCTCATCCTCACCCTCAGCCTCATCCTCACCTAAGCCTCATCCTCATCCTCACCCTCATCATGCCCATCAGCATCATCATCAGCATCATCATCCTCAACATCCTCAGCATCCTCATCATCCTCATCCTCATCCTCATCCTCATCCTCATCCTCATCCTCATCCTCATCCTCATCCTCATCCTCATCCTCATCATCATCATGCTAATCATCATCACCAGCAGCATCAGCATCCTCCTCCTTCTCCTCCATTCCTTCCCCTTATAGATAACTTCTCCCTGTCGCACCCCGAGGCCAGTTTTTAGGGCAGGCCGGGTTTCGCCTGAGACTTCCTCGCCATTTGTGACCCTGAAGATTAAATGTGACACCAGTTTCACAAATGGAAGGCGGGTCGTTTTCAAAATGTGGCTCTCGCCTTAGCTCCGCGCACGCTCGTTTTAGAAATTCGCAAGAATCTCACGGATTGAGGGCGGGTCGTTTTCAAAATGTGGCTCTCGCCTTAGCGCCGCGCACATTCGTTTTTAACATTTGCAAGAGCTTCACGGATTGAGTGCGGCTCCTTTTCAAAATGTGGCTCTCGCCCTAGCGCCGCGCACATTCGTATGAAATTGCAAGAGCTTCACGGATTGAGGGCGGTACCTTTTCAAAATGTGGCTCTCGCCTCAGCGCCGCGGACATTAATTTCAAACAGGTTGAGGGCGGGTCCTTTTCGAAATGTGGCTCTCGCCCCAGCGCCGCGTGCATTGGTTTTCACAAATTGTAAGAGCTTCGCGGATTGAGGGCGGTTCCTTTTCAAAATGTGGCCTTCGCCTCAGCGCCTCGCGCATTCGTTGTACACATTTGCATGAGGTTTCATGGGTTCCCATGATCAACGTACCAGAAATGGTGTTTAGGAAGGTTCAGGATTACGCGGGCGCAGCGGTTAGGTTGATTCGGGGTGTTGAAGTCCCCAAACTGGCGTTCTGGCACGACTCCGGAGCGTCAAGACGCAGCAGTCAGGTTGAAACGTGGCATTGAAACCCCGAGAGCAATTGTTTGGCACGCTTCAGGATTTTTAAACGGTTGTCTTCCAGCGAGGCAGTTCCCTCAATGGAAATGAACCGTTGTAGGGGCCTACGCAGAGGGAGCGTAGAGGGAGGGTTCATTCCAACATCGTTGATGACTCTTGGGTTTACACTGGTCTTCCTCCTCCCCCTCCTCACCACCATCACCACCACGACGACCACCACCACCACCTCCACTATCGTCATCCTCAGCACCATCATCACCATCATCACCATCATCACCATCATCACTATCATCACCATCATCACCATCATCACCATCAGCACCATCAGCACCATCAGCACCATCGCCATCATCATCATCATCATCATCATCATCATCATCATCATCATCATCGTCATCATCATCACCACCATCATCATCATCATCATCATCGTCATCATCATCATCATCATCATCATCATCATCATCATTCTCATCATCAACAGCACCATCATCATCTTCATCTTCGTCTTCATCATCATTGGCAGCAGCAGCAGCAGTTACAGCAGCAGCAGCATCCTCCTTCTCCTCCTCCCCCTAATCATCGACAACATCACCATCATCCTGAGATGGGGAGGGGGAGGGAGCGCGTCCGCTTCTCTGGCCAGCTGGTGGAGCTGCCGCGCCTCTCGGTCGGCGGCCGCAACCTCACCCCGCAGGACCTGCACCTCATGCTCCGCGGTGCAGACTTCCTTTCGCGGGCTCGACGCCGACGTCGCCGCCGGCGTCACCGCGAGGTCCCTGAGGCCGATTTCGGTACACCCCTGGTTAGAGCTAAAAGAACTCTAAGCTAAGAAAATAGAATTCACCCGAAGCGGTTTCTTACACAAATGTCTGGGCTCAAATATACGACAATTCTGCGGGTCAGAAAACAGCTCTGAGAACACGCCCAGGATCCATTCGATATTCTCGATTTTGTCATACAAAATCTGGAACCCATGAGAATTGTTATTCAGATCAATATGTCTACTGGGCATACCCAAACCCCCTCGCGTCGTGACAAAAATCACGACGGGAGGCTTTAGACAATTTTCGGCCTTTGGGGGCCCTTGTACTGGGCCCCATCTACCGTCAGGACAACGACTCGGGATGAAACGCTGGCCCAGGGAAAAAATCACGACGCCAGGGGTCTGGATACGTGTCGATGTTTCAACACTGCGAAAACGCATCCAGGAAAACTGCCCGGGGGGTCCTCCAAAGCCTCCAGAAAAGCCTCCGCAGTGCTCACCGCCTCTGGGAGGAGTGAGCGTCCCCTTGAGAGGCCGAGGTGAGCCAACGTTTCACGAAACCGCTGAACAGCGCGAGCGTGGAAGCGGGCCGCCTCGCGAGCGACTCATCGAGCGACCTGTGTATACAATGACGCCAGAGAGAAAGGGAGGGAGGGAGAGAGAGAGAGAGAGAGAGAGAGAAAGAGAGAGGGAGGGAGGGAGCTGTCAGGGGAGTCTCTCTCTCTCTCGCTCTCTCTCTCTCTATATATATATATATATGTGCACGTGTGTACTTCTGTGTATATATATATATATACGTGTGTATATATATATATATGTCACTCGTACCTTGAGGAGTCCAGACGGGTCCCGCCGATCAGATCTAGAAGGGCGCTCTAGAGTGCTCTACAAAGATCTGGGCAGCACGCCGTATATTGTAATGATGCCTCCCAAGAGCCTCCTCACTGTCGAGAGGGCCGAGAGCGGGGGCGGTGCGGACAATATTGTATATGTGGTAAGCCCGCACAATCCTCTCAACGATCTCAAGCGAAGGGTGACCATCGAGCCCAAGACGCGTGGAGGGACAAACAGGAGGCGGGTCAGGATGGTATACAAGCCTCCAAAGGACAAGGCAATGCATATAGTGCAACATGTCGTCTCGGCATTGAGCGCATTGGAATCTACACAGGCCGATCTCTGACGAGTGCAAACGTGCGCTGGTGAGCCAACTTCCCACAATCGTCTTCAGGGCAACACTTTGCCATGCAGGAGGGCCTCCATTGCGAATGAGATCTCTGAGGGCATCCCAGAACGATTCCGAAAATGGGAGCGCCCAAGAGGCCATACGCTTAGCAAGAGTGAGGTGGAGGACGTCGGGGTAAAGAGCGAGGCGAAGAGAAGAGGAAAGGGATCTCTGCACGTTTACGCATCCCAGTTCCGAAGCTTCGGCAAGGGCGGTCAGGGCAGCGCGGGCGGCCGAGGCGTGAGTCTTCAAAGGAAAGGCGGCCTTGCTGGCCTCAGAAATGTGGACCGCGATCGCTTTTGTTCTCCAGAAGTCAGGCGACCACCAGCCAGGGCCCACCTCTGCGAGGCTGCCGAAGGCGAGCGTCGCCTCATGCAGCGTCTTGATCAGGGGCGACCAGTTGGTGACCGTGCTGATGGCTGCGCGCATACGAGAGGCCAAGCTGAGGACTTGCATGCTGGCAGGTCGCAGCGTCGACCAGCTCCCGATTCCCAGAAGTCCAGCAAGCGAGATCGACTGCGGTGGGAGATGCCAGAGCTTGCGCCGCGCCCAAGCCTCGCGCCTGATGAGCGCGCGGGGCAGCGGCGCCAGCTGCATCAAATAGCTGAGGACCGTGAGCACGCGCGAGTTGTAGATCACAGTCGCGAGGTGCACCGGCGCCCCCTCTCGAGCAAGGTCGCGAATGCGATGGGTCCATTTGGCGCCAGCCTCCTGCCACGCATCATCGGTCGTGGCGCCTGGGCCCAAGATATAGCCTAGGTACGCGGCGAACGGAACGACGTCCATCTGCTCCCAGCCAGGCAGCTCCAGTGCGAGCCACTCCTTGATGTTTGCAGCCAGCTCCTCGGAGAATGCGGCGTTCAAGGGCGCGACCTTGCACTTGGCCAGCTTCAGGGCCAGACCTGCCAATGCCTGCGCCGCAGTGAAGACCCTGCGCAGGCGGAGAAGAAGCCTGCGATCCTGCAGGGCCGCGCCGACGTCGTCCGCACAGACGCCCACCGCGGAGGACCCCCATTGCTCGAGGATGTGCTCCATGTGAGCCACGAAGGGGTTCATGGCTACAGCCCACAGGGACCCCGAGAGCGGGCAGCCCTGAGCAATGCCCGCCGTGACTAGCATGAAGCGACGCAGCTCGTCCTCCATGGATACGAAGGCCTGCGGCAGCCAGCGCATGCCCATGATGCGCTGGTAGAGGCCGCCCTGGAAGCCAGCCCGCAGCAGCACTGCGCGCCGGCAGGAGACGGCCAGGGAAGGGAAAGCGTCCCCGAAGTCGAAGAGGACCATCAACGGCATGCGCTGGTCCCTGGTGGAGGAGAAGCCCACTCGACGAGCGGCCGTGTCGAGCAAGGTGATGTTGTCCAGGAAGTCGCGCCCAGGTAGGAACCCCCTCTGAGAAGAGGGGGAGTGGCGCTCGATGTCGAACTTGATGAGGTAATTTACACTGGCGGCCAGCAGCTTCACATCTGTGTTCTTGAGGGCCAGAGGTCTCGTCGTGGATGGCGGGTGGGTCGGGCCCGATGCCAGATCGTCAGCCTCGGCACCTTTGGGCAGGAAAACCATCAGGTGGTCGTTGAGGTCAGGCGGTGGCGGGGAGCCCTGCGTGACCTCGAGCCCCACCTGCGCCAGGTCTTCCAGAGGGCGCGATGACCCACAGCAGCTCCATGCATCATACGGCAGTCCGTCTGGGCCTGGTGTTGAGGCGCGAGCCCTCCGTGCCGCCCGCTGAAGATCGCGAGAGTCAGGTAGACGAATGTCCTCGAGGCCATCAATCACCACGGGGTGCTCCTCCAAGTAGCGCCGCACAAAGGGGTGTTCGGGAAGATCACGCTGGAATATCGGCGACCAGTGCTTGCGCAACTCTTCGAACACGTCAGCCTGAGCATTCGCGATTCTCTCCGCTCCCTGTCCCAGGTCATGCGGGCCGCCAGAATCAGGAAGACGCAATCCCTGAAGTTTGAGAGTGCGCTTGAATGGGGCCCAGAGTGCAGCCCTTCGTCTGGTGGCCCGCCTCATGGCGATGATGTGCTTGAACGACGCGCCGCCAGGAGGAGCTGCCTGGGCCCGACGATCGAGATCAGCGAGTCGACGCTCGGAGTAGATGCTCTGCTCAGCTGCGAAAGCCACTGCGAAGTCCGATGGGTTCGAGAGGGAGACCGAGTTGCTGGTGATCAAGAGGTGCTCGGCAGCGAGCGGTGACGATGCGATCAGGCGCTCCGCCAGCTTGATATCGCCCCTCCAGACCGCTCTGGCGATCGAGCGGAAGATGAGCAACTTCGAGTCGTTGTCATGAGCTCCGTGCTTGAAGATACTGTCCCGAACACGTCGAGCAGCTTCACGTATGAGTCGCTTATGCTCAAGTCTCCGCTGCTAAGGATGAAGAACGTGCCATTGAACATGATTAGCTAAGAGCTGATACTGCCTCGCATACTCAGGGCTCTTGAAGATGTATCGTGGGATCGGTTGCGTCTTACTGTCCATCGGCGGCCGGCCAGCAAAGGTAACCACAATGGGCGCGTGGTCACTAAGACCAACCTCATGTAGCCGTTCAGGGAGGTCACGCGTTGAGAGCGTGACATGTCACAGTATCGCCAGCCACGAAGGAGAGGCTAAGCACGCTCTGTCAATCTGCGACAGCTTCGGCGGCGAACCATCCTCTTGCCAGAAGAGTGTGGGGAGCTCGTTGTCAAGCTCAACGAAGTCAGAGAAAATGGCATTCCAGCGGCGCTCCAGTGGCCGAGGCACTGCGTCGTCCGTGCCCATGAGGCCCCTGTTGATGAGGGGGGTCTGAACCAGCAGGGGCGGCGCCGCCAGTATGTTCAAATCACCGAGCAGCAGCAGCGTAACCATCTTCGGCGCCGACTGGGCCATAGCGATGTCAGTGCGAGTCCGATCTTCGATCTTAGTCATCTCTTCTCCACTGATGCCGAAGTTGTGGACGTTATATATAATGGGCGATGGGGGAGGGGAGTCCGACGCGGGGCCTGAAACACGGAGTCGCTGAACACGGCCAGTGACTATAATCTCATGAGAGTATCTGGGGGCATCCGTAGCTGCGAAGCGCCCAGGTAGAAGGATAACTGTTCCACCAGTGTCACGCCTGTCTTCAATGTTCATGAAGACCTGAGCGTGGACATGATGGCGGTGAAGTTCTGGCATAAATTCAATCGCATTGCCGTGCACCTCCTGAATGCAAATCGCTGTGCCCTGTCCGAGGTAAGACTGCAGATGGCGAAACTTGCGGCCCCTCGTGGCAGCATCATGATGCACAAGCGCACGAGCGTTCCATGACCCGATTGCCGCGCACTCGCGGAACTCGCCAGGATCTCGCCAGGGAGCAAAACGAGTGCGAAATAGCCCACTGGACCTTCTCGGTGGAGCCGAAAAATTCGTCGAAGGACTGCTTGATGGCGTCGCGAGGGAGGTTGCGAGCATGCACAGCACGATAATTCCACTCAAGAATCGTCGGGTCCTCTGCCGTTTCACCCGCGACCAGCTTGATGACGGGCTGCGAGCCGTCGGCGATGACTCCAGCGTGACGGTTGGCACGCCAGCGCCCTTCCACTCCAGCATCTCGCACGAGCTCGAGGAGACGCTTCGTCTGGATCTCGCGGCGGATGGCCTGGGGAGATTTGCCCAGGCCGACGAAGATGGGCACCTGAGTGCCTCCCTCGATAGAGGCCGCTGTGAAGCGGCGCCATGAGCCATCCTTCTTGAGAGTCTGGAAGGCCGATATGACACGGCGAGCAGCCAATCCCTCAGCGCCCCGCATGCGGAGGATAAGGCGGCGGCCAGGGGAGGCACCCTCAAACGACCAGTGCTGATCCTCGATGTCGGTGTCCGCCAGCCAGGGACGCACACTTGCGAGGACCGCCTCCGAGGTGACCGCTTCCTTGGCCGTGATGACGAAGATGGACTTGTCGGGCTCCCTGCACCAGTCCGCCACGTCCCCGAGGTGCTGGGCAGGTGCCGCCGCCTCGCACGCCGTGACCACCTTCTCCAGCTTCGCCAGGGCCTCGTGCATCTCCTGCTGGTCTCTCTGGATGCGCGACACGCCGCGGTCGAGGTCCTGCAGGTGCTGGTCGATCTGCGCATTCTTGGCAGCCTGGCGCTCGCCGAAGACGCGGAGGGCGGCCGTGGTGGTCGCGGCGATGTTGGCGGACATCTTGTTGTTGGCATCGGAGACGTAACCGACGATGGAGTCACGCATGGCACCCAGGATTTCCTCCAGCTCCGAGTGCAAGACTGGCCCGTCCACCCCCGCAGCAGGAGCAACAGCAGGCCGAGGAGAACCAGGAGCGCGGTGGGAGTGAGCTCTGTCACGGCCGCTGCTACGAGGTGTCCTTGGGGTCGCAGGGGGAGTGGCAGCGATCGGCGTGGCCGTACCTTGGCACTCATTCCCGCGGGCACGCCAGGGGTCAGCGCTGGCGGACTGGAACGGGTCGTCTGTGCCTGCACTGCGGCTGCGGTCATCGCCCTCACGTGGGCTGCCGCGCCGGCGCTGCCCAGTGCCAGCGCCACCAGAAGCTTCGCCAGCCTTGCCAGGCCGCCGAGACAGAGAGGCAGCGCCATCGGGCATCCCACCCGCAGGAGAGAAGCGGACGGGGAACGTGGGCGTCGAGTGCTGGGGCCCAGATGGGCAGCACGAGTCTCAATGGGTGAAAGAGTCTTTGGCCTCAAAGCGCGAACCCCCTCGCGCTCATCAGTCGCCGACCGAGGCCGACTCGCGGTCGTCGGGCGGTTCGTAGCCTTGAGCCAAAATGGCTACGGATGTATATATATATATATATATATATATATGTCTATATGTATGTGTGTATATATATATGCACATATACGTATGCGGCGCCCAGAACGGGCTGGCGCGAGGGGGGCGGCCTTCCTGGAAGGCGCCGGGGCCTTCGAACAAAGCATTTGGAGGTATCTCGGAGGCCCGCCCGGCTTCTGAGACAGATGCTTAAAAAAAAGCCTCCAGGCCCTTCTAAGACGGCACCCGTCTGCTAAGAAGCCCCTCCGCCTTCCTGGAGCCGACCCCCGCCTCGCGCCCCCCACCCCCCCTGGGCGCCGCTGAAGAAGGCGAGCGTCGTTGAAGGGGCCCTGGGACACACAATCACACAGACACAGACACGGACACAGACACAGACACGGACACAGACACAGACACAGACACAGACACAGACACGGACACAGACACGGACACAGACACAGACAGGGACACAGACACAGACACACACACACACATAAATACACACAAATAACCGAAATCCCCACCTTTTCCTATATTTTCAAAGTTTTTGTCTTCCCCCCACTTCCCATATTTTCCTATCTATTCCTGGGAATCGACGATTAATTGTGCCTGTGTGGTTTTTCCCCTCCTGAATCATATCCAAACGACTGCCGACCCTGGCGCCCACTTTCGTCCCTCTAACCAGGGACGGACCATGACAACGTCACTCCAATGGTCGGGAATCTCCTGACCCAGGTCAACCCAGACCCGGGTCAGCCAGGGCTTGCAGAATCCTGCAAGATCCTGCAAGACCCTGCACCCAAACCCGGGTCGACGCGAAGGATCCTGCAAGATCCTGCAGGATCCTGCGCCCAAACCCGGGTCAATGGGAGCCTGGCCCTGCAGGATCCTGCAAGATCTGGCGCTCTGGCTGACCGCCGTTTGCATTGACCCCCGTCTCTTAGGCCCCGATGTGGCGCTGAAGGTCAGCAGATGAACCGGGAAGGATCTGCAGAACCCCCCCCGTAAGGTGTATAAGGTGTAATCCCACCAGCCCTCTGGGCGCAGGTGGAGAGAGTGACGAGAAAGAGAGGGGGGGGTTTCGGGTTCCCCAGGTCATGTTGAAATCTGCTCGTCGCGATGGTTACCCTCGCCTCGGGAGCCTGGTCAGAACGCGTCCCAAGACAGGTCCAGAGGTTGATTCAGAATTGGACGTTGATTTCGAAGGGGGACTTTTTTCGATGTGTTGTGGAGGTTTCTGAATGTCATGGGAGGTCTTCGGAGGTCCCCAGAAGTCTTCGGTGATCCCCGGGGACCGCCAGTGTTCCCTGGAAGTTTCGGAGGCCTCTGGAGGCCACCAGAGGCCCCTGAAGGGCCAACGAAGTAGAACAAATGGCACGCACGCCCTGGCTCTTGCACGAGGTAGGGCGAGGGCCAAGCGACGCAGGGTGAGGAGGCCGGGGGAGGGGGTGAGGCCTTCCTGGCGTTCGCCTGGGGCCGTCATGACCACCATACCATGGAGGAGGCAGGGGCAGGGAGGCATACAGCCCGGCGACGAGCGAAAGCAGGAACGGCGACGACGACAAAGGGCTCCGAGCTCTGGAACGCAGCTGCGCAGGATGTCAAAGGCTTCCGCGGCTGAGAGGTTGGGGGGGCGTCAATGGGAGGAGATCAGCGGCGAAAACGGAGGCTTCCGCGGCCCAGTGGGGGCTGCCCGGGGGATGCCAGATGGGGCGGCGCACGGAGGCTTGGCCAGGAAATGGAGGAAACCAGTGGTGGGTAAAGTGAGGAGGACGAACGACGATGAATGACGCAAATAAAAAGGTCGGAGCTCGAGAACACAGCTGTGCAAAATATCAGCCAGCGTTGACTCCAAATAGATAGGAGGACTGGGAGGAGAACGAAAGAAGGACGGGAGCAAGACGGGAGAAGGACGGGAGGAGCAAAATCAAGCAAGCGCAAGCAAGCAAGCGGAAGCAAGCAAGCGCAAGCGAGCAATAACAAGCAAGCAAGAGCCAGCGAACAAGTGTAAGCAAGCAAGGGCAAGCAGGAGCAAGCAAGCGATAGCAAGCACGCAAGAGCAAGCAAGCAAGAGCACGCAAGAGCAAGCAAGGGCAAGCGACTCATAGGAGTCCATAGGAACCCATAGGACTCGCCATTGGAAATACCTGGGCGGTGCCATTGGAAATAAGGGGGGGGGCCATTGGCAAAAGGGGGGGAGGGGGACCATTGGAAATAATTTGAAAAAGGGGAAGGAGGGAGGGGTGCTACAGACCAGCTGCGTATGATGAGCTAGGACTCCTAGAGGGGAAGCCTATTTGAATAATAACCATCTACCTCGTCCTCGTCCTCCTCCACCTCCGCGTCTCCTCTTTCTTCTTTTCCTCCACCTCCAGCTCCGCCTCCTCCTCCTCACTCCAGCCTCCTCCAGCTCCTCCTCCTCCTCCCCCTTCTCCTCCTCCTCCTCCTCCTCCTCCTCCTCCTCCTCCTCCTCCTCCTCCTCCCTCCCCCTCCCTTTCCTCCTCCTCCTCCTCCTCCTCCTTCTCGTCCTGATCCTCGTCCTCGTCCTCCTCCTCCTTCTCCTCCTCCTCCTCCTCCTCCTGCTCCTCCTCCTCTCCCTCTTCCGCCTCCTCCTCCTTCTCCTCCTCCTTCTCCTCCTCCTCCTTTTCCTCCTCCTCCTCCTATTCCTCCTCCTTCTCCCTCCGGCCTCCTTCCCCCCCCCCGATCTTCCTCATGGCGAACTCTTGGCGTCTCTGGAATTCCCGTGCGGGTCTGCGTGGCAAGATGCCAGAAGAGAGTGCCCGCCAGAGGCGCGAGCGGGGCTGCGTGGTGCACGAAAGCAGCAGTTCTTTGTTCTCCACGCGAGCCGCCCCTGATCGCCAACTGCAATCAACAAGCAGTGATGGGTGGAGGAAGTGCGGGAGGGAAATGGGCATCCCGTCGCGGGCCGAGCGCGAGGACGGCGAGGGTCAAGGGTCAGGATGTGTTGTTTCGTCGTTGGCCTCACACTGTGCTTCTCGTCACCACGGCTGGGGCTCCCCTCTCGAATTCTTGTCAGCAGAAACACCTGGACGGGTCTAGGGAGATTTCTGGACCTCTGGAGCCAGACCTCCTCGAGTCGTGGGTGAAATCACGACAGAAGCTATTGGTGCATTTCTGGCCTCTGGAAATCTCACCGCGCCCCAGGGGCCCTCGAAAACAACCAAGATGGAAAACCGGTCCTGAGAAATGGCTGAGGCCTCCGGAGGTTCATGTTGTGAAAACGTCTTGACGACGGAGGTCTGGGACGGAGGAGGGAACCATAATGATGAGAGCTGGGAAGGTAAGGCAAACTATGGGAAGGCGCTTGGGCAGGGTCCAAGGTGCTGGGCTCAGTACTATTCTATATCCCAAAGAGGTGGAGGAGGAGGTGGAGGAGGAGGTGAAGGAAAAAGTGGAGAAGGAGGAGGAGGAACATCAGGAGGAGGAGGAGGAGGACGAGGAGAAGGAGGAGGATCATGCGTTTCTTGTTTAATTCCCGCATGCGGACACTCAACGTCACAATCCACTGTAAATGAGGCGCCACAGTGCCGTGCACAGATGCAAGGGCAAAAAACAACAGGGCGGCGGCGGCGGGGGACGGCAAGGTACCCGGACGACCATATTACGGAAACCCTTGCGAAAACGGCAGGAGCAGAAGAACAGGCCCACGCTCGAAACGAATAGGAATTCCCATGGTCGAAACGAGCCCGCCGACAAGCCAGAACCAGGCCGAAGCATCCAACCCACCCCGCACCACCACCAGCAGCGGCCCAAACACAGCGTAGGCAGCAGCAGAAGAGACACGCAAGGGGGGGGGATCAGGCAGCAACAGCGGAGAAACAACAGCAGCGGGGGAGCACGCAGGGCAACGCAGCCGCGGGGGGGGGGGGAGGGAACCCCAAAACAACGATAACCCAACGAGCTGCAACGCGCCGGCTGTAAGAGATGAGAGCTGGAGGCTCCTGGGACGCGGCGGGCGCGCACGCTGGGAAACGACTGGCACCTTTCTGAGAGCCTGGCGCGGGGGGGCCGGCACGGCCGCCAGCGCGAGAGACCGCCAGCGCGGGAGAGCTCCCGCGCTGGCGGAGCGGGCGCCTGGCCGGGTGAGGACGCAGTCCGCGCTGGAGAACTCCCTCCAGCAAGTGGCGGCGAGGAATTCGACTCATCAGAAAGATGACGGCCGGCCGAGGAGGCAGGGCGGATAGCGGCCCGCGAGGCTCCACGTGCCCCGCGGGCAAGCGACGTGGAGATAGCACGAGGGGCGGCAAAGGAGACGAGAGGGCGAAGTGAGCGGGAGAGGACACAGCTGACATAACTCGCCACGTTGTCAACTCTCGCCAATATCACAGATAAGCCCAGTCAGGTTGTGAGAAACGGAAGCGATGAGACGTCGCTGCGAACGGGGGGGCCAACCGAACGAGGTGGGAAAATGGGGCCCACAGGAAACGGGCGGGGCACTCAAAACGCGCGCTAAAACGGCTGAGGGATACCGTCACCAGGAGCCGCCCTGCAGGGCAACAAAAAAAACAAAACCTCTGGCATCTTCGGGTGGCGCCTAGCTAATTTCCGAAACCTCGCCATAACCAAATCCATGCCATTACGCGTGGGTCTAGTGCGCCTCGAGTTGCGCACAGACTGATGACAGTCCACTATAGCGAGCGCGGCCAATCAGATCCCAACGCCTCCCCCGCCGTTGCCCCAAACAACAAGAACGAAGCAACCAGTCGCCACCCTGCAGCCGCTCAGTCCAGGTGCGGGTGCGCCCAGCCATGGAAAATCGGTCCAACAACATGTCCTTCGGTCTGGGGCAAATGCGGTCGTGTCCAGGTTGTCATCGGCCTCGTCTCCAAGACAGCCGAATGCAAAACTCTGAACGGCCGCAAGCAGCTTACTCGAAGTGCAAGCCCGACGGCAGAGGACGCGACGCACTTCAGTAACCAGATGCGCGGTACTATCCTTCTTAACATGCGTCATCCTCTTTGAATATGCCTGAATGGGTGCCGTGCAAAATCCGCAAGCCCCAAGCACTTTCCCCGCCCTCTTCGCCATGGTGCGCAGGGGGGTCATATGGCCGCGCTGGGCTTTCGGGCTGCCCAGGGTTCTCCTCTGCAGCTTCTTTCTCTGGATGGGGGGCAGGGCGGGGGCCGCAGACGCCCCTTATTTCAGCAGCCGCGCCCAGATCCAACGCTGCTGCCGCCGCGCGCGCGCGCGACAGACGACCAGGTTGAAGCTCATCATCCACTGGATTGACAAGGAAGGATGTCTTCAATCTCATATTGAACGGCATCCAGGGGCGAGCGTGGCATGATGGCGCGGAACTCGATCGCCGTCGACATCAGGTCAACTCCCAATCGCTAGGATCGGCTGGTCAGTCGGGATGTAGAGAAAACAGATGGCAATGCTATTAGCACAGGCGCGCGAGGGAGGCGCAGGGGCTCCAACTTTGGCGCTCATTTATATTCGCACAGGGCCCCCCTTGACAGCATCGGGGCGGGCCCCCCTTGACGGGGGCCCCGCGTCGCAACAACTCGCTAGGTCGCGCCCCAGGAAAAATGGGCAACGGCAGCGCTGTCTTTGCAGAGCTCCCGATGCACAGCCAATCACTTGAGAAGGGACCCCAATAATCTCTAAAGCTGCAAGGGCCCGCGCAATGACCAGCGGTGGGAAGGCGGCGCGGGTGTCCGCGAGGAGAATGCCAGACCCAAGCTCCCGTCATTCAACTTCGACCGCAGTGTCCGGATGCAACTGGCCAGGAGCCCCCCCCCCCCCGCCCATATCCGGCAAGGGTCGATGGTCGATCAAGCAGGCCTCTGCAACCTCCTCGAGCACGCGCCGCCCAACATCGCGGCATTCGCGATGGCATCTGTCCCGGGCGCGGTCCTTTGTCCCCCTTCGGCAGGCCAGTCGGCTGGAAAACCCGCTGACCTCGCGTCGTCGCGTCCGGGGCAGTCCCAGCCGGGCGCCTGGCACATCTCAGAACCGACAGAATAAAGGATGTTCGCGTCGCCGCCCGCCCCCCTATATCCTCGCGGAAAACCACCCCCCCCCGAGGCCGCCTGGCGAGGTCCAGCGCCCAGGCAGAGCTGCCCGGAGCGGGGGGGCGAACATGTTCGAGAATCGCAGGCCAGAGAGACTCATCGGGGGACTGCTCAGCGAGCGCGCTCGCCCTGCGCGCCGCTTGCGCCGCGCTTGACTGATCGGGGCTACGCGGGCGCGCCCATCGTAATCAATGGTGCCAGCAGGGCCATGCCGACGCTTCGTCCTGGACTATGCGCGACGCGCGTGATGCTGCCTGTTCGGCCGCTTGGTCTTCGAGACATCCTCCTCGTCCTCCCATCTTTCCATCTCGCGCAACGTCTGGGCGCGCCGCGAATTCTTCGACGTCTTGACATGCGATCCTCATCTCACCCCCCCAGGTCTGCGCGTCTCTCGCGGTTGATATTCAAGAGTGCGAAGAGAGCAGGATCGCGCCGCCAGGCAGCCGCGCGCGGCCTGGAATCCCCGCGTCTCCATCCGCGGAAGGCCACGCGGACGAAGCGAAGCCTCTCGCGGATCAACCGTGGAAGGCGTTCGCGCGACCTCTCCGCGAAGACAGAAACCGCCCGCCTGCAGACTTCTCTCCTCGGCGTCAGCATGTCCCGACGACAGTGCGCGGGGTCGATTGCACGAACTGCCGAGCCACGCCGGGCCCGTGGCAGAGTTCACGCATGGAGATCCCCTCCGGGGCCTGCTTCGGGGACGCAGGAGGGGCGCGGGCACCGGCCGCTGCGGCGACGCGGGCGCGGCCCGATGCGGGCGCCTGCTTGACCGGCGGAGCCCACGGTGCCATCCATAGATGCGAGATCTCGCAGCGTCGCCGCAGGGGGGCCGGTGCGCAGGCCATCCAGACGCGCGGCGCCCCTGGAAAGAGTCTCGTGCGCATCGCGCCGCGTGGGGTCAGGCTGGCGGAGCTCGGCCCGCGCCCCGCGCATTGTGGCGCGCGCGCCAGCTTGGCGCCTATCGCCAGCCGAGCAGACATCATCTGTCCTGGACCTCCCGCCGTCAACTTCCATGAAGTTGCAATCGCCGGCAGAGGGCCGCGGAGCACGGGGCGGATGGCGGGGGGGGGCGCCGTGGTTTCATCAAGGTATCAACGGGACACGCCGATCGGCTTAGAGGTGGTTGGCACGTTGCATCAAGATGCATGCATCCTCACGAGTCCTTTTTCAGGTTAGACATAAAGACTCTGCCCGGGATGGTCATCCAAAATGTGCGCTCCTGGCACTGAGAGACCAACCTGCTCGTTCGCACCGTGCGTGCCGCATCCGCCAAGCCTCAGTTCTATCGTCGAAAGAGCGCATCGCTGAATTACGACAACAGTCGTCACGAGAGGGGGGCCCAACAACCGCCACCAGATGATGCGCCTCTTGAGAACATACCACGTCATACGTGCCCAGGATATGACATGTACGCACTGGGCCCGAACATGCAGCGAAGCAGAAAAGCATATGCAGAACGCGCGCATCCCAAGGGCAAACAGAATAGCGGAGGGAGAGAACGCACCGTACGCTGTGACGAAGGATCAGGAAGTGCAGAAGCCTCCAAACGATTTAGCATTGAAAACAGAAGCTGGCTGAACCACAACTGGGGGTACAGAAAGGCCGGGCTAACACCCTGTCCCCAAGAGCCGACCCCCCCTGGATAGGACGAGGGTCCCAGACGGACGACGACAATCCACAGGATGGGACGGGCAACTGGGCCCTTAGGCCCTACTTGGGGTCTCACACAAAGGACCTGATTTGACTGAAAAGATTGCGCGCGCACCCGCAGTGCTGACTCTTGCCTAAATCCCCTTGGAAAGGATGACGGGGTGCTGAGGGGACAGCAAGCCATGGATCTGGCCACCAAGTTAATTTCAGCCCACGTGGAACTCACCGACAACCTTAGCGAAGATCGCGTGAGCTTGGCAGAGTTAGTAAACCAACTTACGGCCCTGCGGAGGCAAGTCACGACGAACACGAAGTCCCCACGGGTCACCATCGACTGGATTCTTGAACGAAGGCTCCCAGGTGGACCCACTCCTACCGAAGAGTGGTGAGCGGGCAAGGGTGTGAGGGAAGTCTAGGGGTACTTTCGTGGTCAATGTGTGCTACCGCACGGTAGGCTCTCCCCCGTCAGGGCGGAATTCGAAAACGATCGCGGCGACGGCTTCCTCCCAGGATGTGTCCAACAAGGGCGTCTGTTAACAAAGCACAGCTAGACGAGTAATACTTTCCGGATCTGGACCAGAGCTCCTCGCCATCTTGCTGCGAAGAATGGCTTCCTCATCGGAGTTCGAGCCAGCACGAGTCGCAGACGAGACCTGGCTACGAACGGATTCCATATGGTCCAGGATACCATCGTTGATGCAACGCGTCTTCCCGCCATGGATGGCCAGGTCCTGGAGGCGCTTAATCTCTGCGAAATGGTCATTGGTCGACTGTTGCATCTGAAAGACTCAACTTGCATTTGATTTAAGTCCGCGCGCGTGCCCTGGATCTGGGTACGACAACTTCGGCTTCTGCCGACGCCGAAGCAAAACCGTGTTGCACAATGGCGGCAGGGCTCTGCATCAGGGAAGCGATGGCGCAAATGCTCTCCATCTGTTCGAGAGTACCTGTGGGCGCAGCGGGCTGCGCACTCCCCCCGCCCCGTACCCGCTGGGGTAGGAGGAGCAAGCCCGTGCGACACTGGCATCGGCGCCGCAAGCATCAAAGCCGCCATTGCGCGCCGCCGGGGCGAGGGCCAGAAGTACAGGAGAGGGACGGACCAAAATAACGGGGCAGGGGGAGACCCCGCGCAGATTACCTTGAGCCAGACTCGCTTGAGCCAGCAAGAATATGGAAAGAGGAAGAGAAGGAAGAGGAAGAGGTGGGTGGGTGGAGGAGGAGGCGGTGGAAACTGAAATAGAGTAGGAGGCGGAGAGCACCCAGGGGGAACGGGCCAGGTTGCTGACGAGGACTCAGCGGAGAGAAGGAGGGAGCTGGAGGTGGAGACTGCGGCGACATGGGGGGCGGAAGGGTAAGTCGCTCCCCGCCTCCTCCTCCTCCTCCTCCTCCTCCTCCTCCTCCTCTCCTCCTCCTCCTCCTCCTCCTCCTCCTCCTCCTCCTCCTCCTCCTCCTCCTCCTTGTCGCTCTCTCCCCATCGGCGTCCCTCTCCACAGCTCTTCTCTGCTCCTTCGCCGAGTAGCCGGTGGCGTGGGGCGCGCGCGCGGCCGTGGTGTGCGAGGGGCGAGAGGGCGGGGCTCACGAGATCGCGTTCGGCGCCTTGCCGAAGAGCGCAGGGGGACGAGCCGAGGTGCACGGATCGACGGTGGGCGAGTCCACTGCTGACGGCCCCGCCCCCAAAGGGCTCTGACAGCCCAGGGGCGGAACTCTTTTTGTCGCAGCGGCGGCGCACGCGCACCGCTGGGCGCCTCGCGACACGCCAGGCCCTGCGAGCCGAGGGCGCGTCGCTCCGCCCCGTGGGGGGGGGGGGGGCCGGGAAAAGCTCGGGCCCGGCCGTGCGGCCCAGGCCGAAGGAGGCGCCGAGCCGCGGCTGCCCTCGCGGCCCGCGCGCGCGCGTGGCCCACGCCAGGCGCGGCGCGGGGCTCCTGCTCCAGCGCCTCCGGCGGCGCGGGGGCTGCGCCGTCGCTCCCCGCAGACCTGGGCACGCCGCGCCCCTCCCTGAGGGCCCCCCCTCCTCCTCCTCCTCCTCCTCCTCCTCCTCCTCCTCCTCCTCCTCCTCCTCCTCCTCCTCCTCCCTCCTCCTCCTCCTCCTCCCCCCTCCTCCTCCCTCCTCCTCCTCCTCCTCCTCCTCCTCCTCCTCCTCCTCCTCCTCCTCCTCCTCCTCCTCCTCCTCCTCCTCCTCCTCCTCTGCTCCAACTCAGCCTCTTTGCTCTCCTCCTCCTCCTCCCTCCTCCCCTTCTCCTTCCTCCTGCACCCCTGACCCCCCCACTCCTCCCATCTCCCTCCCCATCCGCCTCTCTTCGTCATCGCTCCTCGCAAGTACCTCCTCCCCCCTCATCCTGGTTCCCCCTCCCGAATCTTCCTTGTCCCTCTCCATCCGACTCACGCTTCGACCAAACTCCCTCCGCCTGCTCTAGCTGCTGCTGCTCATTTTCGCCCTCCGCCTTTCACCTCGTCCTTCTTCTCATCTTCCTTACTCCTCCGTCATCCTTCTCCTTCCTCTCATCCACCCCTCCCTCCTGGAGGAAGGCGAGGGGGAAGGAGGGGAAGGAGGACGACACGGGGAAGGAGGATGAGAGGGAGGGAAGGGGGAGGAGGGAGGATGATGAGGAGGAGTACGCGGATGCATGACGAGGAGGAATAGGGCGGGGGCGGAGCATTGGAACGCCTGTTGCTCCGCGTTTCAGCATGCTTGTTTTATAGGAGCGGGCAACATGATGGAACCTTCAGCTATCTCATCCCAGCCTGCCAGGCGACAATAGCAGATGCAGCATCCGAGTGAACAACGCCAGATACAAAAAAACGTAAGCGGCCATCCCTACATATATATATATATATAAATATAAAAAAAAAAACATACATGCCACACTTTCGCTGAGGAACTTGGGGAGGAAAGAGGGAGGAAGCACGAGGTACTCAACAAAGCGAGGATCAAAACTATCACCCCGAAAACGGGCGGTGGCGTGTAACCCAGCAGGAAACGAGAAAGCCAGCGGGACGAACATGCGGGCAGCTATGACGATACGAGCTCAACTTCAAAACGTATCGGCGCCGCACGGGGAGCAAGGGGAGGAAGGGCAAGAAGATAGGATGAACGAACAGCCAGCGAAGGTCCGCAATCCGACCTCGGAGCGAGCACCGCACACTCCGTGCGCGCCGATAACACCGACATCCTGGTGCCATTACTGCCCTGGAACATGACAGCCTGTCCCGGCTGATGGCTGCGACTGGGCGTGTATCAAACTGTGGTGTGCACACCGCGGCGAGTCAAACACGGTGCAACGACCAAGAACACCGGTCAACAGCGCTGCGCAACGTGCAGCACACAACGACATCGGCCGTCGGCGGCGACGGCGGAGGAGGAAAGGAGACGAGGAACAATAGTGGACGGCACAGGGCCCGACAGCCTGCAAGCGAGCAAGGGCCTCGACACTTGCTTGGAGCAGCTCCCGCCGCAACCGCAGCGATCCTGGGCAGCCTCGGGACCATCAGAACGACCCTGGAGCCAGAAGGGGTCCAAACAACCAGTCGAGTTCGCAAGACAGCTCGCCGTGCCGTTTCGGCCCTTCCGTCGTCGTGCTGCCGCGAGGAAGTCCGCCCAAGAAACGCCATGGCTCTTCTGGCCACGGTACGCCGCCCAGGCCGCGATGGGGGCCTGCCGACCTCGCTCCGGGGAACGGCCCGCACACCCGCGCCCCTCCCGAGCCCAGGGCGGTCCTCTTATCTCTCAGCGCCCGGACTGCACCGACCCGCAGCCAGAGCGGGGATCAGACGTCGGCCATAGCCTCGCAGAACCCGTGAAGGACAACTGCTCCAGGGCACGTCCGACTGCTCGTCTGCGACGTCGGCCTCGTCGTCGTCGTCGTCGTCGTCGTCGTCGTCGTTGCTCTCCACCACCCCCGTCGGCTCCCTCTCCTCCGACGTCCGCCACCCCAGCCTCCCTCCCCTGCCCAAGCTCTCCCCGTGAGCTCCGTGAGGTAGACCTGTGAGGGCCTGGCGAGGAGCGCTGGGGTGACCACTGCGCCCTCAAGGAATCTCGCGCGAGGCTCGCGCGAGGACTGCCCGCGCGTGGCGAGGTCACCAGGCGAAGCGACGCGGAGCCCGCGCGCCCCCGAGGGCGTCGCAGAAGACGCAACGAGCCATCGCAGCGCCCATCGAAGTTGCAACTGTTGCCGACGCGCCAACAAATCAACTCTGCAGATTTTCGGCTGCACGCGGAAATGCGCCAGTTGTTTATTCTGGCGGCCCTTCATCCGACGAACGCATGCCGTCTCCTGAATCATGCCCGCCTGCGCCGGAGCGCAGGGGGCGGGGAAGGGGGGAGAAGGCGCCGGCCAACCTCTCCCAAGTACCGGCCGCCCGCGGGATGCTTCGGCCAATCTTTCCTCACGCTCTGCTCTCTGGCCTTCTACTCGACGTGTTTGTCCCGCAACCGCATAGAGACGGCATTTCCTTGAACGTCTCCTGCAGCGCGGTTCAGCAGGTCCCACTCGCCAGCCATTGATCTGGAGCCATCAGTCTTGATGATACGTTCGCCCAGATCCAGAGCTTGCTGACGACGGCGCACATTCCTATACGATGACGCAGACTGGCAAACCAGTGCGAGGAGCTGCACGCGATCGTTTACTATAGGAATCAGGCTCGTCCCAAATCTGCAGGACCTTCTGAACACGACCGCGCAGCATGTGAGCTTTCGACCAAGCAGTATACTCAATTACAGTTGGCTCAACCCCCACATCACCCAACAGCCGCTGCCACACGTCATCGGCTCGCGCCCAATCTCTCCTCTCGGCAGCAGTGTTCACCAAGGCGCCTAGAAACTTGAAATGCATGGTCCAACATCCATTTCTCTCCTGCTGCGGCAGCTCTCACGATCATCTCATGAACTTCGTCGTGGAGCTGGTGCGATTCCATCAATCTCGCATCTGTCGCATTATGTTGGCCATCCAGCTCAAAGGGTTCCGCCAACGCCCAACGCCAAAAATCCCGTGCCAACGACAGGCTTCTGGAATCGCGGGCGGCTATGCATACTTCCATACTTCCAGGGCGGCGCCCAAACAGACGTTTCGTCTGCGGCGATATCTCCGTTATGCCATACTTTCGCCCAAGTCTGACAAGTTCGCGCTGTCTGGCGAGCACGAGCCCGAATCTGTCGCCACGGGCGCTGCGGGCCAATGCTGTCAGACAGATGCTCTTTAGTATCGGGAGCAAGCGCACGTCACTCGTCTTGCGCAGCGCCATGCTGTCTATGAGCATCGACCACCAGTTGTTGTACCTGCACGCTCGCATCGCTGAGCCGGACACGCTGGGTTCCGCAAGCCCCTTCGAACACGTCTCGGTGACGCATTGCCAGAGCCCCGCCGCTAAGCGTCTGGTTTTGATTTTCTGGCGCACTGGATATGTCTTGTCGCTCCGACCTTGCGGATTTGCATGACTGGGGGCCGACGGTCTCATCAGCATGGGGTGCAGCTCGTTCGCCTTCCTCCCCGACGCCTTGGAACACATGTTGGGTTTGTTCAGGGCCCTCTTGCGCACTCCGCTTGGAACCTGGTCAGGCCTGGAGTGACTCCGCATGGCGCAGATGGCGACCGCTCCCAAGAAGGCAGGGCTGCCCGCTGGCGAGAGCCGCAACTGGTTCGGCTGCTTCGGCGATGGCGCCGACGGCGCAGCGACATGACATCAGCCAAACAGTTGCGCGGGCCACTTGCGAGCAGGCTCCGCCAGCAGCGAAGACAGGGCGAGGCGCGTCACGCGCGCCCAGCACAACAACCGAGGAAAGCCTCGCTGCGCGAGATGCAGAACATGGCCTGCACGCTCAGCAAGGTCACCATCGTAACGCTCAGGCGACGTCAGCGCGCTCAGGACGATCCCCTCCGTACTCGCTGCACGCACCCCGCCAAGTAAGCCCGCAGGGCGACCAGGGTGAGGACCATTACGCCCCGAGCGTGTGCCACCCCATCTGCCTCATGCAGATCGCCATCAACTCGCGCAGGAGAACAATCGACGAACGACGACCACTGCAACCTCACACCTCCGTAAGGTAAAGGCACCGTGTGCGGACGACGGGGCATATGGCACGCTCGAGATCGCAGGGGAGCCTCGGGAATTCGCCAAGAACTCCCCTACAGTCTTGCGCTGAGGAAGGAACACTTTTCGTTGGGGAGGGGCTCGGTGTTCCTTAGTTGTTTTGCAGTTCGCCTTTGGTTTTGCTTAGGGGTTCGATGGGAACTCGAAGTTTAACTTATGGGAAAAAGGGGCCTCGTTCCTTATTTAGGGTTCCTTAGGTCAACGCCCCGACTGTAGGTGCTGGCGCTACCGTGGACCTTGGCGGCGTTGTCTTCGTTCATGCTGGTGCCAACCTCGGTCTCCCATCAGCTGCTGTCTGAGGCTCCCAAAACTGCGTCCTGGCAGTGTGGCCAAAATCCAGCCTCTGCTTCCAAAAAGCGCATCAGGTGAACGATAGTCACTACCACCGCCGGGCTCCGAGATGCACCACTGCGCTCCAGAAGTTGGGGAACCAGGCGAGCTGAGGCTCGTAAAACCAATCGGGCTCCAACGGGAGCTCATCAATTAGATGTTCGTTTTGGGGGCCTACCTGGGACCCGCCTGACGGATCAGTGTGACGCTAGCACCGACTCCAGTTCGACTCTAGCTCGACTCAAGTTCGACTCAAGTCGACGGACGTTCGACGCAGCATCGAAGCATGAGTGGAGCGAGTGGCCCTGGGAACGCCCTCGGAACGAGCATCTAACTCCGAAGATGCTGTTGCCCTTGGAGGTGTTGTCGCTCGATCCAGCGCCTTTCTCGGCCTCCTTCTCGAGGGGCACCCTGCAGAGGCAGGCGCGACCAAGCACTGCGCCATCCGTGCCTGCTGCGCACCGTCGCCGGACCCGGTCGGCAGACCCGGCCGCTGCGGCACAGGCCGCGCCAGCATCCCCAGGCAGCGCCGAGGGCATCTCGTGGCCGGCGTCCCGATCCTTTGCCCCCCCTCGTTTTGCGGTGCGATTTCTCGGGGTAAGGAAGAGGACAGGGACAGGAGCAACCGCGGCGCCACCAAGGTACACACTTGCACTCCGCGGCAGAAGGCGGCGGCCGCCGCAGCCCTGCATTAGCGCGGGGGCGGAGCTCGCGAGTGCGGGAAACGCTGGGGAGACTGGCAGGCGCCACGGCCCCGTACCTGGCAGGGCAGGCAGCAGCGCTTGGCTCGTGATCAAGCTCCGGCGGAAGTCGAAGTTGTGGGAGCCCGATTCTGATTATTCGCGATAGTGCCCGAGACCGGTGACCAGCCCTGGCCCAACACTCCTCCCCCTCCTGGTCACGTCACGATTCGCGATGGCGACGTATGGGAAGTAGGAGGAGGAGGATGAGGAGGAGGAGGAGGAGGAGGAGGAGGAGGATGAGGAGAAAGTCCCGTCTCAGGCCCGGGGCGGGCGGGACGCCTTAGAAGAGAACGTTGGCCTCACTGCTGAACGTCAGCATTCCCCAATGCAGCCAGCGCGAATCGTGACGTGACCAGCCTCCTCCCCCCCTCCCCCCGGTCACGCCTGTTATCGCCAGAGGGTTCAAACAACTGTCTCTTGGCCCAGTCGTGGATGCCATCCTGAGCGCAGCGGGCGAAGCAGTGGAAGGCGCCGCGGCACCGCGGCACCGCATGCCTCTGGCACCCGGCAGGGAGCAGCCCTTCGTTCGCACCCCTCGTGCAGCCGCAGCGGGCGGCACACGAGCCGCACGAGCCCTGAGCCTGGCAGTGGAGGCGGGCATGCCTTCGGCCAGGGCGACGGAGAGAGCGCCTGCCTTCGCATCGCTACCAGAGAGGAGGAGAGGGCGTGGGGAAGAAGAGAGGGAGGAGTGAACTCGTGTCTTTGCGGCTGGGAGGTAGGGGGGACAAAGCCAATGGACCTGTGGCTGCCGTTGCCCTGCCTGCCACAACACTCTCTGGGGGCAGCGAAGTTCCAGTGCCGCTGCTCCCCTGACCTCTACTGGGGTGCGTTCTGACCAGAACCTCGAGGATCATCCAGCCGAGGCGACGAGGGCGCTGCAGGACGGGCAGCGGTATAGATGTCTGCTTCCTCCTCTGTTGCTTGCCCGCGACGGAGCAGGAGGGCGAGAGCGCAACCTCTTCTCCCGCCCCCGCGGCTTCTCGAGGGGCCTCTGCCGGGCGCCGTCCGCAATGGCAGCGGCCAGCGGGCTGGTCTCCAGGGACGCGGCGCTCGCAGTGGAAGCTGCGCGCGGCAGCAGCCCTTGCGGCTGCGCCTGCTCCGCCTGCGGCCGGGGCAGGACGGGAGGGGGGGGGGGGGCGAGGACGGGAAGGAGGAGCAGGATGACAGGTTGAGGCGAGGAGGAGGAGGAGGAGGAGGAGGAGAAGGAGGAGGAGGAGGAGGGGAGGAGGATGTCGCGGAGACGGAGACCACCAGTGCCAGTCTGGCTTGAACATGAGGGGCCACCACTGCTGCCGACGCCGCAGCCCACCCCACGATTGCAGCGCAATGCAGCAAAAAGACGGGGGCGCTTCTGCGGCGAAAGGGGGGCCTTCCGCACTCGCGTGTCCCAGCTGAGGAGGTGCTCTTCATCCGTCCTCTTATCATCCTCCCCTGCCCGCATCGGTGGTCTGCCAAACGCGGGAACTGCCAGAGGCGCTTTCGTTTGCGCGTTCAAAAGGTAGGCTCACCGACCAGCGGAGCAGTTCTTGTGTCGAGCTGATGCCACAGTCCAAGTCGGCGTTGTTGAGGCTTCCGATGGGGTCATTGCATGCACCTAGGTGGTGGATGGGCTCGCACCTATCATGACTTACTTTAACATTCGAATCTCAAGTTTTGTTCTGTCATTCGGATGTAAAGTTGTGGTTCTGCAGCGCATGTATGTTCTATGGCAATGTGCACATCAGGCCTGTATTCACTCCAGGCCTCAGTTTAGCCTCCCCCATACCAGCGCGAGCCAATTCTATTCAAAGGGTTCATATGGTTTATGGTCTCAGTACTGAACTCACATAGCCTTACGATGATCGAATAATGGTTCGGCCGGCTGTTGAGGTGATGCCATTTCGCTTCGCGATAAGTCCACTCCATTTCATTCCATTCCATTCCATTCCCGTCCCCGCATCGGTACTCCGGGTATGCGGCAACCATGTTAATTGCTCGGCCTCCAGCGAACCATTTTGGAGACCGCATCGCACCCGACCAGGCGGGCGGGCGGGACTGCAGCCTACGGGCACCGAGTGTCCAGTCCCAGGTCGCAAGTGGAATAGGAGGGCGGGAGCTGGAGGAAAGAGGCGGGGGGCGAAGAAGCGGAGAACGAGGAGAGCGGATGAGCCGGAGCAGGAGTGGGACCGTGATGAATGATGATGGCCCGCGTGTCCTGGGTGAGGATCGTGTCGACGATGACGATGACGACGACGATGGTGATGTTAATGAGACTGATGATGAAGATGACGATGGCGATGGCGATGGCGATGCTGGTGGTGATATTGATGACGATACGCATGATGGTTGTGGTGATGCTGACGATGACGATGCCGGTGACGATTGTCGCGATGGTGATGGTGATGACGGTGATGATGGGGACGCTGATGATCTCACCGTGGCGATGAGCACCATGATTCTGACGAGTCCGGCGATGGCGAGCATGGTGGCCACCATGAGGACGCCTGACGACTGTGGTCGACATCACGATGCAGAGAATTCGGATGAGGGTGAGGAGCCGCAGCTTACCAGCATGGAACATATCCCTATCCCTATGCTGGGCACCTCCTCATCACGATGCTAATCTTAGGGATTCCCTTATTCCCAACCATCCTGTGGTGTTGGGTCCTCGTTTTGAAGAGACGGTGCCCCGCGTCCTCCTCTCCTCTCCTCTCCTCTCCTCTCCTCTCCTCTCCTCTCCTCTCCTCTCCTCTCCTCTCCTCTCCTCCCCCCTCCTCCCTCCTCCCCCTCCCACACCCATTCTGGCACACCCCTCACACGTTTCGTGGCCCCATAGGGAGCTCCACCGAAGGCCCCAGTGGTTGCGCTCGCATGCGGTTCCACCCCCCATTCTGGCACACCCCTCACACGTTTCGTGGGCTCCACCGAAGGCCCCAGTGGCTGGCACACCCCTCACACGTTTCGTGGCCCCATAGGGAGCTCCACCGCCCCATATGGGAGCTCCACCGAAGGCCCCAGTGGCTGCGCCGCATGCGGTTCCACCCCCCATTCTGGCACACCCCTCACACGTTTCGTGGCCCCATAGGGAGCTCCACCGAAGGCCCCAGTGGCTGCGCCCGCATGCGGTTCCACCCCCCATTCTGGCACACCCCTCACACGTTTCGTGGCCCCATAGGGAGCTCCACCGAAGGCCCCAGTGGCTGCGCTCGCATGCGGTTCCACCCCCATTTCGGCACACCCCTCACACGCTTCGTGGGTGGCTCCATGGGGAGCTCCACCGAACGCCCCAGTGGCTGCGCTCGCATGTGGTTCCCCCCCCATTTCGGCACACCCCTCACACGGTTCGTGGCCCCATAGAGAGCTCCACCGAAGGCCCCAGTGGCTGCGCTCGCATGCGGTTCCACCCCCTTTTTCGGCACGCCCTTCACACGTCTCGTGGCCCCATAGGGAGCTCCACCGAACGCCGCAGTGGCTGCGCTCGCATGCGGTTCCACCCCCCATTTCGGCACACCCCTCACACGTTTCGTGGCTCCATAGGAGCTCCACCGAAGGCCCCAATGGCTGCGCTGGCATGCGGTTCCACACCCCATTCTAGCACACCCCTCGCACGTTTCGTGGCCCCATAGGGGGCTCCACCAAGGGTCCCAGTGGCACTGCCCGCTTGCGTCCGCCACCACCCAGCACAGCCCTTGTTCCCTGCGCTTCACCCACCCAGAACAGCGCTTCGTAGCCCTATAGGGAGCTCCACCAAAGGTCCCAGCGGCACCGCCCGCATGCGTCCGCCACCACCCTGCACAGCCCTTGCTCCCTGCCTGCGTTTCACCCACCCAGTACAGCGTTTCGTGGCCCCATAGGGAGCTCCACCGAAGGTCCCAGTGGCACCGCTCGCATGCGTCCGCCACCACGCAGCACAGCCCTTGCTGACCGCGTCTCACCCACCCAGTACAGCGTTTCGTGGCCCCATAGGGAGCTCCACCGAAGGTCCCAGTGGCACCGCCCGCATGCGTCCGCCACCACCCAGCACAATTGCGGCATTCACAACTGCATATGGTTGGGTCCTTCGCCAGGCTAATTTTTTGAAGGCGAATCCCTAAGATTGTCATCGCCTTTTGGCGTGTCAATCTTAAGGATAGGGATACGTTCGAGGCTGGTAAGCAGCGGAGCGTTCGATAAGGATACGTTCGATAGGGATACGTTCGAGACGTTCGAGGCTGGTCAACATCACGATACAGATAATTCAGATGATGACGAACCAACAACACACACTAGGGGGATCGGAGAGGGCTATGGGTGCGTGTTGTCGGATGGGGGCCCCCGCTCGAACGGGAGCGTTCCCCAGGGTCCGACAACCCGCACCCATACCCATAGCCAGTCCTCCTCTCAACGACCCCCTTCTGGGTATGGGTGTGCGTTGCTCGTTCGTCAGATGAGGGCGAGGAGCCGCAGCGCAGCGGCGGCTGCGAGCGCGAGGCCTGCGCCGGGTCCGGGGCCGCCGTGGTCGTCGCGGAGGGCGCGGCCGCGGCGGTGGTGAGCGGCGCCGCGCCCGCGCCTGGGGAGCCCCGGGGGGGAGGCCCCCTCCTCTGGCCATCGCTCGGACGTCCAGTCCCTGTGCTTTCTTTGGTTTCGTGCGGGTTTTTTCGCCAAATGACCAAGGATGCTCCCCTCGAAGGTCCTCGCCGAAAAAAATGCACATGTCCGAGCGATGCCAAGTCCTCCTCCTTCCAGCTCCTGGCCCTCCCCCCTCCCTTGAAATCCTGGCTTCGTTTTGTGTTTGTTGCGTCCGTCGTTTTCTCGCACAACTTCGGGCCGAGGGGCCCTCACTTTATCGATGCGGCTGTCACGATGCCGCTGCATGATTGGGTCCAGGGCTCTGGTCGCGACTTTTCACGGTGTTGCACTTTTGATTCGCGTCGTCGGACCTCGGGTCCCTTCTCCGCCTCCCGCCGCTCCTCCGCATCCTCCCGCCTTTCCACTCTCCTCCCCCTCCTCCCTTCCCCACCCCCCCTCCTCCTCCTCCTCCCTCCCTCCAGAAGGTCCCTTCCCCTGCTCCCTCCCTCCCTCCCTCCCTCCCTCCCTCCCTCCCCCCCCCCGCCTCCTCCTCCTCCTCCTCCTCCTCCTCCCTCCCTCCTCCTGCTCCCTTTCCTCCCCCCCCCCTCCTCCTCCTCCCTCCCTCCAGGAGGTCCACGAGCGAGGCCGCCTCCGGGAACACCTGCGGTCGGGCTCCTCGGCTTGGCGCGCCGTGGCGCCAGCCCCCCGCGATGCGCAGTGCCCTGCGAGCTGGTAGCGCCAACGCGTGCTCACGAGGCCATTCGGTGCCACGCAAGCGACGTGGCATGGGTCGGCACAGGCTGCGCGCTATCGGTGAGGACTGAGCGGGGTAAGCACACACACACACACACGTTCAGTCACGCAAGCACACGCGCACACTCACACACGCTCAAGCACACGTGCAACACACATGCACAGCACACAAGCACAAACACACACACAACACACAGCACATGCCCAACACAACACACACACACAAACACTCAAACACACGCACACACACACACGCGAACACGTACAAACACACACGAGTACACATACGCACATCAACGCATAAACACACATCAACGCACACACACAACACACACACTCACAAACGCACACACACACACACACGCACACACGCGCACGCAGACACAAACGGACACACAGACAGGCATACGTACAGACACGCGTATACACACAGACACACATAGACACACACACAGACACACGCACACGCACACAGAGGCACACACACAAACACACACACACGCACATACCCTCAGAGACCTGGAGGCCCTGAGGGGCACGGCCAGGAGGCCTTGGGAGCACATCGACATATCGCATGTATTCCAGAAGGGGACGTCGGACATCGAACAGTAGGTGTCAAGCCATATTCTGTTCTCTTTCTTGGCCAGTCTGGCTTCAGGTCTGGTGCGTGTTTGGCCTTCATCGAGGCGGCGACCAGGGGCGCGTGCGCTCAACCCTGGTCGGCATGGCACTTGATCGCAGGAGCTTCGATGGTGTTTACGTGGAGCTGAGCTGACAAAAGAGAGACACATACTCTTTTGGTACTTCGTTCAGCTGTCGCTGACTCCGTCACCTGTACGGCATACTACCTCATAACGTCGAGCTGGCTCCCACAAGCGACTGCGCGTCATGACTCAACCATTTCATCTTTCCTCCGCGGGAGTGGAGTGGCCCCGTCCCTCGAAAGCAAGAACATGGTTCGAGAAGAACGTGCGGCAAGTGGTTCCAGATATTGTGCACCCGACTGCAGCAAGTGTTATGAATTTCAAGCAGTGAGTTATTCGCTGTTTGTCCAATTAGATTTGCCATCCTTGGGCATGGCGATGCATGTTGCACTTCGCCAGATGTTTCCGATTCACTTCCAGCAAAGGGTCGCCTGCCCCATGGTGGCCACCATCGTGTTCGAACTGCTGGTGGCAAGCGGTGTTCTGCGACTCTGGCCGGCGGTTCAAAACCGTCGGATACCAAGATGGGCTTGCCGTATCTTCAGGAGTTTGCCAGCCACAACCCACCGAGGTATATTGGGGTTTGATGAAAATGGCTCGTGGAGGCGCTGGAGCTTGGGGAAATGTGCGCATCTTCATAACCGGCAATCTACATAAGATGATCGGCATCACCTTCATACATTGGCAAAGCCAATCTTACCAGAAAGTGCAACACGCTAGGGCTTCCAACTCCCTTGCCTGAACACGTCAAAACTCTTCTCCACCCCTAATTTCGGGAAGGCCAGCTACCGCGATCTTCCAAATTTGATGAAGACGTTAGGGTGTTTGGCATCCCTTCCAGTTGCAGTATGCGTAGATGAGGCGAGGACCTCTTCTCTGGAGGCTCTTCTGATTCGTCTTGGGAACAAGAGGGTGACCGAGCTGACCAGTATGTGGTGCAGGGGGGCGCCAGAACCAAGGTGGGTCGGTGCTCCAAGGGTCGGTGACGCCGACCACCGCCGAAGATCCGCGGACCACGAGGCATCACTTAGATTTGGGCTCAATCCCCGTTTCGGTCTACAATATCAAGGTGGGTCTCGAATCGCGGCAAAAACAACTGAAGTCAATGAAGAAGCATCGTTGGTTGGGTCATTTTGCATTTGCAACATTGCGTTCCCATATCCAACGGGTTGAGAGGATGCGTACGGGTGTGATCGGCCCGATCGATTTGTTCGATGACCGCTATTACAATATGTGTGTTGGCTTTCTGTGCGACGTACAGGCCATTCATTCGGCTTCCAACAACAAATCCTCCGCACAGAGTTGCGAAGTTCTTGCCCAATGTAGACAATAAGGTTCCCACATATGTTTGAGGAGGAGCTCCGCAGGCAGCAGCACGTATGTTCTTGGCAAAGGTGCTTCGTGGACTCCAACTGCCACCAATTCAAGTGGCGCCATTTGGCATCCTGCATGCTAGAACGGGGAGCACCAGCACAGTCAAACATCTGGCTCGGCGTGCACTTTTTCGCCTTGGTCTTCAGCCAGCTCGAGATCATACCCTTGAGAAACTGAGGGTGCAGGTTGGCAAGTGCGAGAGACGAGCTGGCACCATCAACGCGCAGCAAGCAACGGCATCGTTTTCGTCCAGCATGTCGGGATAGGTTCATGCTGGTTGGTCCGTCTCGCAGCCACCCCAAGCCTGAGGGCGGTGGTTGGGCCATGGCGCCTTCCCAAGTGGCCGCGAGGTTCTTCGACGTGGCGACACTGTAAGGCAGCATGTTTACGGTGGGCGTCAACGATGCGTTTACCAACACATGTGGGAGGATATTGGTTCGGATGGTGGCAGCAAGCTCATTGGCACCACTAACAACCACCATCGCCACCAACATGATGGGATGAACATGAACGTGTACTTCGGCAACATCAAAGCGGTGACCGTGCACAAGTTGAGGATGACTGCGATGCATCCAAGGTGTGAGCTTTGAACACAATGTAAGTCGGTCTTGGTTTGTCTGAGGCAGCGTTTCACGATCATGGGTCGGCGATTCAGAAGGATTAGTGTAGCAAGGGTGGCGCAGTTGGGGTATGCAAAGGCTTACCTGGGGCTGCTAGCTTTTCTTCGTCGCCATGCAGCGAGGCCCGGACGTCAACTTGTCCTCCTCGCTTTTTCGCTCATCAAAAGCAAGTGTCACGCTGATGACGCCAGCCCAACGTATACCAAGCAAGGCCACAGCCATTGGAGCCGTATCTAAGAAATCAAACATACTCATCTTGCCTCGGGGCGGAAGATGGTCGCGCGAGGGGTCAGATCAGTAGCTGAATGCAGCCATAGATCAGTCGCGCGAGCTTTTCGACATTAGCTACACACGAAAGCACATGGGGAAGACTACGTTCAGGCCTGCGTGCTGGGATGTGTCCACAGCGGTGCCAGAGGTGCCAGAAAAGTATGCGTCCAGGCTTGCATGTTGTGACGACCGATGTTGATCAGGCGTTCGAATCGCTCGCGTCCTCGTCGATATTGTCAAATTGGGACCTGTTTGAGCAAGCCTACATGTACGTGTCGACGTTCGGGACCTCAAGACTCCTCAGAAATAGGGGGAAGCTGTTCTTAGCCGAGCACGGAGTCCGAGCGAAGCGATCTGGGCGAGAACGGTGGTCGCTGTCGCTGAATCTGCCACTTGTGACTCCTGCGGCTGCTTCGAGGCTGACTTCAGCTGTGCTTGGGGACATGGTGGACGAGATGGCTAGGATGGCGATTGGTGGAATGATTTTGTCGGCGGCGGTTTCGTTTCGGCTTGGGGCGGAGTAGCTAGTCGACAGATTTGCGTGGGAGCGACATG
Source organism: Prorocentrum cordatum (assembly GCA_963575745.1). Classification (NCBI taxonomy): domain Eukaryota; class Dinophyceae; order Prorocentrales; family Prorocentraceae; genus Prorocentrum; species Prorocentrum cordatum. The sequence goes on from CAUYUJ010007657.1 coordinate 427,408, forward strand.
CTGGGCAAGGTTTTTATTTCCATGGGGATCCCTGGGAAGAGATCAACTGGAGCCGATATGTAGATGACATGCTCGCGGGTAGTGTTACCCGTTGCTGTGTCTGCGCGATATAAAGTTTGGACTAGATTTTGCCCAGAACCATTGAGCGACGTGCTTCGGTCGGATGATGATCCGAAGGGTGGTTTCGAATGGTTGGACAGGTGTCTCAAAGGACACTGAGGGGCATCTTGCCGGGGAAGCTTGCGACGTTACGAAGTCGCGGATCTGGGGTTCTGTGTGTTTCCCAGGACTTGCAATTGCTTGGATACCCACCTTGAATCATTGCGTGGATACCCACCGTCGATTCCCTGGCCCACTCCCTTCCCAAGATTGCTGCTGTTCGAACGGCCCGAAGGTCTCTCAAGGCGCGGCTCCGATATCGTCTGTGCCTTTCATCTTTTGGGCGAGAGGGGCCAGCATGATCTAGCGATGAGCATGCAGCCTCGAGGCCAGAAGTGGGAGCCGTGGTGGGGGTGCGGCGGAGCGACTCGTCAGCAGTGGCAACTTCGAGTTCAGGGCCGAGATCGAGATCGTGCTCGTTCGAAGGGCAAGGACACGCGCAGGCGCCGTCGTCATGATTAGTCCAGTTCGTCATCGGATGGCGGGCACCAGACGCGTCTCGAGAACGCGCAAAAGTCCCACCAGCCCTTTAGGGCATGAGTGGTTTAGAGCGTTTGCCCTTCTTCCCTTCGGGACGGGCTTGCCCTTCCCCCTAATTACCCCTTTTCCCCTGGACCTGGACGGGGGGGGCGCGAGGGCTCAGAGCGTCCAAGATGGCCTTGGCGAGAAGGCCACGATCATTGATTTGACTGAGGTGTTGGCCCAATTTGGGCCTCCTGGGGGGGGGGCGCTTATTGAGTACCCTGCCTTCTCTGATCGAGCTCATCCAAGCTGGCCCCCAAGGCCCCCAAGGCTCCCAGGAGTGCCCCAAGAGTCGCCCAGGAGGCCCCGCAGAGGTCCCCCAGAGACATCCAAGAAGCGCCCGAGAGGCCACAACAGGCTCCCGCGAGGCACCCAAGAGCTCCCCAAGATGCCCCCAGCGCCGCCGAGAGCTCCCCGAGAGGACTCTGAGAGACTCGCGAGAGACATCCGAAGAGACTCCGAGAGGCATCCAAGAGGCCTCTCTCCTTCTGCTCGCCCTCCTCCTCCTCCTCCTCCTCCTCCGCATCCGCATCCTTCACCCGCAGCTCCAGCACACACCTAAATTTAGAGGTGCGTGTCCACCGGGGCTGGGCGTATCGCTGCCGATGGTCGTCCCCTGCTGGAAGGCGTTAGAGCCTCCACGAGCCTGCGGACAAAATGCCCGGAGGGAGGTGGGAGGACCAGGAGTAGAAGGACCCTAGCCTCCAATATCTCGGCTTTTCCAATGCAAAGTCCCTTGAGCTCCAGACCCTTTCCCCAGGTCCGGGCTTTCATCCCGAGTAAAATTTGAACGGTCCCTGGGCCTGGTGAGGGAGGGGCCCCAAACACCTCCCGTCGTGAGCACATCCCAACGAGTGGGGGGGGGGGATGAGGAGAATAACAAAATGCGACGCCGAACGCGATGACGGGTCTGCTTCTTCTTCCCCGAGCACCGGGCATCGCGGGGCGCGCGGACGCCGCGGGGGGCGCCAGGGGCGCGGGCGCCGCGGCCGTGGCGGCCGCTGCAGCGACCTGGAAGTCCCTGCCGTCCTGTGGGGGCGCGGGCCAGAGGCTGGAAGGGAGCCCCCTGGAGGTCCCAAGTTATGTGTCCTTTGTTCTCAAGGTTTTCGCACATTTGGGGGGCTCCTTGGGGGTGCTCGTCGCCACGGCTGAGCCGCCCCGAGATTCTGGCCAGAACGCAGCCCATGACAACTCCCGGGGCCTATGTCTGAAGCTCGGACCCATGACTTTCTCGCAACAGGAGGTTTTCGGCAGCTGTGAACCCTCATTGGGTCTCGAGGCCGTGAAGAAACGGCTCAGGATGAAGACCCGATTCCCGATGAAAGAGTCCAGACCTCAGAGGGTCCGCGTCATGAGAAAACACGACGTCGGGGGTATTGGGTCGCGCGCGCGGTCCATCGCGATTCGGCCAGATTCGGGAGGGATTTTTTTGGGGGCCACAGTTGGCCTCACCGTTTGTAAGGGCCCCCTCCCCAAGCCTGGGCCCGGGCCTCCTTCGCAACGATCCTGGCACGGATCTCCTGGAGGCCTGGGAGGGGGAAGCACTTGCGGGCGTTTGTCGCGGCCGGAACGCCAAGGTATATGCTCGCGCATCGGCTCTCGTGATGGATGCTTCGGGCTCGGCGCGCGACGCGGGGGCGTCGCGCTTCGGATGCAAGCCGCTCCGCAGCCTGCGCAGCGCAACCTTCCTCGCGCTGCTCCGATCCTCCTCGCAATTCGGCCGTGGACACTTGGCAGCCACCTTGCGCAGCCGATTCTGCGCATAGTACCCACAGCACAAGCAAAATAACAGAGGCGTTGGCTCGTCCGCGACCTGCGTGCTAGCCAAAGTGCGCCCGTGCTCGGGCGCAAGCCAGAGCAGCTCCTGAGGTCTTTCGGCCAGGGGTCCGCCATGAAACTTCAAGCTGACCAATTCTGTCGGGCACGCCATCAAAGCGCATTCTGCGGGCGCGCGGGGGGCGCCACACAAACGTCCGTTGCGCCTCCGCACCCCCGCCCATCCATGGCGTAGGTCCGAGAGGCAGGGCGCGCAACTGCAACGACAACCGCGTTCGCGCCCGCCCCCTGATCTTCGATCGAACAGTCGCAGGACGGGCGGAAAACACCCTAAGAAGGACCCCCGCCCAGGAACATCTAGACGGGTAGGGGTGGCGGGGCTCAAAACTTTGATGGCCCAACAACTCGAGCACAGAAGGCCCCGCGACCAAGACCCCCTGGTGCGCCAACCTTCGGCACGCTGAACAACCTTTCGCTTTTGGTCGCGCGTGGGAGGTCTGGCGTGGGCGGTCCTGAAGGAAATCGGCAAAACGGCCGCGACGAGCCTCGCCGCCGTTTCGACTCTCTCGATCGAGCTCTCGACTGCTTCCCACTGGCCTTGTGGCGCTCGCGGGTGCATTAGAATCGCTTGCTTAGCCTCGGCGTCGGCTCTCCAGTCAGCGTGTCCTCTCGATCGTTCAGAATCATCTAACATACTGAATACAGCGAAGTCTCGATGTGCTGGGGTCCACACAGCTGGGGCATACGCATCTCCGACCATGTGCTGCAACGCTCCGCGCCTGAGTCCTGCGTGCGTACGTTTATGACAGAGCTGCACATGTGGGCTGCCGTTGTGGGGCTTTACTGAGTTCAGGCAGTCACTGCAAAGTAGATATCTATACCTGGCGTCGATAATCGGAAGAAGGGCTAGCTGCAGCTGCTCTGCTGCCTGGCTCGTCTGCGGCAAGCTCGGCCACGCGGAGCACTTCGCAGCGGCGACCTGCTGGCCATCCCGTCCAAAGCATACCCGCGACAATGGTGCGCGTGATATTTCTGATCTGGCACGCAAGACCCACTCCCCGCCACGTTCCGATCCCTGCTGCCGAGGTCGATCAGACAAGCTCGGCTCGTGCTGGTCCGACTGAAGTGACCAGCCCTTGAGAGGGTGCGCGAACTTGAGACCAACGTGGAACTGGTCGCCCCCTTCCCTGGCCTCCTGGACGATCCCCCCCCCCGTCACCTCCGCACTCCCCCTGGCTGTCTGCGCCTCAGGACTGCCGCAACACATAGATCCTGTGGGCGACTGAATCAGGTTACCCGCGCATGGGGCGCGCCCCGGCCGAGTGGTACCCATTGTTCTGCCTTCTGTCCCCGGTCCAAACTCGGTCACAGAAAACCGTTGCGGCACGGTGCTTGCCTTGCGCGTGAAGACCCATACCTCGGAGTTTGGGCTGGGTTATCCTACGCAGTGGCTCCGCGCACGCGCGGCCCCTTTCTTGCCAGTTCAGCTTCGCGGCCAGGGCCCGCTCGCGGTGCCCCTGCGCGCCTCCCTCCAGGAGGTTGCGCAGCATAGCAGGGGGGGGTCCTCGACCCCCTATCATCGACCCAGTCGAGGGGGGAAGTGGATTTCCACCCGCTCCGAAACAACGGCGAAAACATCCCGCTGATGGCCCCCCTCGTCTTCCCCCATTTGCAACCCGCGAGTCCTCCCTAGGAGGCAGACATCCACATGCTGCGCAGCTCGGGCAGCGCGGGCGCAGCGTGTCCTGGCGCGGTCGCAGCGCTCCGCGCCGCCGCTGCCCAAGCCAATGCTGGCGCCGCCATGTTCCTCCAAACCGGGTCACCTAAGAGGGCCGCCTTGGCCGTGGTGGATATTCCGTCGTGACGCGGCGCCTGATGGGGCAGCGGTATCCTTTGCGCGCGCGTAAGTTCGGCGTCGGACACGCTGACCACCGCATCGCCGAAACTCACAACTGGGTTGGTGCCCGCCGCGTGTATCTCCCCCATGCGGTACTTATCCCATGGTAAGGTTTCCCTATGGCGCCGCAACCTGCGGTGCCTGCGTAACAGATCGACCGGGTTCGCCTTCCTCCTGGCCAGGGCTTGCTTGCTCTCCCTTTTGGCGCATGGCGCAAGATCCACGCCGAGAGAGACCGCGCGGGTCTCGGCCGAACCCGCCGGCGTTCCGAGCCTTCGCCCTACACGTTGCGACAAATCAGGGGCGGAGCCAAACGTCATGAGTCTGTCGGCAGCTGGCCCGACTCCGAGCTCTTCCTTAAAGACTTATTGTCATGTCCTCGGCCGCTCTGCCAAAGGATCGAACGCCGTGCTCCGTCGCGCCGAACGCACTGGCCGCGTCGCCATCCACGCGCGGCACCAAATCCTCATCCAGGCTCCGAGTGATGAGCCCGTCGAAGGGCTCAAGCGCATGCACCTTCGCGCAGATGCCATTGAAGCACGGCCCCGCTGGCAGCCTGCACCCGGCGCGCATCGGCGCCGGGCTGCGGCCCGCGCCCGCGCGCAATATCCGAGGTCCACGCCGAAAACGAAAGGAAACCTGGGCCGTGATAGGGGGCGGGCCCGCTCAGAGATCTGTCTCCCAGGGTGGCAAGCCTAAAGAACTCGTGATACTTGGCGCCGCCCCAAGAGAAGCCCCCCGTGCCGCCCCCTTCGGCCACCTTGGCCTCCGCTCTGACCGCCTGCTTCCAAATCTCCGCCCCCGCCGACTTCCCCGCCCCGAACGCCCGATACTTACGGGGAAGCCCGTCGTCGATGGAGGGGGGCAGCTCCACCCTTCCCATCTTCTCCCAGGGCCGCGCAGGTGACGCGCGCAAGCGCGCGAGCCTCCGTCCCCCGCTCGGTTTCCTCAGAAAGGGAAAAAACATCCAATGCCGGGCCTCGGGGTGCAATCTGATCTTCCCAATCGTCTGGGCGAGGCAGCTCCAGACTTCCGGCCCAACACCAGACATCGCGGCAAACTGCCGCACGTGCACCCCGTCGAGTAAGGTCGCCGCGCGCGGTGAGAACGCCCTACTGCCACCGCGGATATCATCGGGGGCCATCCTCTCAAAACAGCTCCGATCCAGGACCTCCAGAGGCTCTGGCACGGCAGATGCTGGCTTCGCTCGCGAGCAGCTTGCGAGGGTCTGCCGTGGAGTTCCCAGGGGCCGACTCAACCACCGCAAGCGCCCATTCACTTTGGTCACGGGTCAACTTGTGCATCCTACGGGCTGACCCCGGCAGCGCTTCATCTTGCCGCTGTTCCCAGCTCATCTTCGCTGTATTGTCGAGGCCCGAGCGTGCCTCAGTGAAATCAGCATCTCAATCTTCAAGCGCCCGGGTGCAGCGATCTATCTAACCCGGGAGATATCGCGCGCGATGAGGCCAAGACGCCGCAAGCGCGCATTCTTCTCGGACGGATGGGGTTAAGCCGCGCCGCAAGCCTTCAGCTTCAAACTGCCATGCACCAAATTCTTGCCAGCCTCGAGTCCAGCGCCGTCAAGCACATCATTCCCGTCGGTGCGTGTACTAGTCTGCTGGAGGTCTCTCAAGTTCTGCTAGGGCCAAATCCACCCTTCCCACGCTAAAACCCCATCCTCTGGTTTCCTCTTCGGAGGGGAGGAAACATGAACCCACTTGGCACGCGAGGGTCTGCGTCTAAGGCCTTTGTTGTTCAGTTCCTGGCCTGTTTTTCGTGCTCGGCATCCATGGCATCCGAAAAAACGCTTCCAAGCTTCGTCGAGCAGGGTCTGAGAAAACTGCGCAGACTCCCGGCTCGCGGCCTGGTTGGCCTCCTCGGCCAAAGCGCGCGCCAACCCTCAGTCCTGCTGTTCAGGTCTCGGTCCGAACGGGGCCTCGCGCGGAATGCGTTGGTGGGTCAGGTAAACAAAACAAGCTGTTCGAGGTGGATCGCGCCTTTCTTGAAACGCAACTGCGCTGGCTGATGAGGACGCTTCGGCCATGTCTTCTCATCCTTGGTACTGTCGGCCAACGCGGCCGCGGCCGCTGAGGCCGGGAAAATGTCGATCCGCTCACGGGCCTTCGTTGTGTCGGGGGGCGGGCGCGTCAACTTTCCGGGTCAAGCCTGAACGCCCCAGGTCAGCAACCCCAACGGGCCCCAAACATGGCCATGTGGTGCCCCGGCATCATTGCACCCACCATCTTAAGGATCTCCAGGTCTCGTTTTGGGATGCTACCGCGCAGTGCGCACGCGCGCATCCAGCAGGGGTGGGCGGCCACTGCGGCATATCAATCATCGCGAACATCAGACGTCTCTCCACGAACCCTCCTCTCGGCAGGCGCAGTTGCCGCCAAAGTCTCATGCTCGAGCGCGCAAGGATAGCCGCTCCCCCGACGCCTGGTCACCAAGATGAGGATCAGAAGGGTGCGCCTTCCAATCGCCAAGGGTTTGGCCGTCTCGCCCCCGACGCCTGCTAGCGCGATTCCAATCTCCCGCGCATGCAGAACCAGGGCAGGCGGCCGAGCCAGTCGGTCAGAGAGCGCCCCCCAGCTGGTTCAATTGTAGGACTCACACACAAATCTGAAAATCCTTGGCCCTGGGGCCATCGCCGATCATGGGCGGGGGGCAGCCTAACCCCATGGAGGAATATTATAATCAGAACACAGTGGAACGCCGACAGGGGGGTTGCCAGGCCACTTATCATGCTTAACCTACTCGCAGGCGACCGACTCTCGAGATCGGCTGAGCTCGCCACTCCTGTCGACCCTGGTGGTCGCTTGTTGCCGAAAATCACCTGCTTCAGGCGAAACCTGCTGCTGTGCCTTCCTGAGGAAGGCTCTCAGAGACGACGTTCTCCCGGACTCCCGTCAGGACGACGGCGCCCCCTCTCCCGAGCCAGGTCTTGGCCCGCTTGAACTCGCTGCCACCAGGGCCTCCATAATGGCCCTCTTGTCGCCCCCATGTGCCTCCCAGAACTCCTCTGCATCCTCGGTGCCCTGGAAAGCGTCGGCCATATCAGCGTCGCCGGTAGAGCCGCCATCATCACTCGAGCCCGCCATCTTCTGCTTCTGGCCAGCCCTGGACTTGGCGAGCAGCTCCTGGAATTGTATGAACGCATACATCTCGAAGGGTACTTTGACTTGGTCAATACCTTCCAGCAGCTCATCAAGAATCGTGAAAGCGAAACCACCGCCACCACCCATGAGAGGTCACTGCTTGATCTGCACACGCGTGTCATCAACTTCTCGTTCGAAGGCAACCTTTTGAGCCGCCAGCTCATCGCGTTTAGCTGTGGCCTCCTTGATTGAATTCTCCTGTGCTTGTATTTGTCCCTCGAGTCTGCTGAGCTGTCCCTGCTGGCGAGCAAGATTGTGCCCGAGGTTGGTCTGCTGCGTCACGTCACCCTTGCCCTGCTCGATCTGTTTGCGAACCTCTCGAATCTGGCCTTCCAGATCCGATCTGGCCGCCACCATGTAGTCGCCCTTTCAGGCCTTGATGGCAGTCTCCAGCTCGCGAGTTTTAATTGCCAACTTGTCGTCAGTGTCGCTGCTGCCGTTAACCTTGGCACCATCAGCATGCCGCGCACTTGCGGCTGACGACTGCGCCTTGGGCACTGACTGCTTGGTTAGCGCATCCATCTGCTTCTGCATGGCTGCCAGCATCTTCTTGAGCTGATCCTGTTGCCGTCCACCCATTGCCTTGACACTGTCGTTGCCACGAGCACCCCCAGCACGAAGGTGTGATTTATGGCCGTCGAGATTATTCGGTTTCTGTAGGGCGCGTCCTGGTGCAACCGCTTCGCATCTGCACCGCGCTTGAAAAAACCCGATTCGACGTGGGTCCGCAGGTCTGACAGCACCACAACAAGGAGCCGGGGACCCTTGACGGCATCGATCATGCTGCGCTCCAACAAGAGCTCACAAAAAAAGAGGGAAACCCTCACTCGTCCGAGCCATAAAGACCCGCACCAGCTACTACCGCTCTGAAGAAGCTGGTGCAAACCCAAAACCTGGGCCAAAACGGCTAGAACCGGGAGGTAAGAAGCCGGCTTGGACTGCTTGGGCCCGATCAAGCCCCGTATCAAGCTAGACTGAAAAATGTTCAACGGGATTAAGCAGCACATTTAGCTAGACATGGCCAGACAAGGGCTAAGGACATACCAAGGAAGGGAAGCACTGACTACAAGGTTCCAGACATTGCAGCCAGACGAGGGCGGGGGCAGGGCTTTTCCTCCTCCTCCTCCTCCTCCTCCTCCTCCTGAATCTTGCCGTCGCACCTCACGGATCCAGGGCGGAGGTCTCTCAAAGTCTCCGGCACGTGCTTGGCCGTGGGGCCCCTGGAAACGCATCCGCAGGCCACCAGGGACCCCCATGGGACGCCTGGGTTTCTGGGGCGGCACTCAAACTCACCTTCTTCTGCTCCTCCTGCTTCTCCTGCTCCTCCTGCTCCTCCTGCTCCTGCACCTCCTCCTCTTCCTCCTCCTCCTCCTCCTCCTCTTCCTCCTCCTCCTCCTCCTCCTCCTCCTCCTCCTCCTCGTTCTCACTCTTTGTCGTCTGCCTTCCGCTCCTCCTCTCCGTTTCGGAGGAGGGACGGCTTCTTAAAAGGAGGCTGCTTCTTAGAAACCGCCGGCCTTGCATCTACAGGCAATGCCCGCGCCTTGCAAGAAGCGGGGGTGCTTCTAAGAAGCTTTCCCCCCTCTCCCGAACTACCCCATACCCCATTATGCGCGTGGCTGAACCTCGTCGCCACGGTCGCGGCTCGGGAGGCCGGCCAGGGCCAGGGCCTACGGGGAAGGTCTGCAGGGGGGGTCGCGTTCCTCCATGGTCGCTGGCAGCGCCGAGTGCGCCGCCTCCCCGGCGGCGGCGCGGCGGGCCCAACAACTCCGGACCCCTCTTCGGGGCCCCCAAACCGTGTGGTGACGGACTGCGTGGTGATCTCGGGCTCCCGAGCGGCCTCACCGCACGGTTTTGGAACACTGCAGGCCCAGGTCGCCCGAGACGTCCTCGGAGAGCGCCTCGAGGCCCAAATCGCGCTGTGGCCCCGACTCCCCGCGGCGCGGGGGCTCCGGGGAGGCTCGAGAGAGCATGGCCGGGAGCAGCTCGGGCCACTCTGCCCGAGCGGCGCCCGGCCGCGGCGCCGCGGGGGCACCCCGAGGGGCCGCGCGGGGCGAGGAGGGCCCCGAAGGCCCTTCCCGCGGGAGGCCCCCGCGCCCCCGGACCTCTCGGGCTCGGGCCCTGGGGCCCCCTGGAGCTCGGGCCCCCTTCGACGTCCCTCGGGGGGCCCCCGCGGCGCCACGGCCCGGCGCCGCGGCGCGGGGAGGCTGGCCGGCGCGGGGCAGAGCCCTCGAGCTGCTTCAGGAGCGGTTGGCCTCGAGTCCAGAGGGCGCCCGTGCCGGCGGCGCGCAGGAGGGGGGCCGGGCGAGGGGAGCACCCTCATCCAAAAAGGCACCCCGCCGCATCTACGCCCTCCTGCCTCGCGGTCAGGAGCTCGTGCTGGCCGTGTCGCGGCGGCGGCCCCGGCGACGCGCCATGCCCTCGGAGCTGACAGCGTGCCGCTGCGCCGCGAAGGGCGCGAGCCTGGGACGAGATCGGGACGCCGACGGGTGGGGACTGGGGCGTGGGCGTGCCGCGCCGAAACGCGGTGGGTCACGACTGGCGGCACGGCGCCCAAACCTGCCTGGCCGCACTGGCTGACGGTCCTGGGACTCGAAAAGGGCCTCCACAAACCCGGAGGCGGTAGCAAAACCTTGCCCCTGACCTCCCCTGGCCTTCCAGGGTACAAAAAAGCACTCCAGACCTGTAGGCCGATCTGGACTGCCCCAAACATCGACGGAATTTGGACGTCGGCGTCCTGGTGCTATTTTGTTCCCCGCCGGGAAGGTCAGAGTCTTCGACCCGCTGAAGAGGCCTGGGCCTGGGGGCCACGGAGATGCCCACGGTGGAGCTCAAGCCCTGGTCCCGAGGGGAATCTGCAGCCGCGGCGACAGGAGACTCCCTGGAGCGCGAAATGTTTCCTCACGCTTCGCGATCACGCCCGTCACAAGGAACGACCCCGCCGTCGCCATCGCTCGGGCGTCCATTCCTCGTCGGCTGCTCGGTTTCGCGCGCGTATGTTCCCGCAAGATGGCCCAACGTGCTCTTCGATGGATCTTGCCCAACAAAAACAGCACGCGCGTCCGAGCGACGCCAAGCACCCAGCCAGCCCCTGGTGGCAGCGTCACGGCACGACTCGCGCGAGCGCCGTCTGGGACCTGCTGGGGTAACCTTACGGGCCCCTCCCCCCTGGTAACGTTAATTCGGGCCTGTCCCCCTACAGGGAGAATATTCAAACAATGATCAAAACATAGTCTGGGGACTATTAAAAAAATGGTCAGCTTCGAATCTGTTTTTAATATTTATATTTTCCGTCGAAAATATCCCTGTAGGGGGACACGCTCGACTTAATGGCAACGGCCGCCATCGCGGGAGGATCCAGCACTTCCCCAGGAGCCAGGAGACCCTCAGAGGGCCAAGAACGGCCGGAACATTCGGGCCCCCCCGGCCATGTAGGAACCGGGCCCCTCAGGGAAGCGCGTCCTGGACTGCGCGGGCCCACTCCCCGAGACCAATGGTCCTTCCCAGCCGTTTTCTGACGGACCAGGGCCACCAGGGGCCCGGGGAGGGCCCCCAGGAGCCAGAGAACACCGAAAAATGCTGCGCGAGCCGTTTCTCTCAGGATCCGTTCCCAAACATCCGACGTGTGATTTTTCACAGTGCTGCCCCCAAAGGTCCTGTCTCCTCCCCCTAGGGGTAGCTTTCCGCCCGGAACCGTTCCCGATAGCCCCAGGGCCCGTAAACGAGCCCCAAGGGCTGAAATCGAGGAATGACGCCCCAGCTGAAAAAAAAACATTGTCGGGAACCTGGGTTTGCTTCACGCGGACCGCCACCGCTACTCTCTGGACCTCTCCCGGGGTGCATGCTGACCAAAGTCTTGAGGAGAATCCAGCCGCGGCGACGAAGGCTCTCCAGCATCTCTTCCTCGTCTGACGCTTGCTTCGTGCCGGCCGCCCGCGTCCTCCGCGCCGAACGACGGCGACTTCGCGAAGCGGCCGGGCGCAATCGCTGTTGTCGTCGTCGCGGCCGCGGGCGCTGGGCTCGCCGCCAGCATCGCCGAAAGCGCCGGCCGCGGGCGCCGCCCGACAGGACCCCCTCCCCCCTGCGGCCTGGGCAGGCCGGTTGTCGAGCCGAGGGCGAGGGGAACCTCCTCCTCTTTCTCCTCCTCCTCCTCCTCCTCCTCCTGCTCCTCCTGCTCCGCCTCCTCCTCCTCCTCCTCCTCCTCCTCCTCCTCCTCCTAGTCCCTCCTCCTCCCCATCGTCCTTCTCCTCTTGGATCGGGGGATCGGGGCTCTGATGCGACTTTGCCGATCTCGGGCTCTCGGAAGCACTCGCGCCGCCGCCCGCCACCCGCCCGACTCTGCAGGCCGACGAGGTGGTATTGAGCCAAGAGATAGCGATGATTACCGGCCTGGGACATATCCCTATCCCTATGCTGGGCACCTCCTCATCACGATGACAATCTTAGGGATTCCCTTATTTTTTGAGGGCGAATCCCTAAGATTGTCATCGCCTTTTGGTGTGTCAATCTTAGGGATAGGGAAACGTTCGAGGCTGGTAAGATGACACAGGATACTCGGCATATTACCTGGACTTCGACCCGATTGTCCTCTGTTGGATATCATCGTGTTTCCTTATTTGGGGCCTCCGCTTTTCGGCCAGGGTGCCTCCAGACATGATTCCAGTAGATCCCAAGGGGAAGGGTCGAGACCTCCGGGGCCAATCTGGAGCACGAGGACGTGTCGAGCCGACAGGGAAGGATGACAAACGAGGGGGAATCGAGGATCGAGGTTGGGGCACCGACTCTACTTCTGCGCGTTTTTGGGCCTCCAGGAACTCTCTGGAGGCCCCCGAGAACCTCCACAGGTCTCTGGAGACCTCTGGAGACGGCCTAGTGTGATCTCAAGACGGCCCAAGAGGTCAACGAGACGCCTCAAACGATCCCGAAGAGAGCTCCCAAGATGGCCGCCATCATTGATTCTGTAGTGCCTGTGGCACAAGTGAGGAGAATACGGTCATTCCAATTTTTTGGGGAACACAAGACGGCCCAAGAGGCCCCCGCGAGGGCCCCAGGACGGGCCCAGAGACTGCCCTCGAGTCCGCCAGACTGCCCCGGAGGCCCCAAACACAGAGCTCCCCATGGCCCACGAGAGGGAAACCGAACTCGACTCGGGAGCATCTCCACAAGACGGCCCCACAGGCCCGCAGGAGGGCCACAAGAGAGGCCAAGAGAGGGACATCGATCTGGCCACAGGAGCCTCTCCTCTCAGGATACATGAAAAAAAAGCCCCCAGATGCCTGAAAGACGCCTCCAGGAGAGACCAAGGGACACCCAGGATGCCTCCACAAGGCCCCCTAAGAGGCCCCCTGGATGCCCCCCAAGATAGGCCCCGAGAAGCCCCCAAGGGGCCTCCCAAAGGTCACAAAGATCAGCCTCCAGGATGGCAGAACGGCTCAGCAGACGGCAGGTGTTCGGTCACCGCCAGGCCCCGGGACCGTCGAACAAAAACAGACCAGGATGAAACGCCGGCCCTGCACCACCATGCCTGGCCAGGGCCATCCTGGGCCTTGGTATTCTGCACACGCCAGGCATCATGGTATGGCGCAGGGTGGCCATGGCCAGGCATGATGGTATGTATTCTTTCTTCGGGTGACAAAGGAGGCTGGAGGGATCGAGGAGAAAGGGATCGAGGATGGAGGACTCGTTGGACGTCTTTAGCCTTTCTGGGGCCGTCGGAAGCCTTCGGAAGTCTGCGCGGGCCCGCCAGCGCAATCAATTTGGCCACCATGTCCCCCTGAAAATGCCTCGTGGGGGACATCCGGGCGTATGTCGGGTCGTGAAGCCAACGAAATGCGAGGACTCACCCGCAATTGATGAAACTTCTGAGAAAGCCTCACTCCATCGGAAGTTTCCTGGAGGCGAAGATCCGGGAGGTTGCGGACGCGGATGAGAAGGCGCTCCGGAAAGGCCCATCCCCCACAAACTCCAGATCTCCGACGTCGCGTTTCCTTCCATGACGCAGGCCGCCCGAAGCTGGAGACCGATGTTGTGCCGCCGGCTGCTTTCTTCGGCGGCCAGCCCGGGGGGTAAGCTAGGCGGCGAGCCACGGGGGGAAGGTGAGAAGGGGCGTGCCTTCGCAGAAGGCTCGGACGTCCCCCGGACTTCTGAGAAGTTTTCAGAGCCTTCCCCGAAGACAGAACAACAACTTCTCGGAAGGCGCGAGGGCTTCTGAGAGGCCCCGCCGCCTTCTGAGAAGGCCTTCTCCCTCTCAATTCCCCCCCCTCGCTCGCCACTCGAGCGGGCCTGTCGAGAAGGCCTTCCACTCCTCACTCCCCCCCCCCTCGCTCGCCGCCGAGTCCTGCTGTTCCCGTCCAGGTCGCGCGGGCGAGCCCCCCCGGGAGGCGCGAGGCCCGGAGCAGGGCGCCCGCCCCATCTCTGCTCGCGAGGAGGAGCGAGGGGGGGGGGCGGCCCTTGGCCGCCCTCGCTGCTCCCAGCTTCGCCTGACCATCGCTCGGCCGTCCTATCTCTGTGTTTTGTTTCGGTTTCGTGCGTTTTTTTTTTCTTGCCAAATGATCAAGGATGCTCCTCGATGGTCCTCGCCGAAAGAAACATGCACACGTCCGAGCGATGCCAAGGCGAGGGAGGGCGTCCCTTGGCCGCCCTCGCTGCTCCCAGCTTCGCCGAGACTTGGAGAACCCGGGAGCCCGAGGCCCCTGCTCCTCCGCCCTCGGCTCCCGCCCGTGTCTTCTGGCCATGGTCGGAGCTTCTCTCGGCAGTGGCAGGGCTCCCGTCAGAAGAGAAGCAAAAGCTCTGCGAGGCCGACTTGGGCAGAGAGTGTGACGGATTAGGCGATCACAGCAGGACGGCCTCCGCCCATCCCCCTCCTCCCCCCCACTCTATCTCTCTCTCTCTCTCTGTATGACGCTGTGATCCATGGTTCCGGCCCTTCAAGGAGTTCCACTTCGCTCCGCACGCCTCCAGCACTCGCGTACAAGGACTACATGATCTGAGCGCGGTCCCTCCTCCCCCTGCGCCCCCTCCTTCTCCCGCCGCGCCTACTTTAGTCCCCAATTCGCCTCGGAAGCGCCCATCCTTTGCTCGAACGTTGCCTGGCTGCCTGCCTGCCTGCCTGTCTGTCTGCCTGTCCTGTCCTGTCCTGTCCTGTCCTGTCCTGTCTGTCTGTCTGTCTGTCGGCCTGCCTGCCTGCCTGTCTGTCTGCCTGTCTGTCTGTCTCTTTCTCTTTCTCTTTCTCTCTCTCTCTCTTTCTCTCTCTTTAGGCTCGGCGGAACTGAGTCGGCATCGGCAAAGCCTTGGGTCGAACCCGAATGACAATTGCTGGCTGATGTCGCTGCTCGCCCCCGCGAAGCGAAGGTACAATAACAAAAACTCTCGAGGAGGGTGCTCTTCGGAAGAGACCAGGAGCGCTCGTTCCGGAGGGAAATCAAAAAGGAGGCAGGGCGAGTGGACGCGAAAGCGTCTCGGCGTTTGGCTGTCCCGCTGTCGCGGGGAAAGGCGATACCCCGAAGTCCCACGTCCTGGACAACCAAATCCGGCGTCGTCACGAAACGCGGCTGGAGCCGGCCCCAGGTACGAACGCCACTTCTCGAGCCGCAACGGTCCCAGGCAATCGTGTTCATCTCGGGGGAGCCTGGACGCCACGGAACGCGAGACGCCATCGGGCAGCGCACCCGCGCAGGCGGGCGCACGCGCGCCGGAGCCTTCTCCAGCATCGTCCTCCTGCAGACCACCGTGCGGTCGACCTGGCGCGGCGGCGCGGGGGACTGAGCAGCGTTGAAGCGATCCCTGTCCCCACTGGCGTGGCCCTGGCCCCACCAGCCAAGTCACCCACCAACGTGGGGACAGGTGCCTGTCCCTTCGGGTCTCGCGGGGCCTCTCCCACCCTAGGAGGGTGGACTGGTGGGGCTGAGATACCCTTGCCCAGTGGGCGCGGGTATAGCTTAGACGATGCTAGAGGACGTGCGCGCGAGCCCACGCGTCATGTTTGGGGCCCGGCGGTTGAGGCGCTGCTGCTGCTGCTGCTGCTCGTTCTGCCACTGCTGATGCTGAT
>CAUYUJ010007657.1:447963-465463 GCA_963575745.1 Prorocentrum cordatum
ATATCTGACGTCCTACTCCTCCCTCCCATCCCTTACCATTGCGTAGATCTCCTCTCTATTCGCACAGACGGATGTCGAGCAGGGCGATGATCCCGAGAGTGTGCGCCATGCATCGTAGAGCACGGCATAGCAGGGCGTAGAAGAGCATGACAGAGCGTAGTAGGTCATAGCATGGCGTGGCGTTGCGTTAGGAATAATTGCATCACAAAGCATTGCAACGCAAAGCATGGCATCGCACAGCAGCATACAACGTAATATAACAGGACACAGCATGGCGTCGAAGATCACAACTTAGCATGACATAGCATGGCGTGTCACTGCGTAGTCAAGTACTGCAGATCCTAGCATTGCAGCTGAAGGCATGCCATCGCACAGCGGAACACCACGAGGAATTGCATTGCATGCCGTGGCATGGCTCTGGAAATAATGACGCCAACGCCGCAGCGGGGACACGATTCAGAACGAACGGAAGCGCGGAGATGAGGCCAGCGCTGCAGCGGGAGCACGATTCGGAACGAGCGGAAGCGCGGAAATGAGGCCAGCGCTGCAGTGGGAGCACGATTCGGAACGAGCGGAAGCCCGAAAATGCTGCGAACGCTTCAGCGGGAGCAACATAATGAACACCAGCCAAACGAAAACCCAACTCATGGAAATCCTGTGCAAAAAAGAACAATACGCGGAGGGAGACGGATATCTTCCGGACGTCATCAGGAGAGAAAGGAGAGTAGTATGTATATTGTGTAATTGTCAAGCTAGATGCGCTGGAACATCCTATCCCGTCCGTAGACGTTGCTTCCCTCTATCCGCGGACGCGTATCATAGCCGACTTGGCACAAAACAAAAAACCACATCGTGTTATGCGCAGTAGAAAAACAAGGGAACGTGTGGAAACTGTGTGTCCTGGGGAACCTCTGTGGCCTGTGGGGCCTGTGAGACCTGCGACATCTGTGGGACCTGTGGAACCTGTGGGACCTGTGGGACTTGTGGGAATCGTGGGGCCTCTGGGACCTGCTTGACCTGTGGGGCCCGTGGCACCAGCGGGACCTGCGGGACTTGGGGGACCTGGCGGACCTCTGTGGGACCTTTGGGACCTGCAAGGCATGCGAGATCTGGGGCACCTATGGGACCGGTGGAACCTATCAGGCCCGTGGTACCCGTGGGACGACATGCGACACGTGTGGGTCCTGTGGGAAGTGGGGGCCCTGTGGAGCCTGCGAGACCTGCGAGACCTGTGGGAGCTGCGAGACCTGTGGGATCCAGAACAGTGGCCCACGCTGGAGCGGGATCGCCATTCTGAGCAACGGTGCCACAGCGCCGATCCGAAAAATGAGGCCCACGCTGCAGCGATAGCAGATCAAACACTTAGTTAGCGCAAGTCGTTGGTAAAACAAGACGCGGAGAGGGGGCGACGACTCTAAGGACACATTCGGGGGAGAGGGAGTAGCTTTCATGTTCTCATACGCGCCTCTCCAGGGGAGTAGACCTGAAATGCAATTGAGTTTGAAGCCGCGCTTCTTGCTTGACCGTTTCGCTTGCGACACCCTCATATACATACATATATATATAGATATGTATACATGCGTGTATACATGTATATATAAAGAAACGCACATGTGACGCAGATCGCGACGGCAGTCAAAACACAGCTGTTTTCCCCTC
Organism: Prorocentrum cordatum; assembly: GCA_963575745.1. Lineage (NCBI taxonomy): Eukaryota > Dinophyceae > Prorocentrales > Prorocentraceae > Prorocentrum > Prorocentrum cordatum. Next base: position 449,623 of record CAUYUJ010007657.1, read on the forward strand.
ACTCATGCTACCGAAATTATCCCAGTGCGACCCTACCTAGGAGTCGGAGCCCCTAGGAAAGCAGCATTAGTAGTAACAGTAAAGCTAAGCTAAAGCTAGGCTACAGCTAAGCTGCAGCTAAGCTAAAGCTAAGCTAAAGCTAAGCTAAAGCTAAGCTAAAGCTAAGCTAAATATAAGCTACAGCTAACCTAAGCTGAGCTACAGCTGAGCTACAGCTAAGCTAAAGCTAAGCTAAAGCTAAGCTAACGCTAAAGCTAAAACTAAGCTGAAACTAAAGCTAAGCTAAAGCTAAGCTAACGCTAAACTAACGCTAAGCTGAAGCTAAGCTAAAGCTAAGCCAACGCTACACTAAAGCTAAGCTAAAGCTAGCTAAAGCTAAGCTAAAGCTAAGCTGAAGCTAAAGCTAAAGCTAAGCTAAAGCTAAGCTAAAGCTAAGCTAAAGCTCAGCTAAAGCTACAGACAAAGCTAAAGCCAAAGCTAAGCTAAAGCTCAGCTAAAGCTACAGACAAAGCTAAAGCCAAAGCTAAGCTAAAGCTAAGCTAAAGCTGAGCTACAGCTGAGCTGCAGCTAAGCTAAAGCTAAGCTAAAGCTAAAGCTAAAGCTAAAACTAAGCTGCAGCTACGCTAAAGCTAAGCTAAAGCTAAAGCTAAGCTAAAGCTAAGCTAACGCTAAGCTAAAGCTAAGCTATAGCTAAGCTAAAGCTCAGCTAAAGCTAAGCTACAGCTAAGCTCAAGCTCAGCTAAAGCTAAGCTAAAGCTAGCTAAAGCTAGCTAAAGCTAAGCTAAAGCTAAGCTAAAGCTAAGCTAAAGCTAAGCTGAAGCTAAGCTAAAGCTAAGCTGAAGCTAAGCTAAAGTTGAGCTAAAGCTAAGCTAAAGCTAAGCTAAAGCTAAGCTAAAGCTAAAGCTAAAGCTAAAGCTAAAGCTCCCAGGGGACTGGGGGAACCGCGGGGCGGGGACTGGGGGAACCGCCCGGGGCGCTGTGCACTGCCCGGCCCCTTTAAGCTAAGAGAGTAAGAACCCTTCTAGGCAGAGCCTAGGTAGGGAACAAACCCTTGTCTTAAAAACATGCGCACAGAACTGTTACACCACACACACAACACACAGTACATACAATAATGCACACGACCTAGATCACTCAGAGCGCACAGAGAACACACACACACACACACACGCAGACGCCCACGAACGCGCACACACACACACATTTTAAGGTCAGCGCCGCAGGGGGTCATCGAGCGCGAGCAGCAGACGGAAGAGCGAATTGCGATCGAGCATTGTCGAATGCACAGCGTACGACGCGTCGCACAGTACAATATGCAAGCGATGGGTGTGTGTTAACGGAATTGTAAATCCAAACGAAACATGCAGCGGCCAGAAAACGATGAGAACTCTCAACGCAAAACGACTTGATATGCGACAACATAAGGCGAATTGGCGGCCACTGAAACACCAGAGGGGTGTTAGACAGTGGAGCGCAAGAAGTATTGCTAATGCTGCTACACAAGCAGATTGGTGGTGTGGCCGACCCAGCACGGTCCTGCGAGGCAGATTGGTAAAGTGTGGACCTAGAGTCCAGCAGCGCTAAGCGACCGCGATGATGGGTGCAGTGGGGCCAACGACCCGCGGCAGCACAGGCCACTGCGTACCCTAGAGGGAACCCGCATCACTGGAGGCGCGCTATGCTTCAAGCACCGGAAATGACATGCATGAGAGGCAATGCTAGCACGCATAACCTGCCCGCAGAACCATAACAACAATCACGCCCCAAAACCGGACTGTAAGGACGGACATCCGTGAACAAGGTCTACCCACCGTGCAACTAACTGTAAGTGCAAACGAGCGCAGCGACGCGCACACACACAAACACACAAACACACACATACACACATCACACAACACAGCCAATACAACCAACAGAGGCACAACGCACACACACAGCACACCCTACACACATAACAGGAACAATACAGATGGCACACACACACACCCACAGCACACACACACAGCACACACACAGCACACACACACAACACACAACACAAATTGTGGAAGGGAGAGGGTGGGGGGGAGGGAGAGGAGGGTAGAGGGAAGGGACAGGGTGGGAAGCGGAGAAGAGGGAGGGGGGCAAACGGGGCACACACCATGCGGAAGCGGCGGTGTGTGCGATGCAGGCCTGGCCGAGCGTCATGAAGTGGGGCATCACCTCCCCGCCTCCGCTCCATGCCATTTGCTACGACCAATCGGGAGACCAAACACTCCTCTCTCACAAAAACTCCGCGGGACTCACCTTGGAGAAATCCTGGAAACCTCGGCCTCAACTTCCAATCCTCCCTCCGCTGTTCCCCGCGGCCCTCTCGTTGTCCCTTTCAACCCTAGATCGACAAGGGCTGGGAGATAAACCTGGCCCCACCCCTCTCTTCCAAAGTCTCCAGCGGGGTATGCCATTGGGCATTTGGCCAGGGACGCTTGGCCGCGAGTCCCGAATTTCCGATCGGGGTTTATAGAAGCATGCCCCGATTTCAATTACGCTGGAGTCGGGCGCAAGGTGCATAACACGCACAGACAAGAAAGACTATGCACTCGATTCGACAGATTCATGAGACCACCAATCTCTGGCCCTACAAACGAATTGACACCACATCCTATATCCGACAGTGCTTTCCCTGACCACCAACACCAGCACCATCATGATCAACATCTGCACACGAATTCTCACCGTCCTTGGCTCCATTACTTACGAAACCAATTCCAACAACTGTCTCCATCGCCCCCCCTGCATCTCACCTCAACCTCCTCCACGTTCTCATATCCGTCTCATTATCAGCCTCCTCGCCTTCAGCTTCGTCTCCCCCTCCTCCTTAGCCTTCCATCTCCTTACTGATATTGCTGATCCTGCTGCCCTTGCCGATGGTGATCGCCGTCGTACTCCCCGCACTTTTGCTTCCAGTGGTATCCCGTCGAGCAAGGAGTCACAATCTTGTGCAGGACGAAGAGGACAGAAGAATAGTACACTCCCCGTCTTCGGGAACGCGCGGGCGCGATCGAGACCCTCCTTGTCCTCGCCCTCGGCCCTCTTCCCTTCAAACGAGGTGTCCACCATGTGGCTGCGCAGCGTCGACGGTGGTCGCCAGAAGTCCCACGCGGGGGCTGGCCGCAAGTGCCATGTAGCATCGCCAAAGACAGCCGCCAACCCTGCTGCAAGTTCCACGAGGTCTGCCGATGGCGGTGCCAATGGTGCTGCCTGTGCCTCCTCCCTCCGCGCAACTAGGGCCAACAGTATTCATTTTCACCAGCGGATGGCGATGGTTGCTCCATCAATCTCGACAACTCCGCCGCGACAGGGCGCCTGGGACAGGAGCCGCCGCGGAAGGCGGAGGCGAGGCCCTCGCCGCGAGGGTCCAACAGCGGCCGAAGCGAGAGATCTTCGACGCCGTGACTGCGTTCGAGACGGGGGCCCAGAACTTTCGATCCCCCACCCGGCGGCGCGCCAACAGACGACGGGACAGGGGCCCTCCAAGGAGGCCAGACGGCCTCTCTGGAGGGGCTCGGCGGCCCCTACGAGCGTGCTCCTGAGAGGCTGGGCGGGGCGCATCCCCTCCTCCTCATCCTCCTCCTCCTCCTCCTCCTCCCTCCTGCCGCTTCCTGCCCCCTCCTCCCCCCTCCTCCTCCTCGTCCTCCTCGTCCTCCACCTCCTCCCCCTCCTCCTCCTCCTCCCCCTCCTCCTCCTCCTCCTCCTCCTCCTCCTCCTCCTCCTCCTCCTCCTCCTCAGGACCGCCGCCGGCTGCCGCCCCGGGGGCTCCGCGGCGCGAGCGCCCCAGGCTGGGCGGGGCCTCCGAGGAGCCGCCCCCGCCGTGCCCCCCGAAGGGCCGCGCGGCTCGCGCCGGCCTCCCGCGGCGCGCGCCGCCCTCCCGGGCGGCCCGGGCCTCGGCTGCCCGCCGCCGAGGCGGCGACTGTGTGTCGGGCCATCGCGGGGACGGGCTTCTGCTCCCCGTCGCTCGGGCGTCCATTCCCTGTGCTTCTGTTCGGCTTCGTGCGTGGTCTTTTGCTGCTGCAGGAGGATCCAGGATGCTCCTGGAGGATGGTCCCCGCCGAGGAAGAGTGCACACGTCCGAGCGATACCAAGTCTCCCCCCCCCCCAGGGAGGCCGAGACGGGCGGGAGAGGGGGCGGGCGGGGCGCGCTGATTGAGCAGGGACCGACCGTCCCGGCATTCCTATCGGCCTACCCCGGCATGTTCTTAGAACCCCAAAATGTTTTAAAAACAAAAACAGTGCCCTTCGAACATAAGCCCGATGTGATAACACAATACCGTCCCAGCCAGAAAGGTTCTAAGAACATCTCGCCGAAGCCACAAGAGGTTCTTGGAACATTATCTGATACAGTCGGCTTTGATTGGACAGGACGCGCGAGAGGACACGAGACCCTTCCGAGGGCCACATCGCCACAGGAATGTAGGAGGCATGGGCCGCGAGACACAGGACACAAGGGTACCCTTGATTTGGCAGGGTCGACCTACTACTCTGGGCCGACTGTAGGCGAGCCAAGACACTGCGCCACTGCTTGAAGGCTGACTGCGCTCCTGCACCGACCGCTGGCCAGGCCCCCTGCTGGGCCCAGGGGGGCCTGCAAGTGCGCCCTCCCGGCCTGGCCAGGCATGCAGCACACCCAGGAAGAGCCGACGCTGGGCCCGGGATCGGCCCAGCCAGACCTCCTCCCCCTCCCCCTCCTCCTCCTCCATCTCCTCCTCCTCCTCCTCCTCCTCCTCCCCCTCCTCTCCTCCTCCCATCCTCCTCCTCCTCCCCTCCTCCTCCTCCTCCTCCTCCTCCCCCTCCTCCTCCTCCCCTCCTCCTCCTCCTCCTCCTCCTCCTCCTCCTCCTCCTCCTCCCCCTCCTCCTCCTCTTCCTCCCCCTCCTCCTCCTCCTCCTCCTCTTCCTCCTCCTTCTCCTCCTCCTCCTCCTCCTGTTCCCCTGTTCATGTCCTCGGGCTGCGCGTCTGGCATCTCGGGCCCCTCACCCCCCCGCTTTGACCGCCTCCGCGCGCAGGCGAGGAGCTCCCAACGCGCCGAGGAGGCACAGCGCAGCCGCCGCGGGAAGGGCACGGAGGCGGAAGCCCCAGAGCCCCGTGGTCACAGGGCCCTGGGGCTGCGCACAGGGTGGAGCCATGCCAGCACCAATGGCACCGCCCGCCGTGGGGAGTCCATCAGCGCGCCACTGCCAAAGGAGCGCCCCGCCGCCGGACAGAACGCAGGAGCAGCGCGCCGGCGGGCTCCCAACGGCGGGCGCACCGTCGATGCTCGCTTGCCCCCCCCCCCCTGGGCACAGGCAGCCCCCAGAGGCAGTCCAGGTCAGCCTGGTGGCGGTCTCGGCTGCCCCGCGCGCCGCCTCCCGCGCCCCCCCCCCGCCCCCGGGGCGTTCCGTGGCCAGGGGCAGGGCTGGTGCGGAGACCGCCACCGGCTGCCCTGGGTGCCCTGCGCCCAGCTGCGCCGAATTAAACCAAAGCCTTGCCACCCTGCGGTCAGGAGCTTATGTTTCGCGTGTCGCGGCGGCGGTCACGGCGACACGCCATGTTCTGCGAACTGATGGCGCATCGCCCAGCTTTGTGGGGCAGGAGGCAAGGAACAGCTCAAAACGTTGATGCCTAGGGGCGGTGACGTGGTTAAGGTGTCGCGCCGAGGCGCCGTGGGCCAGAATCGGCGACGCGACATGCTGAACCAAATATCCTGACCGCGTAATTATGGCTGAACCCTCGAGCCAGACCGTTCCGTGAGAGCCCAGGGGGCCCGAAGTAACCAAAACTCTGGTCGTGTTTCTGTTGCTCGCGCTCTCAGATCTGAGACAGCGCAAGAAAGGAGACAAGCGGGTCCCCTTACCCCCTCGAGACCACTTCCGGCTGGCAGAAGGGGAAGTCGTAGTATCTGTAGGTCTCCGTCGGGTTCTGGAATGCCCACGCCTCATTTCTGGGGCGGCGGAGGAACGATGAACGAGGAACGAGGAAGGGAAGAGGAGGAGGAGGAGGAGGAGGAGAAATGAGGAATGAGGAGGGGCGAGGCGGGAGGAGGGAGGAAAAGGAAGAACATGGAGAGAGGAGAAGACCGCCTCCTCTTCCCCCGTTTCTGGGCCTTCGGGTGGCCTCTCGCTCTCGGAGTCAGAATTCCAAGGCGCTCCGGGAAAGGTTTGGCATCGATTTTGAGGGAGAGGGACGGGGATGGCGGAGGGGGAGCAGCAAAAGGAATGGGTAGGAGTTGTGACTCGGGCCCGCCCCATCAGCTGCACCTCCCCGAGAACTCTCTGGGGGGCGCCCCTGCTGTCTCGAGCGGCCTGCTCGGACCTTTGCGACGGCCGAGAAGGCGAGCAGATCGAACAAGCTTTATCTGGACTGCATGCGCACGCCGCCCCCTCCTCCTGCTGTCTAGGTGTGCACTGGACGCAGACTTGGCCCCTGAGCCTGACCGTGCACTTGTCCCGAGCGTGCGCTGTGCTCGGAAGCCCCAAAGCCACACAGCACTTCGGCGGGGCAACCCGATGGGATCGCTTCGCCCAAGGGCCTGGAACTCCTGCTGTCACGAGACCGCCACGTCGAGGCACGACGGGTGAGAAGAGGGGGCGACCCTTCACAGCCATGTCATGGCTTACGTAAGCTGCGCAGGCCAGATTTCTCACGGTGCCTTCCCGTGAGAGGAAGAAGAAACCAGCGACACGACGATGCTGCCCTGCCTGCCCACGATCCCCGAACGCGACTCCCCATACATTTCGGCACCTCCACTCGCCGCGAGCTCGCTGCCTTGTTCATGCTCACGACCACCTCCTGCGGATGAGGCGTGACAGCAGTACAGTGGACAGATACATATGATAAAACAAACGGCTGCAAGAACAAATCTGCGGGCATACCACTCTTCGGCCTTGAGTCTCGTAAGCTGCCCCTGGGGTATTCTGAACCATCGGGAGAAAAGAAATTCTCATGGGGCACCTGCGCTGGCAGGCCAATGTCTTGCTCTATGTGCTGGCAGTACACATCAGTTCCTGCACGTAATCTTGCGTGCCCCGTGCGAGCGTGTGCGCGGGCGCCGTTCATGCCCTTCCTTCTTCGTCGTCCTCCTCCTGCCCTCCCTTCCTTTGTCACGGCCACGACTGACACCCTCAACGTGCCCCCCTCCCCTCCTCATTCTGCAAGGTGTTCCCCTCCATCCAGCCTCGAGGATCGAAGGCAAAGACATTGTGAATGCTATCTGGACTTTGGCCTCCCAAGACTCCTGGGTGTCAGTATCTGGCGCGGTACCAGCATTCCGGACCTCGTCCTTCTCCTCCACGCTTCTCCTCGTTATCATCCTCTTTTCTTCCTCTTCCTCCTCATCCTCCAACATTCTCCTCCTCTGCCCTCACTTCTTTTCTCTGATCCCTCCCTCCTCCCTGCCACCTCCCCCATCTCCCCCTCCTTCTCCTTATTGGAATGTCTCTTTCTCCTCCTCCTCCTCCTCCTCCTCCCCCTCCTTGTGTTGCTTCCACTCCTCATCACCATACCTTATTATTCATTATTAATCCTCCTCTTCTCCTCCCTCATCCTGATCACACGCGTTTTGTTTTGATACCTCCTGCTGCTATGCCTTGTCATCAACTACATGTGGCCAGATGTACGCAAATATCGCAAAGGCAAGCCACATCACATTCATCCAACCTTCGAGTATACTCCTCAACCCTCGTCGTACGCAAGAACACTCGGAATCTGCACCAACGCCCGAATATGCAAACAACAAGACGAGAATCAGCAGCGCCATCGCCGGAAACGTCCTGCAATTCTTCATACGCGCCCTTGTCGGAGGCACACGGGGGGAACACATGATGGTTAACGGAATTGCGCACATGCGGGAACATATAGCGGAATGGGTGGAAAAGAAATGCCACTATGCGCTGGCACCGTCGATCGAAAGACAAGCTGCACATACGGGTACGTAGGCACACAAACAGCATGATGGGCACGGGCTATGCAAGTTACCACGAGGAGATCAGCGGGTGATACACTCGCAGACTTGGTCCGAAACCGTTGACCTATGAGAACCAATATCCCTTCGCTATGACGCTGACGTGCTCGTTGCCAGGCGCTTTCTCGTTTTGCAGTGCGGTGCTGTGGCCACGCTGCGGTTCGACTTCTCTCGTCCTCTTGGTGCTTCTCCAGCTCCTATCCAAGACACAATCGTGCTCGACTTTCGTGCAAAACAAATCGGTAAGTGTCTACCCCTCAACCAAACAAACGTCCGTGGTAGGTCGTTTCTTCCAAGCTGACATCCACTGGGCGTTGCTCTCGACACCTGTCAGAACTGTCCGACTGAGCATAGCATTCAGCACAATTCCCCAACCAGGTCTTACCTAAGACGTCCTGGGCTCCCCGGTGAGACACAGTCCCACCCTCGCGGTTTGTGGGGCCTCGCGCATCGGTTCCTGGCCCCCTGTGGTTCTTGGGCCATCCGTTGCTTTGCTTTGCGTTGTTACACATTCTGGTGAGAAGCCATGCTACGCGACGATGCGTTGTGCTTCGCTATGCTGTAGCATAATCCTGCTACACGGCGGACCTACATTACACAACATAACATGCGATGTGGGAGTAAGTTCTGATGTGCAAATTATTTCTCCATGGTATCCAAAGCAACGCGCTGCTCGATGCGGCACTGGTACCAAGTGCAGCTACGCCATGTACTTCGAATATTGTCACCAAATGCCATGATATGAGGTTAGGTGCGATGCGCTGTCGTCATCGTCGCCGTCGCCACCGCCGTCGTCATGGTGGCCGTCGCCATCGCCGCTTTTGTAGCCGCCGCCGCGTCGCCATTGCCGTCGTCACCGCCACCGCCGTCGCCGTCGCCGCCGCCATCTGGAGGTCAAAAGGTACGGATACTGCAATTCCACGGACCTCTCCCGTGGTGCATTCGCATTCTCACATGGTGCTGGGGGAAGGGTAGCGGCATCGGTATATGTTCCTCCTCTGGATCGCCGCCGTCGCTGTCACAGCCGTACTCGTCGTCGCCGTCGCCCTCGCCGTCGACGCCGCCGTCTGCGCGAGGGGGGCCTCCGCAGGCGCCACCAGCAGCGCCGCAGCGGCGGCAGCGAGGAGGCCGCGCCGCGCAAACGGCGCACGCCGGCGGGCGGGGGCGGGCCCGCCGCCGCCCCCTGGCGGCCGTGGCGGGGAATCACGACGATCTTGACGACGACGACGACGACGACGACGACGACGACGACGACGACGACGACGGACGACCTCTCCGAGGACTTCGACGTCGTCGCAATCCGCTCCCGCCGCCCACTGTAGCGGAGGGCGGCGGCGGGTTGCAGCGGCAATCGACGGCGACAACGCGGAGTCGGAATCCAATCCATTCGGCCAGGCCAAGATGCACAACGACTCCGTGCAAACATCCAGTCTTATCGGGCTGGCCGAAATCGGTATCGAATCGGATCGATCGGGTCGAAATGGGCCCTGAGGGGAGGGAGCGGTGGCGTCGGCGGCAGACTGCGGCGGTGGCGACCGACTGCGACGGCGGCGGCGACCGACGGAGGCGGTGGCTGACGACGGCGGCAGGCGGCGACAGGCGGCGCCCGACGCCGACGGTGGCGGCGACGACGACGACAGCGGTGGACGGCAGCCAACGCCGACGGTTGCGGCGACGGCGGCGGCGGCGGCGGTGGCGGCAGACGACGACGACGACGACAATGACGACGACGGCCACGACACCGACGCCAACGACGACAACGACGACGACGACGTCAACGGACGGCGAGGAGTTGACCGAGAAGGAACACGACGGCAACGATGGTGACATTCACGGAAGGCGGCACCGACGGTGTCATCAATTATCGACACCATGTGGGCCTCCTGGGGCGCTATGGTTGCCGCGGCTGGATCCACGTCTACATACTGGTCAGAACTCACCTCAGTGCAGGTGCAGGGATCGATTTTGACGTCGACCCCCTCTCCTCCTCCTGTTCCTGCTCCTGCTCCTGCTCCTGCTCCTGCTCCCGCTCCCGCTCCCGCTCCCGCTCCTGCTCCTGCTCCTCCTCCTCCTCCTCCTCCTCCTCCTCCTCCTCGTCCTCCTCTTCCTCGTCCTCCTCTTCGTACGCCAAATTCACGCCGTGATGATGTCACGCGTGGTTCGCTCAACCTTGAAGGACCGCGAGTTTCGGATCGCGCAGAGAGTTCTGGGCCGGAAGCCGCTTCCAGGCCACCGGCGGCGCTCGATCTTGAACTGAGGGGGGGCATTCGGTGGGGGCTTTTCTCGTAGGCAGGAGGAGGAGGAGGAGGAGGAGGAGGAGGAGAAGGAGGAGGAGGAGGTCCTGGCTCGCCCAGGGGGGGTCCAGGACGCACGAGCTCGCCCAGGGGGGCGTCGTTCGAGCGGTCGAGTCGCCCAGAGGGGGGTCGCGGCTGCTCAGCTGTCCCCTTACGCGCCGCCCGTGGGGGTCTCCTGCAGGAGCTGCCGGGCTCAGAGGGGGCAGACATCGAGCTGAAACCAACGACATCCCTCGCCGACGGAGCGGCGACAGGCCCCCGACGGCACATCCGCGCGCTCCGGGGCTGGGCGTGGGCCCGCGGGCCCCCTCTCGACGACCACTGGGCGATTGGGGGTCGGCGCGTCCCCCGCTCTCCGCCAATCCCCTCGAACATTGTCCCTCGCAGGCCGCTGGCAGCGTTCGACCTTGAACTCCCGTGCCGTGTCCGCCGCCACGTCAGCACGACGCAGACCTGCTGCACACGCATTCGGTCTTCTCCTCTCTCCTCCTGAGAGCCTCAGGCCGGAGCCACCCTGCCCGGCCTCCAGGGAATAGCTCCCCTCGTCGTCATTCCCTTCACCCCCTGCCCCCCTTCCCCCTCCTGCCCCAAACAAATGCTTGCACTCAAGGGCTCTCGCTTGATTTCTGAGGAGCTGGGCATGGTTGTCGGTCTGGCCGGCTTGTGGCCACCCGTTGCATCCCATCGCCCCTGTTTTGATTACGATTCTGATTGTGCGAGGCTCGCACTTTGCATTGCTTTCCATTGCATCACATTGTTTTGTATTCGGAGCGCATTGTGCGGCATTGTTTAGCATTGCCTAGCATAACTTAGCATTTCTGTGCGTTGCCTCGCATTTGTTTGCACAACACGAACTGCACCACGTGGACTGAACCACCTCGATTGCGGCACGATCATCGCACTGTGACGGGCTCTGCGCTTCGCCTCAGACTCCTTTACCATTTCTTGATGGTGGAGTCTGAACAGTGTAACGATTTCGTGTCGAGCGGGTCCTTCTTCTAAATGTGGCTCTCGCCTTCGCGCCGCGCAATTTCTACAACAACGTGTGCGACGGTGTCGTGGACGGAGGGCGGGTGACTTTCAACACGTTGCTCTCGTCTTGGCGCCGAACGCCTTCGCCCCAAAACTCTGCAGCCGTTTCACGGATAGAAGGCGCGTGGTTATCGAAATGCAGCTGTCGCTCGAGCGCCAGTCGCATTCGTCGTATCAGCTTGCAACGCTTTCACGGCCGGAGGGTGGGCCCCTTTTTTCCCCAACCGTCCTGTGGTGTTGGGTCTTCGTTTTGGAACAGCGCCCCGCGTCTCCTCCTCTCCTCCTCTCCTCCTCCTCCTCCTCCTCCTCCTCCTCCTCCTCCCTTTTCCTGTCCATGCCTCTGCTCTCCTCATGTCCACGATGTCTGCGCACCCCACGCGAGGATCGTGACCCCATCGGGAGCTCCACCGAAGGCCCCAAGTGCAGGGTCCGCATGGCGGACTCGGGTCAATTCGGCATACCCCTCACGAGGATCGTGGACCCATAGGGAGCTCCACCGAAGGCCCCAGTGGCAGGGTCCGCATGGCGGACTCGGGCCAATTCGGCGCACATCTCACGAAGAACGTGGCCCCATAGGGAGCTCCACCGAAGGCCCCAAGTACAGGGTCCGCATGGCGAGCACGGGCCAGTTCGGCACACCCCTCACGAGGATCGTGGCCCCATAGGGAGCTCCACCGAAGGCCCCAGTGGCAGGGTCCGCATGGCGGACTCGGGCCAATTCGGCACACATCTCACGAAGAACGTGGCCCCATAGGGAGCTCCACCGAAGGCCCCAAGTACAGGGTCCGCATGGCGAGCACGGGCCAGTTCGGCACACCCCTCACGAGGATCGTGGCCCCATAGGGAGCTCCACCGAAGGCCCCAGTGGCAGGGTCCGCATGGCGGACTCGGGCCAATTCGGCACACATCTCACGAAGAACGTGGCCCCATAGGGAGCTCCACCGAAGGCCCCAAGTGCAGGGTCCGCATGGCGAGCACGGGCCAGTTCGGCACACCCATACGAGGATCGTGGCCCCATAGGGAGCTCCACCGAAGGCCCCAGTGGCAGGGTCCGCATGGCGGACTCGGGCCAATTCGGCACACATCTCACGAAGAACGTGGCCCCATAGGGAGCTCCACCGAAGGCCCCAAGTGCAGGGTCCGCATGGCGGACTCGGGCCAGTTCGGCACACCCCTCACGAGGATCGTGACCCCATAGGGAGCTCCACCGAAGGCAAGGTCCACATGGCGGACTCGGGCCAATTCGGCACATACTTCACGAGGATCGTGGCCCCATAAGGAACTCCACCGGCGGCTCCAGTGGTTGTGCCCGCATGCCGCTACCCTCCTACTTCGTCGTACTTCTCGCACGTTTCGAGGCCCATAGGGAGCTCCGCTGAATGCCACAGTGGCAAGGTTCGCATGCCGCCACCCCCCTTCACTTTGGTACACCCCTCTCACGCTTCGTGGCCTCACAGGACGCCCCGCCGAAGGCCCCAGTGGTTGCGTCCGCATCTCCCGTTTCCCTGGGTGCCTATCAGTTGCATCGGGTCACATCTGCATGTCACCCGCTTCGTGTGACCTCCGCCCCCCCTGCTGGCGGCCCCAGCGGCAACGCCCGCATGGCGGCCCTGCACCATGTCGGCGCTCCGTTCACGCGATTCGTGGCGCCGTAGGGAGTTTCACCGCAGGCGGTTATCTCAACGGCGGTATTCACATCTGCATATGGTTGGGTCCTTCGCCCAGATAATTGCAATTCGTTTTTGCCCGCAGCTGTACGCACACTCGTCTTGAAGTGTTCGCAGCAGCTTCACGGATGGAGGGCGTGACGTTTTCCAAACGTGGCTCTCGCATTAGAACCCCCCGCACTCGTCTTGAAAATATGAAGCAGCTTCAGAGGCGGAGGGCGGGCCGTCTTCAACATGTGGCTGTCCCGCTAACGCCGCGCGCGTTTGTTGTTGAACTTGTGAGGCAGGTTCGAGGATTCGTGCGGTTGAATTCACAGGAACGGTGTTCTGGAGCGACTTGGGACTGCCAGGACGCAGCGGCAACGTTGGTTCGCAGTGGTGCAATCCCAGGAGCTGTGTTCCTGGCACGGCGCAGGATTGTCAGGTCGCAACAGTCACGTTTACTCGTGGCGCCGAGGTCCCAAGAACGGTGTTTGGACACGGATGAAGATTCTCAGACGTTTGTCCTCCAACGGGGCATTTCTCGCAGTGAAAAAACAGATATTCCCAGGGACCTACGAAAAAATCGAGTGGAAGGTTTATTGCGACATCGTTGATGGGTCTTGGGTTTGCACTGGTCCTCCTCCTCCTCCTCCTCCTCCCTCCTCCTCCTCCTCCTCCTCCTCCTCCTCCTCCTCCTCCGTTTCTCCCGAGCGGAAGGGCCAGGCCGCCGCGCGCGCGGGGCCACGAACCCCGCTCGGGCCCTGTCGGCAAACTTGGGGCGGCGATGCCGACGGGGAGCCACCCGACATAGACCGCCGACTCAGGTGCATGCAGGGCTCCTCAGCGGCGCGAGGAGATGGAAGGGTCGTGCGCCGCCCCAGCGACAAGGGGGGTCAGCAGCGGCTACGCGTCGTGGCAACTCGCCACCCCACGGCCAGAGCTTCGTTGTCAGCCTATTCTGGTTACGTGCGTCATTTGCTACGCGCCCACGGCGCTGGCGCCAGTGCGCCCCAGTGTGTGTGTGTGTGTGTGTGTTTTCTGCTCCGTTTCGCTCGAGGGGTGTCCACACCACGCCTCGGCCCTACCGCAGCAGGACCTTCAATCCCGCCGCCCACTGCACGCACGCGCGCAAGGCTGCTCGCATCCGTGCATCCACTATTGCAAAATGCCGCAAGCTAGCGCACGCGGCGAAGGTGCATACGATTCATGCTCCCGTGCTGGTACCGCGAGGGATACCGCAAAGAGGAGAGATGGCAGGACGCACCGACTTCGGCCTTCACTCACCTTGGGGCGCCTCCCGCAAGGACGGCACATCCCCCACCGGATCCCCTAGGTTGGCGTTCGTACACGGGTCGAGCCCGTTCAAGATCCGATCGCGTCGACGGCGCCTCTCGTTGTCCCTCCTGGTGCTGCCCAGCCTCACGCAATCACCCATGGCGCTGCGAAGCTGGTGCCTGAAGAACGCCCCGCGCACCCTGCACGCGGTGTAGTCAGCGCAGCGCGACCAAATGTGCTCCCGTGGCGCTGCAGGTGGCTGCGGCGGCCCCGCTGAGCCGGGCGGGCGCTCCCCCTCTGGCGATTCCTCCTCGCCCGGGCCCTCCTTCTGGCTGCGGAGGGCGCCCGCTCGCCTGCGGCGCTGCTGCTGGTGCTGTATCCTCGCCTTCGCCACCTCCGTGTCTGGGCTGCACTCTTCGCCCTGCAGTCGCTTCAGCCCCGCTGGGGACCTGCAGTAGGCCTTGCAGCACTCGCAGCGCCACGAGGAACCCACGCCCAGCAATGAGTGGCCCCTGGGCGGCAGCGGCCTGCGCCTCGGCTGGGCCCCGCTCCTCGGGGCCCCCGCCGTGGTCACGGCTGCGGCCGCCCGCGTGCCCGCCAGGAGGGCGCGGAAGCTGGCGACGTGCTCCAGCACGCGCTTTGCCCGCTTGCTGCGTGCTCCCGCGTGCGCCACTGCCCAGGCGGGCACGGGGCAAGCGGCAGCCTCCATCTTCGCGTGCTTGTCGGCCTCGTCGTTGCGCACGTGCTTCGTCTGCTGCTCGGCGGACATCGCCTCCCGCTGCACCCTCGAGACGTGGGCCTTGATCTTCGCGACCGCGAGGTGCTCGCCTGGCACGAGCTGCCTGTCCTCCAGCAGGTATGTACCAAAGGCTGCGCCACAGGTGGGCGGCCACTGAGCCGCCACCGCAGCAGCGAGACCGCCCAGCCAGCAAGCCATCGACCACCGCCTTGTTGTCAATGATCACCTTCGAGAGGAAACCCGCGCGCTGGAATGCCATGGTCATCGCCCAGATCTCGGGGACCAGGCTGCAAATCGCGGGGACAGGTACCGGGCCCCACAAGCCCTGCTCCATCTCGTTGCTGTTGTACACAGCGACCGCCCAGGCTCCCGCGCGCAGCCTCGGCCAGCTGGGGTTGACCACCGAGCCGCCGGTGGCGATGCTCCCGCTGAAGTGCGCGGGACCGTCGGGCTTGACCCAATGGAACTGGGCCTCGTGCGACTGCCAGTACACCTCCACCGTTGGGTCAGCCAACGGGCCGCGCGACCACAACCATGAGTTCTGTGCCACCTCGCCCTGCGCGATGATGTCACGGCTGTTCGCATCGGACCCCAAGTCGGTGAGCTTCTCGCGAATATCCTCACACTCGGGGGCGTGGCACCGCCAGTACAGGTGCATGTTGGTGCCTTCCTCGGTGCCGACCAACGGGCACATGGTGCTGCTCAGGGAAGCCGCCGAGGATGGCCACCTTCGCGGCGCTGCGGTGGTGGGCGGTCCAGCTCTGCGACAGCTTGTTGCGCATGGCCTGCCGCAGCGGTGCGACCCAAGGGCGCGGCCGCAGCGCCTCCCGAGTGGGAGCGTTGGCCCAGGCCTCCAGCTTGGCCTCCCCGATCGCCCCC